>OZ030012.1:106260972-106665972 GCA_964023405.1 Apodemus agrarius
CTGTCTGCTCTCTCTGTCTCCTCCTTCTCCCTCTATTCTTGCCTTTCATCTTGTTGAAACACAATCTCTCTCTCTCTCTCTCTCTTTCTCTTGGTTTTTCGAGACAGCGTTTTTCTGTGTAGTCCTGGCTGTCCTGGAACTCACTCTGTAGACCAGGCTGGCCTCGAACTCAGAAATCTGCCTGCCTCTGCCTCCCAAGTGCTGGGATTACAGGCGTGTGTCACCACACCCGGCTCGAAACACAATCTCTCTTGTTTTTGTTTTTCATTATTAATTTTTTCACACAGTATATTTTGAGCATTTTCTTTTCCTTCCCCAAACCTCCCAGATCCTTCCCCTCACCCAACTGTACGTCCTTTCTCTCAAAAAACAAGAGCAAAACAGTCAACAATCAAAACAACCAATAAGACAAAAAAAAAAAAAAAACTCAAAAAAAATCCAAAACAAAAAGCCCCTCCCCCAAAGCATGTAGTCTGTTTTGTGTTGGTTACCTACTCCTGGCCACAGGGGCTGAGGTGCCCTGGAATACATGGCTGTACCCGGTGGCACTACACTAGAGATACTGGTTTTTCCCTTTTCCCATTAGGTGTCAATTGCAAGTAACTTTTTGGTTGGGGGCAGGACACCGTGCCCACCTCCCGTTCTCAGGGCTGGACTTTGGTTTGAATCTGTGCAGGTCCTGTGCATGCCGTCCTCGGTTTGCTGGGTCTGGAAGACACTGTTTCCTTGGTGGTGTCCATCACCTCTGGCTCTTACCATCTTTCTGCCTCCACATAGACTCCACGTAGATCCCTGCGGCACGAAGGCGGGAGTTTGATGGAGACATCTCATTAAGGACCGAGCGCTCCAAAGTCTCTTACTCTCTGCACACTGTCCAGTTGTGGGTCTCCGTGTGAATTCCCATCTACTGCAAGAAGACTCGAGAAGAGAGTTGAGTACGGCGCTGACCTATGGATAGAGCAGAATGTCACCAGGAGTCATTCTGTTGCTCTGTTCCTCTAGGAGAATACTAGGAGTAAAGGAGCCAATGGTGTTAACTGCCGAGCCATCTCCGCCAGCTCTGCCTGTCTTGGTTTTGAACTTTGCCGTGTACTCCAGGCTAGCCGGGCTGTGAGCTTCCAGCACATTCTCCCATCTCTGCCTCCTATCTCACCAAAGTGCTGGGATTACAGATGTAGCGTCTGCATCTGGCTTTTTTTACATGGGTTCTAGGAACTACATTCAGGTCATCAGGCTTCTGAGGTAAGTACTTGTATCTGCTGAGTCACCTCCCTGACCCCTCATTTCCTAGTTTAATCACTAGTAAACAGTAAGAAATGATGTAGTGTCCAGTTGTGGTGCGGCACAATTTTAATCTAGCATTTGGGAGGCAGAGGCAGGTAGATCTCTGGAAGTTTGAGGCCAGCCTGGTCTACAAAGCAAGTTCTAGGACAGCCAAGGCTGTTACAAAGGGAAACCCTGTCTCAAAAACAAAAACAAAAAACCTCTTAACCAACTAGCCAACTAACCAAAACCCAAACAAACAAAAAAAAATACCAAACCAAAAAACAAAACAACAACAAAACCCCAAAGCAAAACCAAAACCAAAAAACAAAACTAACCAAAAGGAAACGGTGTAGTAATGAAATGAATTCCAACAGACCCAAATGCACACACTAAGCAAAACAAAACCCTGTCTTACAGTAGTAGTCACTAAAGTCCACAATAAATAAATAATAAGAATGAAAAATGCATACAAAGTTGGCAATAGAGAAGAAATTAGCATTCTTGAATAGGAGCACGTTCTTCATCAGTGTTTTGTATTATGAGAACACATAGAATATTAATTTAATATAATAAGATACTTGACATAATAAGTTAAGACAAGACAATGATTGAAAGGGCCATCGCAGAGATAAAGAAAATCAACCCCATTAGTTATGCCACAAATCATACAGCCAGACACTGAGCACACTTGGCTGGAAGCCAGGTTTTAGTGGAGAGTCTTGAGATAATTACAGCTGTGCAAAGGAAAGAGAGAAGAAGAATGAATTAGAGAGATGAAGGCTCGTGACAACAACTCCGTGATGGCCTGGAAGTAGAGACTCAAAAAGACCGTATTAAAAATATTCAGAGATATCATACAGAATAGTTGCCCTGAAATGAAAGAATCAGGCAGAAGGGGCATGCCATGCATGTATTGCAAGATTAACTCTGAGCGCAAGGTGTTGGTGCTGCAGCCGACTCCGTGCTGGGTGGTGTGTAGTGCTCTCTCCCTCTCCCTCTCCCTCTCCCTCTCCCTCTCCCTCTCCCTCTCCCTCTCCCTTCCCCCTTTCCCTCTCCCTCTCCTCCCCCTCTCCCTCCCCTCCCCCTCTCCCTCCCCCTCCCCCTCTCTCCCTCCCCCTTCTTTCCTTTCCCTCTCCCTCTCCCCCTCTCTCACCTCTCTGGCTCTGCCCTCTCCTCTGTAACATTCTTTCTGCCCTCTCCTCTGTAACATTCTTTCTGCCCTCTCCTCTGTAACATTCTCTGAGTCTTACTTGGGCGGATATAGATGCCCCTCTTCGTACTGATCTCTCAACAGCAGCTCCTCCCTTATTCTCTGCGCTTTGGCCAGTTATGAGTCTTTGCATAACCGCTGCCTACTGAAGAAAGCAGTGTCTCTGGCCAAAGAACACTAATCCACGAATATAAATATATTCAGAAGGCAGTTCATAACGTGTCCATTTGACAAAACAGTAGTAATAGGTTCCTCCCTAGGTCCATGGATTTAAGGTACCAGTCTTGAATTCTGTGGAGCAGGTCTTAAGTCCAACCACAAGACAGTTGGTTACCTCCATAATGTTTGTGATGTGATTGCGCCAGTGGGCATAGTTTGCCTGTCAGGTCAGCATTCAGCTCTCTCTCTCTCTCTCTCTCTCTCTCTCTCTCTCTCTCCCTCCCTCCCTCCTTTCATTCCTTCCTTTCCTTAGGCACAGTCCACTGACAGAGGTTGGAGTTATCGACCTTAGACAGTCTGTGGAATGTTTTAAGCATATGAAGAAATCTAAGGATTATTATGTTGTAGTTGTGACCCCAGAATAGATGGTTGCTATGGCAACTCATATTAGAACATAAAGTCATCTGTTTTTGTGTTGAGAGGAAGAGTTATTGCTGTTGGTGGTGAATGTGAAGGGAAACCTCTTGGAAAATTGCTATTACCAACTCTTACTTCGCTAAGCAAGAAGCCGAGCTATTGTAGGATCACCCTTGAATGTCTACCACAAAATGTTGGGTTCTATAAAAAGCTTGCATATACAGTCACTGAAGAAAATTGCATGTGTTGGGGGTTCCAACAAGAAAATCCCTTTAAGAAAGGGAGTTGTCAAAGGAGCTACTGCTACCAGGATTCATTCTTTCTAGAGCCGAGACAGTGGGGTGTTGTCGGAACTCTGACCTCCGTAAGTATTGGACTGGAGAAAAACCCAACCCTGTAATACCATAAGGACAATGATATTAGAATAGTATATTTGGTTGTGGGACATGCTGGAAGTTTAGATTTCATATAGACACCATTAGTGGGGTTATTTTTGACCAAAGGATTAAAAACCATTTTTTATTTGTGGGGCTGGGGAGATGGCTCAGTGGTTAGGAGCATTGGCTGTTCTTGTAGAAGATCTGGCTTCTTTTCCCATCACCCACATGGTGACTCCACACACTTGTAACTCCAGATCCCAGGGGACCTTATGCCTTCTTCTCCGGCCATGCACATGGTGCACCTACATATGTGCCGGCAAAACACACATACACATAAAATACAATAAAATACACTTAAACAACAAATGAAAGATTTATTTATTTAGTGTGTATTAATGTTTTTCCTGAGCGTATTTTTATGCATGTATGTGCAACATGTGTGTACCTGGTGCCTGCTAAGGTCAGAGGAGAACTGGTGTTACAGATGTTTGTTGAACCATACCAGGGGGCAGGGGAGGCCAAGGGCTCTCTCCTAGAGTAATATGCATGTTCTTCTGACTGCTGAGCCATCTCTCCAGCCACAAAGGATTCTCTCCCCACCCCCTCTCTCTCAGTGTGTGTGTGTGTGTGTGTGTGTGTGTGTGTGTGTGTGTGTTTATGAAGATGAGTGGACAATTCATTGAAGTCAATTCTTATTCCTTTGTGGGCTCTGAGGATTGAACTGAGCTTGCCTGGCCTGAGCTACAAGCCCCTTTACCCCATGAGCCATTTCTGCAAGCTTCAGGGCAGTAATAAGGGCTACATGCATCTTATTTTTAAAAGGTACATTGTATGTATCCGAGCAATATACACTAGTCTCATGTGTCCTAGGCTAGCCTTGAATTTTCTAAGTAGCCGATTACCTTGAACTCCCGCTTCCACATCCTTAGTGCTGGGACTACATACAGCATCATGCCCAATTTATGTGGTGCTGGGGATTGAACCCGAGGCTTCGTGTATGCTAGGTAAGGATTCTGCGAACCGAATCTCACTTACCTGGGCAGCTGTTTAAAGAAGTGGAAGAAACGACAATTAACTGCTAAGACTTTTAAAAGCAAAATACAACTTAAAAGTTTTACTAAAGTGTGGATAGTTCTAGGTAGATAGAGTACCACTTGTCTTATATTTTTTAATAAAATTATTAATTTGTTAAAATACCCATAAGTAAATATAAGGGGGGCATCCCTAATATAATTATTTATTTAATATTTATTTATGTATTTATGTATTTATTTATTTATTGGTTTTTTGAGACAGGGTTTCTCTGTATAGCCCTGGCTGTTCTGGAACTCACTCTGTAGACCAGGCTGGCCTCAAACTCAGAAATTCACCTGCCTCTGCCTCCCAAGTACTGGGATTACAGGCAGACGCCACCACCGCCCGGCTTATTTTATTTATTTTTAATTTGTGTGTGTGTGTGTGTGTGTGTGTGTGTGTGTGTGTGTGTGTTTTGATACAGGGTTTCTCTGTGTAGCCCTAGCTGTCCTGGATCTCACTCTGTAGACCAGGCTGGCCTTGAACTCAGAGATCCACCTGTCTGCCTCCCAAGTGCTGGGATTAAAGGCGTGCACCACCACCGCCCGGCTTATTTTTAATTTATATGAATAGAAATTTTATTTTTATATGTATGAATGTTTTACCTACACATATATTCGTGTATCACACCAGGTGGCTGCAGAGGCCAGGAGAGGGCTTTAGATCCTCTGGGACTGGAGTTGTAGATGTTTGTGAGCTGCTGTGTGTGTGTGTGTGTGTGTGTGTGTGTGTGTGTGCTGGGATTTGAACTTGGGTCTATCCAGTGCTATTAATGTCTGAGCCATCTCCTTCGCCCCCAGTGCACCTATGGCTCTTAGTACATAAGATTCACCCCACTGTTTCTTATCACAGGGATCTAAGCCTTTCTTCCGAGTCACAGATTTATGGAACATGGAATATCACAAAATGAGTAGAATATTTGAAAACGTATGGTCCTGTTTGCTGTACCCCTAAAACGCAGAAGGAAGCATTCCTACTTAGGGGCTGCAGCGGTTCTGGTTTTGGTTCTGGTTCTGGTTCCAGTTCCGGTCACTGTCATGTTTTGACTTTACTTACTTTAGCGATTTTCCTTTTCCTTTCTTTGTCTTTTATCTTTATTTTGGAAATAGTTTGAAATAGCATCCTACACTGGTGTGGTAGCAAACATCTTTAATCCTGGCACTTGGGAGGCAGAGGCAGATGAACTCTGAGTTTGAAGCCAGTCTGGTCTACCTTGTGAGTTCCAGGACAGCCAGGCATATGTAAAGACCCCCTGTCTCAACCGCACCCTGCTCCCCCACCCCAAATAGCCATATCCTACTATATGGTGCCCACAGGCTCAGTCCTCTATGCAGACAACACTGGCCTGGAACTTGCCTTGATGCTTCTCCTCCTGCTGCTACTTACCTTCCTGAGCCACAGCACTCTGATCTAGTTTAATGGGTTTTGTTTGTTTTTGGGGGAGGGGGCAGGGGGGTGAGACAGAGGCTCATGTATCCTAGGCTGGGCTGGCCTTGATTGAACTGGCTATGTAGGCAATATGGTTAAGGGGAAGGCTCTTATTGTAGATACGAGGGAGGAAACAGGCAGAGACATCTGAACGAGTCCAGAGCAGACAGAGAAAGCCAAAGAGTGAACATGGCCAGCAGAGTGGACCGGACCACAAGACATTAAGAGAGAGAGAGAGAGAGAGAGAGAGAGAGAGAGAGAGAGAGAGAACAGACGGATGGGAAGGAAGGATATAGGAAGCAGACAATAGAGAGAGGAGGAACAGAGAGATAGAGAGTTGGGAGGAAACTGAAAGAGGAAGACAAAAGAGGGGGGCAGACAGAGAGACAGAGCATGAGCGAGGGGAGGCTGAGAGAGCTAGCTTAGCTGAAATAGCAGGGTTATAAGGAGAATGCGAGGCTGAGGGAGGGAAGCTCCTGGGCTGCAGGTAGTTTCTGACAGGGGAAGGGATGGGAAGGGATGGGAAGGGATGGGAAGGGATGGGAAGGGATGGGAAGGGATGGGAAGGGATGGGAAGGGATGGGAAGGGCGGGATGCTATCATGGACTTTGGGCTGTGACACCGAGGGAGGCTTGCTGGAGGCCCACATGCACTCGTTAGGCTAGGGGAATGAAGTTTCCTTTGGACCTGACATTTACCCGGTCATTTATTATACTTTTTTTTTTTTTTTTTTGAGTCAATGGCTTACTATGTAGCCTGGGCTGGCCACCCTCCTGCCTATTTTTGAACTTCTCCGGTTACAGGCATATGCTACATACGTGGCATTATGTTTTCTAGTCAAGAGGTCATCAGTGTTCTACAAAATTAAAATGTGTACTTAAAAGGATTACATGATAATCCAAGGTAGCAACACTTTTATTTATTCTTGGGTGTTTGTTTTTGGGTCAGGGTCTCATGTTCATTGCTTTGTTTTAAATCCTGGGTCCAGAAGTATACTTTCCGAGGTAAAAAAAAAAAAATCAAAGTTTAATATTTTAATTTTATTTTTCTCCTTGGTTTAAAAGGAATAGGTATAGCTCAAGCCTGGTCATAGGTAGAGATATCTATTTTTTTTTTTTTTTTTTGGTTTTTTGAGACAGGGTTTCTCTGTCTAGTCCTGGCTGTCCTGGAACTCACTTTGTAGACCAGGCTGGCCTCGAACTCAGAAATTCGCCTGCCTCTGCCTCCCAAGTGCAGGGATTACAGGCGTGCGCCACCACGCCCGGCTTGAGATATCTATTTTTAAAGTAATTAAGTTATTTTTAAGCCACCTCTTCTAGGTCTTCTCCTTCTTCTCTCCCTCCCTCCTTCCTTCCTTTCTTCCTTCATCCTGGGCATTGACCCTAGGGCTCTATCATTCAGCTACACCCCAGCATGGATATTCTTTTCCATTATTCCTTCTTTTTTTTTTTTTTTTTTTTTTGGTTTTTCGAGACAGGGTTTCTCTGTGTAGTCCTGGCTGTCCAGGAACTCACTCTGTAGACCAGGCTGGCCTCGAACTCAGAAATCCACCTGCCTCTGCCTCCCAAGTGCTGGGATTACAGGCGTGCGCCACCACGCCCGGCCCCCATTATTCCTTCTTATCCATTCATGGGCACAGACAGAGGCAGAGAAAACAATCACCAAATATGCTCCCAAGTTATTTCTGGATGGTGATATTTATTTATTTATTTATTTATTTGCACGCGCACGTGTGTGTGTGTGTGTGTGTGTGTGTCCATGCGCACGCGCGCGCGCCCATGCTCACCTGTGTATGCACCCGTGGAGGCCAGAGATTGACACTGAATATTTTTCGATATTACTCTTTTTTTTTTTGTTTTTTTTGTTTTTTTTGTTTTTTTTTTTTTGTTTTCCGAGACAGGGTTTCTCTGTGTAGTCCTGGAACTCACTCTGTAGTACAGGCTGGCCTCGAACTCAGAAATCCGCCTGCCTCTGCCTTCCAAGTGCTGGGATTACAGGCGTGTGCCACCACACCTGGCTGATATTACTCTTTCTTTACCTTACCGTCTCCCAGGGCGTTTTCCTCCTTGGATGGGTGCTAAGTAATGTCTACCCACCTCCTCATATGGTCCTAATGACAAGCCAAAGCTCACCCTGGGAGACCAATGATTTTTATGGGCTTCCTTGTGGATCTTGAGTAAGGGGTTACTGGCAGGAGCATAGGTTCTGTTCAGAGGACAGTTCTGCATGAACCACAGGGGCTCCTACACAGTCTGGAGTTTGCTGATTGGGTAGACTGGTTGGGCAGCCAGCCTCTGGAGTCTGCCCACCCCTCTTTCCCCACACCCGCGTCATAGCTGTGTGCCACTGTGCTGGACTTCTGATGTGGGTGTGGGGACCCACACAGAGTCTCTCTCTCGTGCTTTGCACACTGAGCCATCTCCTCAGCCCTTCGATGGTGAGACTTTTTTTTTAAGTGATTGAATCTTTCTTACTAATTTTCCAGTATAACAAGATTTCTACCATGAGTAAAGCTTTGAAAACATTTTTTTTTTTTTTTTTTTTTTTTTTTAGTTTTTTTTAGTTTTTTTGAGACAGGGTTTCTCTGTGTAGTCCTGGCTGTCCTGGAACTCACTCTGTAGTCCAGGCTGGCCTCGAACTCAGAAATCCGCCTGCCTCTGCCTCCCAAGCGCTGGGATTACAGGCGTGCGCCACCACCGCTTGGCTCTAAAACATTTTTTATTTTGAAATAAGTTCAGACTTTCAGAAAGATTCCTAGAATAGTTCAAAGAATCCTCATATTGCTTTTATGTGGATTTTCTCAAATATAGTTTTTTTAAAACCACATTGGCATTCCTGTACTTTGTATTTTGCCTCCTCTCCCTCCACTCCAGCCATAAAGAATGAGATCTGCACACAATGACTCTTCTGCACACAATGACTCTTCTGCACACAATGACTCTTCCATCCAAGAGCATCTCAGGTGCATTTTCTAAAAGCAGAGATGCAGGTGTAGAATACATCACATGAGGTATTAATAGTGTCCCCAGAGGAGGGACAGTGGGGGACTGGTAATCACCTCTAGGCTTGTGTAGCTGACAGGAAAATTCACTTCCAGAAATAGCAAAGATGGAGCTCTTCTAGGGCCACCCGACACCATAATGACCCTGGGTGAGATCCCTGGCCAGGCGGTGGTGGGACTTCAGGGAAGGGCGATCTAGTAAACACCCCGATAACTCTCTCTCCCCTCTTCTGGCTTCTGCTGATACAAATCCACACACTAACACAGAGTGGAGGAAGGAACAGTCTTTCTTATAGGAGAATGCTCCTCTCTCTGACAAATGTCATAGAAAAGATGAGACTGGAAAATCAATATGTGTTAACTGTAATGGAAAAAAAAATCAGTTCAGCCAAGGATCACCTATGTGCTAAGGCTAGAACCTAGTGGGCAAGGATCGGGGTGTGGGGCTGGGGTAGGGGTACAGCTCAGTCAGCAAAGGACTTGCTGCCCAGGGACGAGGACCTGTGTTTGGACCTGTGTGAAAAACAAAACAAAACAAACAAAATACCCCAAACAACAACAACAAACCAGGCATGATATTATGCGTTTATTTATTTACTTATTTTTATTTTTTTATTGAGTATAATCTTCATTTACATTTCAAATGGTAAAACCTTTCCCCGTTTCTCCCCTCCCCAAAACCCCGAACCCCGATCCCCTCCTCCCACCTCCTGCCTCCAAGTATATGCCCCTCCACCTGACCCACTCACACCTTCCCCCCCACCTCAATTTCCCTTTGTTGGGGCATCTATTGAGTCTTCACCTGATCAAGGACCACTCCTCCCACTGATGCCCCACAAGGCATTCCTCTGCCACATTTTTGGCTGGAATCATGTGTACCCCTTGGTTGATGGTTTAGTCCCTGGGAATCCTGGGGTGTCTGGGTGGCTGAAATCATTGTTCTTTCTGTGGTGCAGTAAACCCCTTCAGCTCCTCCGGACCACCCTCCAGCTCCTCCATTGGGGACCCAACACCCAGACCAATGGTTGGCTGCTAGCATCTGCCTCTGTATGTGTAAGGCTCTGGCAGGGCCCCTAGGGAGACAACCATGGCATGCTCCTTTTGGTATGTACTTCTTGTTGTCCATAGTAGTGTCAGGGTTTGGTGACGTTTATAGGATGAATCCCCAGGTATGGCAGTCTCTGGGTGGCCTTTACTTCCGTCTCTGCTCCACACATTGTCTCCTTTATTGCTCCTGTGAGTATTTTGTTCCCTTTCCCAGAGGAACCAAAGCACCCCCCCACACACACACTTCAGTCCTCTTTCTTGAGCTTCCTGTTCTCTGTGAATTGTAACTTGTTTATTTTGAGCTTTTGGACTAACATCCGCTTATTAGTGAGTGCATACCATGTGTGTTCTTTTGTGATTAGGTTACCTTGCTCAGGATGACACTTTCTAGTTCCATCCATTTCTCTAAGAATTTCATGAATTCATTGTTTCTAATGGCTGAATAGTACTCCATTGTGTATATATACCACAGTTTCTGTATCCATTCCTCTGTTGAAGGACATCTGGGTTCTTTCCAGCTTCTGGCTATTATAAATAAGGCAGCTATGAACATAGTGGAGCATGTGTCCTTATTACATGTAGGAGTATCTTCTGGGTATATGCCCAGGAGTGGTATAGCTGGGTCCGCTGGTAGTCTTATGTCTAATTTTCTGAGGAATCGCTAAACTGATTTCCAGAGTGGTTTTACCAGCTTGCAATCCCACCAACAATGGAAAAGTATTCTTCTTTCTCCATATCCTCTCCAGCATCTGCTGTCCCCTGAGTTTTTCATCTTAGTCATTCTGACTGGTGTGAGGTGGAATCTCAGTGTTGTTTTGATTTGCATTTCCCTGATAACTAAGGATGCTGAACATTTCTTTAGGTGCTTTAGAGCCATTCGAGTTTCCTCAGTTGAGAATTTCCTGTTTAGCTCTGTACCCCATTTTTAGTAGGGTTATTTGACTCTCTGGAAACTAACTTCTTGAGTTCTTTGTATACAATGAATATTAATTAGTCCTCTATTGGATGTAGAATTGGTAAAGATCTTTTCCCAATTTGTTGGTTGTTGTTTTGTCCTATTGACTGTGTCCTTTGCTTACAGAAGCTTTGCAGCTTTATGAGGTCCCATTTGTCGATTCTTGTTCTTAGAGCATAGGGATGGCATGAGCTTATAACCCTAGACTGCGGAGATGGAGACAGGTGGATCCTTTGGACCTACTGACCAACTTAGTCAAACTGATGACCCTGAGTCAATGAAGGACTATGTTCCAAAAACCAAGGTGGGTAGCTCCCCATGAACAATACTCAAAATTGCCTTCTGGTCTACACACACACACATACAGAAAGAGAGAGAGAGAGAAAGACAGACAGACAGACAGACATTCACATTTATACACGTTATAAAACATGAGCATGTTTTTTTACCCACATTTCACACCCATAGTTTAAGGAGTAATAATGTTTACATAGATTCTTATCAGTTCCCAAGGGGAATCCATAACTGGAGTAGAAACACTGGGTGCACACGCCCCTAACTAAATAATGAACGTTTACATCAGCACAGTGGGATGCACTGGTACCATGTGTCTCCTGGTCCATTTTATGGTATCCCAGACGAAAGTGCACAGCTGATGTAATCCAGAGCCGTAGCAGAGGAGTCTGAGGAGAGGGACATTCTGAACAACAGAGTCCACTGGTGGAGGCGATCAAATTGTTTCAAATATGCATTTAAGTCCTAATTCAGGACTTGAGTTAGAAACGAGGCCATTGCAGATATAATTACCTAAGGTGAGCTCCTGAGTGGGCTGGGCCCTAATCCAATATGGCCATGTCCTTTTTTTTTTTTCCCCTCAAGTATTCAATTAAATATTTATCGAACAAATATATCACAAATGAGCCGAGGGGCATTTTAATGTGAAGATACAATAAACAACTTCAAATATTTGGCGGGCGGTCACATAAAGAATGAAAAGATTTAATCAGCGTGTCTACTACAAAAATCAAAGCTTAAACCCCGGGGTAAAGAGGAGCCACAGACAGGCTGCAGGAGAGGTGGCTAAGGTGGACCACACGGCTTAGCATTGTCCTTTCCCACAGAACACATTGTGTGCTTCATTTCTCCCTTCTTAAGACAGACCGTGGGACCACTTGGTAACGGGCAGGTGAAATGCATTGTAAGAACATTGTTAAACTCATGGTTAGAGTTAAGTGTGTGTTCTATATTATAAACGTTTACAAATCTATACTAAAAGCATACTTTCTGAGATGCATTTTCCTATAAGCAAAGACACCGGGGACCCAATTATTTGACTCCCTAATTAGCAGCTATTGAATTTTCTCTCTCTGTCTCTGCCTGGCCTTGTCTTAATCGAAAGGATTATCAGTCTATCAGACAGCGGACTACCCTCTGCTAGCACCAACCCTTCTGAACACTCTGTAGAAGCCTTGACACACTTACGCAAAATATTGCAGCTAATTGCCCTGGCTACTGAAGATACAGTGCCAGCCAGGGCTCTTAGAAATAGTCTATATGGTGAATTTTTTACAAATCTCTCTCTCTCTCTCTCTTTTTTTTTTTTTTTTTTTTTTTTTTTTTTGGTTTTTCAAGACAGGGTTTCTCTGTGTAGTCCTGGCTGTCCTGGAGCTCACTCTGAAGACCAGGCTGGCCTCGAACTCAGAAATCCGCCTGCCTCTGCCTCCCAAGTGCTGGGATTAAAGGCGTGCGCCACCAACACCCGGCTCACAATGGAATACACAAATCTCTATAAACTGTTTCCACCTTGGCCAGACTGGAAGCACTAACCTTGGTAAAGACACCTCAGGGATTGGTGTAAGGGGTGTGGCTGTGATTGGTTCAAATCATACTCTCTAATGACTGTGACCGGTGACTACGAGGTCCTGGGGGCTCACGTTGGCTTTGGGTGTTTCAAACTGGGCCCCAAATGCCCCAGGAGATCTTCCCTTGCCTGGTGACTTCAAGTCCCAAGCCTCACCTTCCTGAGAATATAAGTTTCTGTCAACATCTTAAGAACAAGATAGCTTTTGTTCCTCTTTTAAATATTACATTTATTTATTTACTTTGTGTGTGGTGGCAGTGGTGGTCGACCATGATACAATGTGCTTGTGGAAATCAGAGGATAACTTGTAGGAGTCACTTTTTTCCTTTTACCACAAAGATCCCAGGGATCAAACTCAGGTTGTAAGCCTTGGCAGCAAGCTCCATTATCATCTGAGCCATCTCATGGGCCCTTATTACAAAACAAAACAAAAAGTGAAACAAACAAAAACAACAACAACTAGTGTCCAAAATTATATAAGCTTTGGGCTGGTCCCCTGGCTGGGAACTCATAATAGTGTAAGACTGGTTTTCCTGTTGTTGTTGTTTTTTTTTTTTTTTTTTTTTTTTTTGGATTTGGTTTTTTTGAGACAGGGTTTCTCTGTGTAGCCCTGGCTGTCCTGGAACTCACTCTGTAGACCAGACTGGCCTCAAACTCAGAAATCCGCCTGCCTCTGCCTCCCAGAGTGCTGGGATTACAGGTGTGTGCCACTACCGCCCGGTTCTTTCTGTTTTTTTTTTTTTTTTTTTTTTTTTTTTTTTTTTTTTGGAGACGGAGCCTCATGTATCCCAGGTTAGCCAGGAACTCAATATGTAACCTAAGCTAGCTGTTGGGGTTTGAATAAAAATAGCCCTCATAGGCCAATACGGAGTGGTGCTATTGGCCTTGCTGGGGCAGGTGTGGCCTTGTTGGAGAAAGTGCATCATCACTAGAGGGTGGGCTTTGAGGTCTCAGATGCTCGAGCCAGACCTAGTGGCTCACTCTCTTTTCCTGCTGCCTTCAGATCCAGATGTGGAACCTCCAGATGTGGAACCCCCAGCTAATCTCCAGCACCATGTCTGCCTGCATGCAGCCATGATGGAAGTGGACCGAACCTTGGAATTGAAAGCCAGCTCCAAAGCCATGCTCGCCTTTGTAAGAGCTGCTGTGGTCATGGTGCCTCTTTACAGCAATAGCAACTCTAAGACACTGACCTTGAGCTCCTGACTCCCTTGCTCCTACCTCTCAAGTCCTGAGATGATAGTCGTGGGCCACAATGCTCAGTTCATATCAGGCAACTTTAAATTCTGTTCACATATTGCAGTCCTCTTCCACCCTCTTTCGTCCTCCTCTTTTTTTCTTTTGGATTTCATAAATAGCACCGAATGACTATGTGAGAACCAGCTTTACATCTGTGTGAGTTCTTTTTTTTTTTGTTTGTTTGTTTTTTTTTTTAAATTGGTCAGTTTGACAAGCTGTAGACATCTGAGAAGAGGGAACCCCAAGTGAGAAGATGTCCTGTTGGATTGTGGGGCATTTCTTGATAGGTGATTGATGAAACTGGGCCCAGACCACTGTGGGTGGTGCCATCTTTGGACAGGTGGTCCTGGAGTGTCTAAGAAAACAAACTGAGCAAGCCACAAGGAGCAAGCCAGTAGTAAGTGGTCTTCTGTGGTCTCTGTATCAGTGTCTGCCCTGGGTTCCTGTCCTGACATCCAATCATGATGGACTACAAGTGTAACCCTTTCCTCACCACGACGCCTTTAGTCATGGTGTTTATCACAGCAACCTTAACTAGGGTTCGAATTATCGAAATTTCAGGGGCAGAACTGAGTCCTGAAGCTCATCTTGCTGTTCCTTGGAGTATACTTTTTCTCTCCCACTGCTCTATATCTCATTTATCTCTACGCAAAGGTTTTTAGTGTCTTAGCATGAAGGTGTGTCCAACCCGTGACCCATAGGATGCATGAGCTCCAGGATAGCGATGAATGAGGCCCAATGCACAACTGAAAGATTACTTAGAACACTGCAACTTTTTTGTTACTCATTTGCGAGGGTTTTGTTTTCTTTTTTCTTTTTCTTTTTCTTTTTTTTTTTTTCGAGACAGGGTTTCTCTGTGTAGTCCTGGCTGTCCTGGAACTCACTCTGTAGACCAGGCTGGCTTCGAACTCAGAAATCCGCCTGCCTCTGCCTCCCAAGTGCTGGGATTACAGGTGTGTGCCATCATCGCCCAGCGAAGGTTTTTTTTTTTTCAAGCATGTACTCTGTACATGGCAATGTCATGATCTAATGTCAAAAAGTTGGGCATGCGTGGTAGGGTTTAGTAGACTTCTATCTGGAAACGGTTTAATTTCACGTGGCTCTGACTTTAGAGTCAAGGGTGGAAGGGGTTACTGGGACAATTGATCCTGGTTAGCTGGAGCTAAGAAATTAGCAGGGATTAAGAAGAGACCAGAGCTGGGCGGTGGTGGCACACGCCTGTAATCCCAGCATTTGGGAGGCAGAGGCAGGCGGATTTCTGAGTTCAAGGCCAGCCTGGTCTACAGAGTGAGTTCCAGGACAGCCAGGGCTATACAGAGAAACCCTGTCTCACAAAAAGAAGAAGAAGAAGAAGAAGAAGAAGAAGAAGAAGAAGAAGAAGAAGAAGAAGAAGAAGAAGAAGAAGAAGAGACCAGAATCAGTGAGGTGAAATCTTTTGGGAAGTGTTTTCTGAGAGCACAAGGAAGCTGTGTTCAAGAGATAAACAAGGTTGTACTATGTGCTACAGCTGGATTTGATAATGTGTAAGAATCACCAGGTGGTACTGGTTTTGACGGCATGAAGGGGTCATGAGAGCAGTGGAGACTTGGCACTGTGAGAGGCCAGGAAGGCCCACTGGTGAACGTACAGCCTTAGTTGCAGTTGATGGCCCAGGATTGAAGGGGTCATGCAAAGAAGTTGAGGCTTGGCACTATGAAGGGAGCCGATGAGAGGATATTGGTAAGCCTAGTTACAGCGGAAAACCCCAGTGTCTTGGAGATGCTGGTACCAGAACTGTGGGATGATCACCAAAAACAGCAGCAGCAGTGGAGTAGAGTCAAGCAGAGCCTAGAGTGCTGCAGAGGGCAGATCTGGAGAGGTTACTGGAACAAGAATCTGTAAAGGTGAAGTTGCTTTGGACATCCCAAGATGTTAGAGATGTCAAAGTCATGGGATACTTGCCAAGAAAAACTGCTAACAGGGAGTGGAACCAGCCCAAGAGAACAAAGTTTGTGGTCGGCTGAATGCCAGATCTGCCAACACCAGTCACAAGGATGAAAGGGGTTGGAGATCTGAAGAGTGCTTTGACGTTGGACGTGGAGACTTGGAGCTTGTCTAGCTGGGTTTTGGTCTTGCTTTGGTCCAGTATTTCCTCACTATGCCTTTTGGAATGGTAATGAATATCCCGTGCCATGATATGTTGGAAGTATGTGATCTGCTTTTTGATTTTGATCCTATAGGGATTACAGTTAAGAGATCACATGAATCTCAGAAGAGACTTTGAACTTTGGACTTTTAAAAACTGTTGAGATTGTGAGAGGTTATGGGGACTTTTAAAGTTGGACCATATGTATTTTGCATTATGCTATGGCTAGGTATGACCCCCCCCACACACACACACACTTATGTGTTCGAACAAGCCCGTGGGACCAGGGAGCAGAATGTAGTGGTTTGAATATGTTAAGCCCATGGAATGTGGCACTACTAGGAGGTGTGGCTTTGTTGGAGTGGGTGTGGCCTTTTGGAGGAAGTGTATCACTGTGGGGTGGGCTTTGAAGTTTCACCTACTTGGAGGGGTGTGGCTTTGAAATGAACATTCCTTTGTTTCAAAGTCAAACTCTGTTAAAACAGGTGAAGCACCTATGAGAATTTTTTAAAGGTTTATTTTTTTATTTTAAATTATGCATAGGTGTGTATATTCAAATGTGGACATGTACATGTAAGATCAGCTGCCCCTGGATGCCAGAAGCATTGGATCTCCTGAAGCTGATGTTACAAATGGTTGTAAGCTGTCTGACAAGGATGCTGCAGACTGAACTTTCGTCCTCTGGAAGAGCAGCCAGTGTTCTTAACTGCTGAACCGTATCTCCAGCTGCCATTTACACCAACATAGAGAGGAAGACAGAAAACAAAACAAGTTTGGGATTCCGAGTTAAGCTTCGGAATACTCCTGAAACAACGTGAATATATACATTTTGTCCAAGTAAAAGTTTCCTGGAAGCTAAGTACAAATATAGACACAGATCAAGTAATTCTAGGGAGGATTCAGTACCCAAATTGAAATTGGCTGTAAGCGAGATTTGAAGACTTGCTACCAAAGAAATAATGCAAACTATCCCATTACTAATTAAAATATTGATTACGCCATGAATGATAAGAGTTTAAATATATGGAGATCATTAAAAATGTGACTAAAATTAATTTCACCTGCTTATCCCACTCCCCAGCGCTAGAGGACTCGCAATCATCCCTGCAGCTGGCATTCTGTTTCTGCAGGACCAGGCTGGATTAAGTACAGGTGGGTTTGCATTCTGTAGATACCATATTGTTGGTACTCAACACGTGCTGATGTGTGCTGGGGACTGGGTAAGTCTTTATGGAGGAAGATGATTTAATCCAGCAGGGAGGAACTGCAATGGGCATGATGATTGTCAGGTGGTTTCTAGCCCTTAGTCCCCAAACTATGTAAATCCACTACAGTGCTCCCCAAGGACAATTTATCTTGCCTACTCTGGCTTACCAGAAGCTAAATGACAGGGGAGCTCGCCTCACCTTGAGATTATGATTTCCTGAACCCTTTGTTTTGTTTCTTTTCAAAGCACCAAAGTGTCACTAAGAGTTCTAAGTTCGAAACCTCTTTCTTCATCATCTTGTGACGTTTAGACTTTTCACCTTCACATTTTTTTTTTTTTCTTGTTTGGGGTGTCAGTGAGAACTTTAGCTGCAGCAACATGCACCGACACATGCATGCACATACACACACCACAACACACACAAAGGTACATATACACACACATACATGCACACACACACCCCCACACACCTACACCGTAATACACACACATCACAAACACATTATATACACATACCCACACATCACACACATACACACACCACACATACACACACACACACACACACACACACACACACACACCCTTATGACTTGACAAAGCAAGTCCATAGCTTGCTACCTGTCCACCTTGCAAAGACGGACCTAATATGCAACATGGCTTTTGTGTTGGATGGAGAATTATGCAAAAAGCCTGACTCCCCATGGTGTGAGTTACCTTCCTTCCGCTCATAGGAAGAGAACAGAATGCCTTCTGTGCAGCATGACAGGGAAGAGTGCATTTTCTGTTGACTGCACAGATCTGTCGATATTGGGATCCTGCTTAACCTTTTGTTCAAAAGAACCAGCCTATATGATCTAATTAAGCCAGTCCCTCCAGCTTCAAAAATAGCTTGCTTTATTGCTCACTCCCCAGCAGGGTGATCCCTGGATATGCTTATGTGATGGGAAACACACTCAGAGTGGCCCCATCCCTAATCCCTGTCTTGGGGCTATCCGAGTTATACATCCTAGCCAACCTTTCATGTGTCACTTGAAGTAAGACAGCCTTGTGTGGGATCATGAAGCATGGGGTACTTCTGTCGGAGCCTTGGGGCTGTCAGATAAGACGCCATGGCGGGCAGAGGCAGAGGCATTGGGTCTCATGGAGGCGGAGCTAGTCGGCAGTGCTTCTAGTGACCCTTTGGGAGGGACTAAGCATGCTTCACAGGAGAGGCCTGAGACTAGCAGAAAACACAGATATTTACATCACAATGGAAAACAGTGGCCAAATTACAGTTATGAAGTAGCCTCAAAAATAATTTCATGGTTGGGGGTCACCACATCACGAGGACCTGTATTAAAGGGTTGCAGCATTAGGACCCTGAGCACCACTGAGTTAGAGCCATCAGGCATGGAATCGAACTAGGGTCCTCTGGATGCTCTTAACAGCGGAGCTGTCCCTCTAGTCTCCAGACTCAGGTAATTTATTTATTGATTTATTTTTGTTAAAGCATCATCTTATATTCTGAAAATGCCCCACCCCACACAAAAAAGACTATCTTGTGCAAGTCGGGTGTGGTGATACATGCTTAGCAGGTGGAGAGAGACAGTAGTTGAGGGTCCTCCTCAGCTGCATAGCAAGCTTGAAGTCAGTCTGGGCTAGCTGAAACCCCATGTCAAAAACCAGGACCAAATCAAACCAACAGCAGCAACGACAACAAAATGAACAACAGCCTGGTGGTGCACGCCTTTGAGCCCAGCTCTCTGAAGGCAGAAGCCGAGTGGCTCTCTGAAAGCTCTAGGCCAGCCTGGTCTACATAGTGAAGTTCTAGGCTAGCCAGGGGTACATAGATAGAGCCTGTTTTTTTGTTTTGCTTTTTTTTTTTTTTTTTTTTTTTTTTTTTTGAGACAGGGTTTCTCCGTGTAGCCCTGGCTGTACTCACTCTATAGACCAGGCTGGCCTCGAACTCACAAATCTGCCTGCCTCTGCCTCCCAATTGCTGGGACTAAAGGCATGTGCCACCACCGCCCAGCAAAGATCCTGTCTTTAAAAACAAACAAACAAAAAAAACTTATATAATATGTTGGGCATACTTACACTAAAAAAAAAAAAAAAAAAAAAAAAAAAAGGTTATCTGACAAATTAAACCAGGCATCTTACATTTTTGTCTTCCAGTGGCAACCGCTGCTAAGCTCCTGCATTTGCCCAAATCCTATATTGCCCAGAGGGGCAACCTATGGGGCCAGCAAGCTGGCTCATCCTGAAAGGCACTTGGCATCCAGCCTTATGACCTGAGTCTGACCCCTGGGATCCACACTGTGGAAAGAGACAACTCCCAAAAGCTCTCCCCTGACTCCGCCCGCACCCTCCCCAGCTCCTCCCAACAGACACATAGATGTAATGAAGTCAAACCAGGTGGCACTGACTGAATCCTGTTGTGGAGAAGCCACTGCAATCAGACCAAGATCCCTATCTTCATGCCTTTGGGGACAAAATGAATTCGGGGGAGGGGCCGTGCAAACTAAAGTGCCACCTTGCTTTGTTTAGTCCTTGCCCCACCAAGACTGTCAACCCAAGGGGACAGAAATGATCTTCCTTTTATGGATATCCTCCCCCTCCCCCAATCTGTCAAAACATTTGAGCGTCACTCCATGTTTAAAAGCATTACCAATAAATATCCTTGAAGTAAAATTTAAGGACATTGTTATCAAAGGATGTGGGATCTCAAAGCTAATGGATGTTACGGTGTGTGTGTGTGCACGCTTGTGTGTGTGAGTGTGTGTGTGAGCGCCCACGAGCTCACTTACACACCTGGAAACCCAGAATCCATGGAATTGAGTCACACGGTGTGGAAAGAGCTTCACTGAGCTTAGGAGGAATCCAGCCAGAGCCCTTTACCCATCTACTCCAGAACAAATGCTTGTCGCCACCGGCAGCAGCCTCCCCCACCACCTGTCAGGGAGCCACTGCCAACGGGTAATTGTACCATGATGTTGTGAGAGGAAGTCTGATTTTAAAAAGGCGCTGGCAGAGTCCAGGGGCCAGCGGGGCCTTTTCATACCTGCTAATGAAGCCTCATTAGAAGCAGCAGGAGTCTGTGCTGGGAACTGGAAGCAGCAGTCAGTCATGATTTTCCCCTGCCAAAAGGTGATTAACTTTCTGACTCGCGGCACCTGCTCTCTGAGATTTGCAGGGCAGAAGAGTCTGAAATGGGCAGCCCCACGCAGCGTGCTTCTGGGAGAAACCCTTGAGAGTGTGCATGTCTACTCTCTTCCCTTCCAGTGGCTTTCAGAGTCTGCACAAAAAAATGCATGGGGTCCTCTTCACCTTCCAGGCTCCAGGCTGTGTGCAGGTTGGAAACTGAGGTCTTGGCTTGGAAATAATAATTAATGATAATAAGAAAGAAAAGGAGGCTACCACAGGGCTTGCAGCGTCCCCCGTAGCCGAGACAGCTGCACTGTCTTCCTGAGTGGCTTTTACACCCAGGTGGTTCAATTAGGAGCAGTTCGAAGCTCGCAGCTCGCGGGGACGTGGATGCTTGGCTGAAATGGAGCGTAAGTGGCATCTTTCTATTTCTGTACTCCAGACATTGAATTATGTAAAGATACTGTGTAGAGTCTAAGTAACTGGTCTCCTGGGAGACTTCACTTTCTTTGGTCCTGCAGGCCAGCAAGGAAATCTCCCTGACAGAATCCCAACCAGGACAGCTTGCTTGTTTTAAACGGCTGTTGTTTTGTTGTGGTTTTTGAGACAGGATTCCTTTGTGTAATAGCCCTGGCTGTTCTGAAACTCTCTTTGTAGACCAGCTTGGCCTCGAACTCACAGAGATCCGCCTGCCTTTGTCTCCTGAGTGCTGAGATTAAAGGCGTGTGCCCTCACACACGTTTGTTTGTTTTTAAATAAAGATAAACAATGTTTATTTGTCTTTTTGGAATTTTACATTTGAAGGTCTTTAAATGTTCTCACACTGGGATATATCCCTTTGTTGGGGCGAGCAGCTCGTAGTGACAAAGGGACAAAGACTGGGCTTATCTTGGTCTAATTCTGTGTAGCAGGCAGGTAACAGAAACAGAAGTGTTAATTTTTGTGGTGCGGTGGTGTGTGTGGTTTTAGAAGCACTGAGAGCCTGTGGTCAGACACAGGTGGTGGTTTCAGTTTTAATCTGAGGGCAGGAGAGGCTTGTCTGTGTGGGAAGCAGATGCATGAATATATTTGGCTGGCCCAGGCCTTGAGAGGGCTGGTGTGGGGGTCGGCATGGGGATCCCCAAAAGAAATTCTGAGGCTGCAAGTGGGTGAGCCACCGCAACCTAATTGGTGCCCCATGGGTTGAAAGTAGGGAAGAGGTACTATGGCATGGGCAAATGAGGTGTGTGTGTGTGTGTGTGTGTGTGTGTGTGTGTGTGAGTGAGAGAGAGAGAGAGAGAGAGAGCGCACAGACACATGCACTTATGTCACATTTGCATGTGACCAGGGTATCTGTATTGAATGAACAGGCTATGTATTGAATGAACAGCCTTTGTGTGTTGATAAAACCAGAACAGTTGATCTGGAGGCAATGGTGAGATGGATGGACTCCGCCAACATACTCAACATCCCTTCCAGAAGCTTCTAAGAATGGTTCCCTGTATGGAAGCGAAGTGTAGAGTATATACTTAGCATGCATGAGGCCCTGGATTCTATCCTTTGAACCAATAAAACAAATGCAAACACACACACACACACACACACACACACACACACACACACAGAGGCCCTGGGATCTGCAGATAGAACCAAGGGTTTCTGCACCAACATCGAGTTAACCACAAAATGGCAGACGGGAGCCACACGCAAAGTATTTATTCAGAGAGGCCTTGGTTGTTCAAGCTACAGACTACAGAAATGAGAGCAGAAGGGTCCTCCCCACTCCCAGGAAGCTCTTCTGAGTCAGCTAGGGAACCCAGCAGCAACGGAAGCTCTTCAGCCGTCCTCAGTCCTCACCGGCGGGCTGCTGAGGAAGGTAGAGTTTTCTTTGTGAGAAGAGGAAGCCATTTGTGTCTTTCCCATTAGCTGAAAAGAAACACACGCGAATCAGAAGCGCCAGAAACAGATCAGTAAAGACACCACAGTAGGAGTGTGGGAAAGGAAGCCATGTTATGAGAAAGAATTTGGTCTTTGGACTAGGACAGTGCCAAGGTTCGAACCCCTGTTTTGTGGCTTGATGGATTTTTGGACAAATGACCTCCGGAACTCTGGGACGTGAAGTCCTGTCAGTTACTGGGGAGACGTGGTGTTCTGGTGGGTACAGGAGGGAATGAGGACAGCCAGCGTTAGGGCTGGATGTGTGCCGAACGAACGGGCTCTCAGTGGGTGCTTATGTCCTTGAGCGACACTCCGCCCCCTTACTCCTCCATGTTTACTTAAAATGACTTTATATATTTACTCATGTGCGCGTAGGAATCTGAAGGATTTTGTTTTGTCAGGAACATCTGGCTTTCACATTCCATAGAAAGCAACTGCACAGAAAGACAGTTGGGGGAGAAAGAGGATGGTTTTTCCACTTGAAAGGAGGGGCTGGGAGGTTTGTAGATGGCTCTGCGGTGGTTCGTCCCAACAAAGGGATGCTGTGCTCCTGGAAAGAGGGCCAGGAAACCTGGGCTCTGGTCCCAGGGTTGCTTCAACCTCCCTGTGTAACCATGGGCAACCCCCTGCCCTCACTCCACGTGGGCCTTCCCATCCTCTCGAGTTGTGAGAGGTTGGACTGTGTGATCCCTACGTTGTCTTTTGTACTTTATTTTTATTTATTAGTATTTGTGTGTGCATGTGTGTTTGTGCATGCGAGAGTACGTGTATACGTGTGTGAATGCACATGTGTAAATGCTCACGCACATATACACCCATGCCATGGTACATAGTAGAAATCAGAGGATGATTTTGCCAAGTCAGTTTTTCACAAAAGTGACAGTGGCCAACTCCACCGTCACTCCTGACACCTCGTTTGTCTTCCCTATGGAGTCCAAAATTACACAAGAGTGTTCTCAGTGTCCCTATAGGCCAGCATGTCACTCAGATAAGAGAAAGTGGACAGGGAGCCTCCTCAAAATGTTTGAGAGTATGTCTGGAGAGACACTGGCTGCTCTTCTGAGAGCCTAGGTTTAATTCCCACACCCCCGTGGTAGCTCCCCTCCCCTCTTCTGATCTCTATATGTATAACACAGGCAGTACATAGACTTACCCGTAGGCAGAACACCCACCCATAAAATAAAAATAAATAAAAATCTCAATTAAAAAAGCTTTAAGAGTCATTCAAGACAAAGGCTTTTTGTTTCTCCCTGCTCTGGTCTTGAGTGCACTGTGATAACTGGGCGCAGGAGGAGCAGTTTTAATGCGGTGCTGGGGGTGACTCCCAAGCAAGCGTTCTCCGTACTGATTCAGCCCCACTCTCCATGCCCCATGTGCACCCTTCCTGCACATAAGGAGGAGGCGGGGCACAGCACAAGTCCATACTTGCTCTCCTCTCTGTCCAGCAGGGCGTGGTAGGATGCCACATCCTTCTGAAGCTGGCTCTTGCACGCCAGCAGGTGTGCCCGCTCCTGCTGTTGCTGCTCTGTCTCTGAGCGGATCTCCGCCAGCTCTGCCTCCAGCCTGCCCACCACGGCACCCAGGTTCTGCAGCTCCATGTCGTGCCAGTGCTGGGCGTCATGCAGGGTGTTTTCCAGGCCTCGTTTCTACAAAAGAGTGAAGGTCATTGGCGCGGGCAATCCAGGTAGGAAATGGGTGTCCGACCCGCTCTGTCCATTTTTCTGATGATATCAACCCCGCAGAATGATAGAGGTTCGTCTCAGTGGCCCCGGGGAAGAGCAAGAAGGCGAACACTCTGCTTCATGAACTTTTTGCAATGGGCAGGGGGAACTGAAATGGATGTGCCTGACCATCACCTCTCGGTGGTTTTCTGTGATGTTTAATAATACATCTTTCTCAGGTCCTGTCCTGCTGCTCCTTGGTGAGTTTCAACTGCCCTACAGGGAGCTAGAGATCCTCCCACAGGGACTCCGGGTCTGTGTGGCCAATGGCTACCTCCCTCAGGCTGCTAGCTTTCAGTTCATGCCTCCTGCACTGGTACCTCCAGCGCAGATGTCTACCTCAGCTGTGGGGGCTTCCGCCGGAGGAGCTGGGAGCAGCTGCGTCCCAGACTTCTCTTCTGGTCATCATGGCCATGGGTGGATTCCGAGTCCCAGCCTTTACACCTCCTGTGAGGTTTTCACATTCATGCTGCCTTTTCTCTCCCAACACTGTGGCCTGGGATTGGACGTTCGTCGCCTGAGGTCAGCTCAGCGGTCTCTGTGCAATACCCCGCGGTTAGTTCTGCCTTCCTGCTCTCTCCACACAGCTCCTCTAGCGCCTTGGCTAAAGTACACATCTGGGCTTCTGTCTCCTCTGCTGAACCACACCAGTGGTGCCCAGAGAGCCCTAGAATGGCTCCCATGGCTGCCTCTGTCTTTCCAGTTCATCTCCTACTCTATATTAGTGTCAACATTTCCGGTCTTGGAAGCTTATGGGGTTCATATTGTTTCTTTTTCTTCCTCCTTCTCCTCCTCTTCCTCCTCCTACTCCTCCTTTTCTTCCTCCTCTTCATCCTCCTCTTTTCCCTCTTCTTCCTTCTCTTTCTCTTCTTCCCCTTCCTCCTCCTTCTCCCCTTCCTCTTCCTCCTCCTCCTCCTCTTTTTTGAGACAGGGTCTCACTGTATAGCCCTGCCTACTTACTGTGTAGACCAGGCTGACCTCAAACTCACAGAGATCAGATCCATCAAGCCACCAAGTTGTGGGGATTAAAGGTGCACGCCACTCTATAAAGCCGCATATTGTTTCTTACACCTGCACTATTGCTCTCTGTCTCTCCATATTCTGACTTGGTTCATTCCTACTCACCCCCAAGTTCAAGTTCAGGGGTCACTTCTCTAGGAAACCTTCCTCAATGCCTCTCAGATCCGACTATAACCAAGTTGGGTTAGGAGCTCCCCTGTGTATCCATGGCTCTCCGTGCATGTACATGTCCTTGAAGTTACCACGGAGATGTGCCTTTCTCACAAAATGGTGGGACTTAGCAGAAAACTGGTCTCTGCACCCTCAGTGCCAGGAAAGGGCCTGTGCAGGCCAGGTGTTCGGTACATATGTGTGGCCTGGATGAAGGCGCCTGCTATGTGGTTGTGTTTATTGTCCTGCCGCTCTTTTCCCATCAGGCTGAGGACCTGTTTCTTCTCATCTTTCTGTGTACTGTGCCCTGAAAGTTAGCACAGGCCAGTCAGAAACTAAGCCTCAGGGTGCCCCTATTTAATAGCTCCAGGCACGCCGGCTGTATAATTTAGTACCTGGCTTTAAAGAGACTTTTTCTTTTTATTATTCTTTTCTTCTTTTATGTGCACGTGTATACTAAGTGTATGTCCGTCACATGTGTCCAGAAGCCCACAGAGGTCGGAAGAGGCATTGGATCCCCTGGAACTGAAGTCACAGACGTTGTGAGCTGCCGTGTGGGTGTTGGGGAACAGAATCTGGGTCCTCTGCGAGAGCAGTAAATACACTTAATTGCTAAGTCACCTCTTCAGCCAAAATTGTATTATTTTTAATTTTGTGAATTCATGTGTGTGTGAATGAGGGTGTGAACACATGAGTGTTCGTGCCTGTGGGGGCCAGATGAGCCCCTGGAGCTGGAGGAAGAGGTGGTTGTGAGTCGCCTTACGTGGATTTCAGTAATTGAATGTGGGCCTTCTGCAAGGGTAGCACATGCTCTTAAATGAGCCATCTCTGTAGCCTCAGTACCTACCTTTGTTTGTTTGTTTGTTTAAAGATAGAGTCTCACACTATAGCTTTGACTGTCCTGGAATTTACTATGTAGATCAGGCTGGCCTTGAACTCAGAGATCTTCCCTCCCACCTCGGCCTCCCAAGTGCTAGGATTAAGGGCATGTGCTACACTGTCTATGTAACAAGTAAAAACAAATCTCTTCTAAGTTGGATTCCAGCAAATCTTGATGAATTAAATTCATGTGCCCATCCTCCAGGGCATGTCTTTAAAAATAGACTTCTAACTGCTGTAGCCGAAATAGATTCTTGGTGGTGGTGCTGTTAAGCAAAGCCATCATATGAGCTAAATCCTGTAAGTGTTCATTGAGGGGGGGGGGTTTCACATGTCAGTGTGTGTGTGTGTGTGTGTGTGTGTGTGAGAGAGAGAGAGAGAGAGAGAGCGAGAGAGAGAGAGAGAGAGAGAGAGAGAGAGAGAGAGAGAGAGAAAGAGAGAGAATCAGAGGCATCTCAGACATTATTCCTTAGTGTTTATTTCTTTTTGAGGCAGGGTCTCCCTCCCCAGGCAGGCTTATCCTCCCCAGTGCTGGAGGCACCACCATGCCCAGCTTTCCCCTCCCCACCTCTTAGTATTATGCAGGTTCAGGAGATGGAATTCAGGACAAGCTCTTCACTGACTGAGCTCTCTCTCTCCCCAGCCCATGGGTATTTTCTTAACTCCACAGGACATGCGAACTCTGAGTTAGATGCCCAGTCTAGTGCCTTTTAGGAGGCAGTGAGAGACCGTGAACTAAGCGCAGAGCAGCCTCAGGCCTCAGTTGCTATTGTGAGATCTGAGAGCCCTTTACAGGATCAGGCGTGCAGAAATGGCCTAGACTTTGAGAATCATTTGTTTTTGTGGCTTTGGGTTTTCTCTCTTTCGGTTTATATAGGAAATAGATTTTGGTTTTGAACGGGCTTCTAAACCTATGTACCTTTTGTGAGTTGTTGTTGGCCCTGGATCCGTAATAGCTGTGATTTAGAGAAACATGTCTCTGGAACATGCTTGGGCTGTCCGTCTATAGTTTTTGTCCCATGTTCTAGGGGAATGCCCCACCTGAGTGGTTTTCTTGATGACTCGGGATATTGTCAAGGGTTACACTCAGAAGACTCCTATCAGAGATCCTGTGGGCCTTTATCCCACTCTTTTTTCAGGGTTTCTCTGTGTAGCCCTGGCTGTCCTGGAATTCACTATGAGTTCACTCTGTAGACCAGGCTGGCCTTGAACTCAGAAATCTGCCTGCCTCCGCCTCCCAACTGCTGGGATTACAGGCATGTGCCACCATGCCCGGCTCCTTTATTCCACTCTTAAGAGTCCATGTTCAGCATCTTCACCTAACCTCCCGACATTCATTCTTTACTCTCCCCCACCTACCCCAAGACACAGTATCACTATGTCATCCTAGCTGTCCTGGAATTCACTATGTAGACTAGTCTGGCCTCGAACTCACAGAGAACCCCTGGCCCCTGCCTCCTCCTGAGTGCTGGATTTAAAGGTCTGCACTGCTATGCTGGGCCAAGCTCCTGGCGCTCTAGAAGGAGATATGCTTGGCTCTTGAGAGTTATTTGAACCTGAGCAGCTATGGCCAGGCTCCCCTTGCAGCTTCCGTGGCCGAGAGAGCTGAAAGTCTGGCCAGCAAAGCTGCCTGCCTTACAAGAGTAGTGGGTACCGTGCAACCATGCACACGCAGGTTCTGACTCAGGGTAGAAAAACTATCCTCTCTCCTCCCTCTACCCCCCTGTCCTCAGTCTGTGTTCCTCATCTTGGCTGTGAGGCACAGTAGAAGGAACCCACAGGGGACAGAGCTAGCCCATCTTTGGGCTAGTCATGAGCTCAGGTGGAATGCCATTGCTCTGAAGACATCTGGTTGGCATGTGAGTTCCTTTTTCCACTTGTCCCAACAGTTAGAAGCATGGGGTTGAAGTGAGGTAACCGGGTGGCTGACGCTGCCAACGAGGGGTTCCTGAGTTGGTTGTCATGGCTTTGCATAATAAATTATAATAGGTGCCATTTGTTGACTGCTTGCCCGTGTTGGGCGCAGTGTAAAAAGCTTGACATACATTATCTAATTAGTCGCTCCAGCGACTTTCTGAGGTCAGGTCTATTCTGATCTTAGGATAGATCACATTTCCAAAGGCAGCTGCCGTGATTATCACCATCCCGCGTGGGCCTTCTCAATGTGACCTTGCCAAGAATCAAGGCTCATCGGATCTCTTGTGATTGCTTTGAATAAGATATACATGATACTCAGAAACTCCAAAGCTAAGAGGTCAGAGATCCAGATCAATTTAGACTTACTCTATAAGGGAAGCAGGATTCCTCATCAGAAGTCCTGCTGTAGCAATAAGACCACCATAATGCAAGGATCTCCAAGCTAGCTATATGGAGAGGTCTCAGAGAGCAGGACACAGAGTCACGATTGAGGAATCTCACACATGAGCTGAAGAAGCCAATGTGGGTGTCCTAAGTCCAGCAGACACATCGAGGGATAGGCAAGAGCTGTCCCTGCTGACCTCTTCCTCAATCACAGGACGATAGAGCACATGATTCACTGTTATCGTAAGCCACAAAGACAGCAGGTACATAGGACAACTAAAATAGATCCTTACTAGACAAAGGCAAAAATAGAAGCTTAGAGGGTCATATGACCACTGAGGAGAGAAGCCTGGGGTTCAAGATCGCAGTCTAAACTCACAGCCAAATTCACAGGACTTCCCTGTCTAGGAGAAGAGTAAAGACAGAGGTAGACTTCCTGGTGGGTGGGGACATTCTAGACCCCACCCCAACTCTGCCCTTCTCTATACCCACCAAAAAATAAACATACGGACTCCTACAGTGGGGCTGGTCTCCCGTTGTCACTTCCTCACATGCTGAGCCTTGTGATTCTTAAGGTGACATCAGTTCCTCTCCAGAAGTCACTAAAATTCCCTAGGGGTAGAGGCCACATGTCTTATGTCCCCAAAGCACTTGGAATAGCTCCTGGAACATGGTGAGTTCTTATATATAGATATAAGACATATCAATATAGATGTATTGATATAGATGTAAAAACACACTAACATACACATATGGTCCCACAATGCTCTGTGGTTAGAATGATAGGGGAGATGCCATGCTATTGTAATAGAGCTTCAGTCCAATCCAGATCAGAAGGTGGAGCTTAATTTAGTCATCTTAGGATGTGTGGGGTTGGGTCCAGGTTGCCTGAGATTACCTAAATCTATAGACATAACTCTTACGGAAATAGATATCATATGTGCATATGACCTATACATTCATCCTGCATATTTCCTTAAATCTCATGACGTATCTATAGATGACTTACACGTGCTACAATGTACGACCCGCTATAGAGATGATTGATTGGGTGGTTGTTTAGGGAACACTGATAACAAATGTAGGCTGCACACATGCAGAACAGGTGCAGAGTTTTTCCTGAAGGTTGACTGAATCCACAGATGGAGAAACCATGGATACAGGGGCTGACTGTAATTATTTTAATTGCTAATAATTAGTAGTTGCAAGGCACCTGCTTGCAAACCACAGCGAGTCTGAGCTTACTAGGCGTCTGAGGTTGGGTGCTCCGAGGCAGAGCTTGAGACAGGATCTTGGAGCTTATAAACAGTCCCAGGATTGCTCTCAGGAAAAGGGGGGGGGGGATTGGCTGAGGACTAGAAGCCGGGGCAGGGAAGACGCTAAGCAAGGATGTAGCCTCCTTGAGAACTGGCTCCAGCCCAATACCGCGGAAAGCTCTGTACAGCTGTTCCTTCTTTGAAGCCAGTAGGCTGGCCTTTCCAAACCATCAGCCCGCCACTGTCTAGGTCAAGGGCATGGCCTGCCTTCTTGGATCAGGAGTCTTCTGTTTGGCCGATAGCAAGTGTCTGAAGAAGCAGGGCAGCTGAGGAGGAACGGCTGTGAGTGTCAGCAGCCAACATTCCCCGCAGTGGCAGGTAAGGGCTATTTCCAAAGGGGGCCCTGCCGTGTCCAGGACACTTGTTAGGTATCCGTCAGTATCTGATGATGTTCAGAGGTTAGAGGGTACTTCAGGCGCCCCAACCGCACCCTGTGGGAAGGAAGCCCTTCGCAAGCTAAGAACTATGAGACATCAAACTGACAGTTGAGAGTTAAACATGAAAACCACCAGGGCCTCGCCCCTCTTGGCACACTCACCAGAGCCCGTAAAGATTCCGTCTCAGCCTGGAGACTCTGGACTTGGCGCGAAGTGTCGTGAAGCTCTACACTGAGGTCAGCGGCCAGCTTCTCCTCTTGGGTCTGGGATACATGGACCACCTCTGTCTGTTGCTGTGGAGAGTCAGGTCTCAGGGGGAGCTGGGATGAGTTGTAAACCTGAATCCACCTCCATCTTTCGTTCCTTCTAAACGGGCTCTGCCAGACTTTAAAAAAAAATCTCCCCCTCCCTTTTATAAACTTGCTAACCAATTCGTATACAAAAAAACGTTTTGAACCTTTGATGCTTAAAAATAGAATAACATTCAAAAAGATTTACTAAAGACCTGGCAAAGGGTGTTTAGCTCATGGTAACGTACTTGCTTAGCATGCACATGACCCTGGGTTCAACCGCTATTCATTTATTCTCTCTCTCTCTCTCTCTCTCTCTCTCTCTCTCTCACTCTTTCTCTCTGTCTCTCTCATTTAAAACAGTAAGATGTCTCCTCTCCTCCCTGTGTTCTAGTCGCAGTTTTCCTGCTTCCAATTTTTTATGTTTCCTTTCATAAATATTTCATGCTCGACTAATGGCACAGATACCATCTGAGATCTATAAAGGAATTTCACTGTAATGTGAACATTTCAGAACTATGCTTGCACAAACAAAGGTGGTTACAACATCACTAGGTGATACCATCTTATGGGCCCAACATTGCATATTTAATCTGTCATTGATTTGAACATCCTTATGTGGCCCACAACTGTATTTATAGGCAAATATGCATTACCGCTTCTCTTGTTTGCGGCATTACTATGTGTTAGTAATTGGTTTGTGCCAGCGTATCCAGGTGAGTATAATCTTTGAGCAGCTATATAACATTGCCTTGTTTGGAGGTACTATCATTTATTTAGATGGTCCCTGTTGGTGGACATTTCGATTGGTTCCGGATTTTCCCTATTTCCTATAATAGTATAAAGAATAACCTTAGATGCCTTGCATTCCATCCAAGAAGGCATCTCTGAGGATAAATTCTTTAGATAAACTGTATTTACATGAAGACAGAGTCTTGTTATATGCCATCAAACTCCCAATCCTCCTGCCTCAACCCCCAAATGCCGAGAGTACATGTGTACAAATTATCCTTCAGAGAACTTGTAACTTATAACCTGGGGGACAGTGCCAGGTTCCCACACCTTCTTCAGACAAGGGGCTGTATGTTTATTCATTTTACTTGTATGTGCAAGTGTTTTGCCTACATACATGTATGAGCACCATGTGTGTGCTTGGTGCCCATGAAGGTCAGAAGACTGCATTGAATCCTTGAAAATGGAGTTACAGAAGTCTGTGAACCACCACGTGGGTGTTGGAAAATGGACCCTGGTCCTCTGCCAAGAGCAAAAGGTGCTTTTAACTGCTTAGTCATCTCTCCAGCTCCAGGTTTTCTATCTAGATCTTTATATCTGATAGTCATATTTTTCCTTTAAAATATTTTTTTTTTTTGGTTTTTTGAGACAGGGTTTCTCTGTGTAGCCCGGGCTGTCCTGGAACTCACTCTGTAGACCAGGCTGGCCTCGAACTCAGAAATCCGCCTGCCTCTGCCTCCCAAGTGCTGGGATTACAGGTGTGCGCCACCATGCCCGGCTGTCCTTTAAAATATTTTTAAGGGCTGGAGAGATGGCTCAGCAGTTAAGAGCACTGACTGCTTTCCCAGAGGTCCTGAGTTCAATTCCCAGCAACCACATGGTGGCTGACAACCATCTGTAATGGGATCAGATGCCCTCTTCTGGTGCGTCTGAAGACAGCAACAGTGTACTCATATGAATGAATGAATGAATGAATGAATGAATCAATCTAAAAGAATAAAAAGGGTAACAATATAAAAAAGGATTAAAAATTAATTTTTAAAATTACACTGTTTTCTTGTATGTGGGGGCATGTTTATGTGGGTGCACACATGCCCCGGTGTATGTGGTGCACATGTGCAATGGATGACTCACGTGGTCATCAGAGGACACTACAGGAGCCAGTTCTCCTCCCACCATGTGGGACTGAACTCAGGTCATCGGCTTGGTGGCGAGGAACTGCACTGCTGGGACCTCTCTCTGGCCTCAGTCCCCCTATCATTGTACAGACGAGCACTGCAGTTGTGAACACAGGGGAGCTCTGGGTGCTGGACCTTTATTCCAGAGCGAGATGGATGGGCTCTGACTCCTCCCACTGCACTCAGGGGAGCAGGTCCCCTGCTGGTGGATGATAAATTGAGGTCACTCTTTTTTCCAGTACATTCTGATGTGCTGCCTCTGAGCCAGTGCTATAGGCAGAGAGGTCAAGGAAGCCTTTATGGTCCTAGGCCCCCCGAGAAGGCGAGACTCAGTGTATTCGTTTAGGGTATAAAATTCAAATATATTGACACCCAGGTCTTGAAATCTTGGCTCCATTTCTGGATCAGGAGAGCATGCTAACATTTTGAAATATGAAGATTTTCACACTCAAAAATTATAAGTATGGGGCTTGAGAGATGGCTTAGTGGTTAGGAACACTTGTGGCTCTTGTAGAGGACCAGGTTTGGTTTCCCGTACTCACATGGGCCGATGACCATCTGTAACTTCAAGGAGATTTGAAGCCCTCTTCTGACATCCAAGGGCATGAGGCATGCTAGTGGCACACATGTGTATGCAGGTAAAACACCCACCCATGCACATAAGATAAAATATAAAAATCTTTAAAAAAATATAGCTCAGTGTGGTGACATATACCTCTACTCTAACCCCAGGCACTTGTGATTCAGAAGCAGGCTTTGGATTTTAGACCAGCCTGGTCTACACAGTGACTTCCAGGCTAGTCAGGAGTACATAGTGAGACCCTGTCTCAAAAGATCCAACACACACACACACACACACACACACACACACAACCCTAGGCTAATCAGTGAGAAATCCTATATCAAAGATAAGGTGGAGAGAAACTGAGGAAGCTACCAACATTGACCTCTGGCCTCCCATGTGCACCCACACCTACACACACACACACTCTCACACATGAGTGTATGCACAAGTACACACATGTTATAATTATAATTAGAATCAATCACTTAGGAGCTGAACAATTGCGGGGGAAAAATAAAGGAAGAATGAGGAAATGTTCTTCTAAAGCTGACCACTTTTCTGACCACCATTGCCAGTCTCCAAGCAGCCCTGACTATGACTTGAAGTTGCGGGGTGAGGGCTGGATGGGCTCTCGGGGGAAAGAGAACACAGCAAGCAATCAAGCAGTGACACACTGTGATGTCAGAAATGGTCAGCGTGCTGATGGCTTTGTGCACCCAGGCTGAGCTTTGGGACTGTGTGTGCGTGTCTGCCTCCCCCCAAGCACTTGCTGCGGGTTTGGGAGTCATGCAAGCTCCCTGCTTTGACCTAAGGGAGGGACAGCCTTGCAAGAGCACAGGTGGGCTTTCCAGACTTCACAAGAACATGACCTCGTTGTGTTATTTGTCATGGAGAAAGGCAAGCCATGGCACCTGGGGTCATAAGGGCTCCTGAACTAGTGTGTGTGTGTGTGTGTGTGTGTGTGTGTGTGTGTGTGTTTGCACGAGCGCTGCTTTAGAACAGCAGTTTTCAACCTGTGGGTCATGACCCCTTTGGGAGTTGAAGGACCCTTTCACAGGGGTCATCGAATACCATTGGAAAACACAGATATTTAAACTATGATTCGTAACAGTTGCAAAATTACAGTTATGAAGCAGCAATGAAAATAAATTTACGGTTGGCGGGTCACAGCCTTAGGAAGGTTGGGACCCACTGCCCTAGAAAGATCCTGACAGCGGTCCCACGTTTCCATAACCCTTTGCACAGACTCTCCATCCTCACAGCCTTTAAGACGCATACTGCTCATTCTTAAGATAGTGAATTGCAGTCTCCCGTCTATGTGATCTTTCTGTCCATCTGAACCTAGCAGTTGAGTGTTAATCCTGACCGGAGTGTGATGGTGCACATCTGTAATCCCAGCGCCTGGGGATGGAGGCAGGAGGATGGGAAGGAGTTCGAGGGTATCCTCAGCACCATAGACTGTCCAAAGCCAGCCTGGGCTGCAGGGAACCCTGTCTCAAGAACAGACAAAAGCAACCAAGAGTGCTGATCCTGCACCCAAGACTACAGCTCTGCTGCTTTCTACGGGTGAGCGCTCACGTACGTTTCCTATCTACTCTGTGCCTCAGATTACTCAGTAATGGATGAAAATCAGGACTCCTATCTGGATGAATTGAGAGCCTATTTGCTAAATGCTTCTTCACTGGCTCTGTCCCTTGGTAATCCTCAGGCAATGCTCTGTTCCAGAGTTTTCCTGGCAGGTCTCATCCTGCCATTTGGAATGGGGGCCTTTCTGTCCACTCCTGCCGTCCCACCCAGCCAACCTCCTCCCTAGGCTGTAGGAATTGGGTATGCACTGACAACCTATTATTCCTCATTCTTTCTGAGTAGCTTAATAGCTCTTCACACCTAGGGGTATACTCAACAGCCTTCATGAAGATGGTTGACAACGTTGTTCCAGGACACGCAGGGCACTAGAGGAAGAAGAGGGCCTCCTGTGAATGGGACTAGACCAGATCTTGTCTTTATAAGGAAGATTAACTACTATTGCTATTAAGCCATATAAACCACTTTGGTGTCCTGTGATGCCACATTCTATTTAGCAGCAGAGAGCTTTTAACCGGAAAGCTATGCATCCCTGACTTAATCCCCCTCCCTGGTACCCAAGGCAAGATTTATTTGCCTACATCAGTGGCACAGAGCTTCCTTGGGGAAGCTATATTAAATAGTAGTGTGATTCTCAGTGAAACCTCAACGTGAGCAGGGTGCCGGCCTGGTTAGGCAGGGCCTCATTGCTCCTCGAGTGGACACAAGAGCCGCCTGGCTTCTCAAGCTGTTCTCTGGGGTGGAAAGCCAATTCCCAGACCATGTGGTATCTGCCAAAAGAAACAGCTGAGCTAATGATCTCATGGACCTACTGCCCCACCTTGCATCTGGGATGTAATTGAACATACTGTATGCTAAAAGCAAGAGAAGAAACTCACCCATGGACTAAAAATAGGTTTTTCTTAATTATTGGAGAAGTCTAAATTATAGTATTTTTGTCTTTGCTTATTAAGATCATCCTCCTCTTAAGGGACTTGTTTGCTTGTCTCCTAGGAGACGGCTATGTGTGGAGTATGAGTGACAGAACCTTAATTCCCCAGGGATGATTTGGGTTGTTTCATCTTTGACAATCTCCTGTTTTAGAAGTGGTATCTTTATACCTTTTATGGGGGCAGCCAATCAAAAAGCATCTAGGAGATCCTCTGCGGTCAGGCAAAGCCAGGGAAAAGCATCCTTCTGAGATGGAGACTGTTCGAAGCACCAACCAAAGCCTCACAGCTGGCTTGAGCACCTCCTGTGGGTTCTGAGTGCAGGAGTGGGCGGGGATCCTTTAAGGGACAGTGAGAAGGGAGGTGGCCATTCACCTGCTGGTGACTGACACCTGGAGGCTTGAGACCCTGTAAGGATAGTCCTGGGGGTGGCCTTCAATGTCTATTTTCTTCAGTAAAGAAGCAAATGACAGGAAGAGACTACTTCAGCAGAAAAACTCTATTTCTCTTTCAGAAGCTACTCTAATTATCTTCCCTGACCCAGCAGAGCCACAAATGTAGAGTGCTGTGGGAACCCAGGGCTGGAGCACGCGCGCGCGCGCGTGCGCACAAACACACACACACACACACACACACACACACACACACACACAAATACTCTCTCTACTTACATCACATGCACACACACACACACACACACACGCATAGAAATACTCTACTTACATCACATGCACACACGCACATGCACACACACGCGCACACACGCACATGTATGCGCACATGCATACACACATATGCACACACACACATGCATGCATGCACACACATACTCCTTGCATCATAGAAATACTCTACTTACATCACACACACACACACATACACACACTTTCTCTTTCCTTACATCACAGTTACAGACACACACACACACACACTTTTTCTCTCCTTACATCACAGTCACACACACTCACACACATGCACACACACTCCTTTGCATCATAGAAATTCTCTCTCTCCTTACATCACACACTTTCTCTCTTTACATCACAGTCACACACACATTTTCTCAGTCTCCTTATATCACAGTCACAGTCACACACACTTTCTCTCTCCTTACACTACAATCATCACAATCACACACACACACACACACACACACACACACACACACACACCCCTTATGTCTCAGAAACATGACTGTTCTAACCTGACCTACCTTTTTTTATTTTTAAAGCAAGGTCTCACTCCACAGCTCAGGCTGGCCTTGAACTTGCAGTGAACCTCCTGTCCCAACCTCCTGAGTGAAGTGATTACAGGTATGCACTACCATGCCTGGCTGACAGCACTGATTTATATGTTATAAAAAGAGCCACCACAAAACTAAGTACAAAGTCCAGAACATACCTGACATTGGCAAAAGGCATGATCTAGAACTACACTCGAAAGCAAATCTGTATGAGCTCCAGCACATCAAAAGGAGGTCTGCCTCCTCGAAATACTAGAAATGCACATAAGAGCGACACTGAAGAATTCTTACCTAAAACACCAGGCGCACAGCATCAGTGAGGGTGTGGGGACAGGGGTCCTCTCCGATGTATTTTTATCAGGAATGTAAATTCTCGTTCCACTCTACAGTCTCCTAGCTTTGAGATCGTCACCGGCTGAAAACCTCATAATTTGTTTCAATCTACACACCTCATCAATTTTAATAGTGCGTCCAGTCTATCATCCTGACTGCTTGAGGCCCGATGGCTGCAGCTTACCGAAAGTTCTTGACCACAGATGCCTCAAGCTGCCGGAAGGCAGGGGTGGCTTCAGGGGGTGGCATGGGCAGCAGGCTTTGGACAGAGAGAGGACGAGAGGATGGCATAACAGAGCTTCTGCCCAGAAGGTGACTGTACCCCTAGCCTAGGGTAAGAGAGCAAAGGCTTGCCCATGCCCAGACTGGGACTGTGGACACAGAAGAGAGGGCCTCTCATCCCCAGGGGAGGTGGGTGAAGGCCAGGCCGTAAGAGGCAGATGATGGTCTCCGAGTTGGTGGTAATGATGTGGAGGATGGGGTCCTCAGCCTCCCCTGCCTTTGCCCTCTGAGATCAGCTCATGACCAAGCCGTGTTATAGAACAAGAATAAACAGCGTTTGAAGGTGGCCCTCTGCCTCCAAGTTGGTTGAGGTTCATCAAAAGTTAAGAGCATCTAGATAGGACTGATTTAATCAGACCAAGGTCCTAACACGCGTGTTGTTGTTCTGTTGGTTTATGAGAGCACTGGATCTTTTTTTTTAACTGGTTTGTTTAGGTATGAATGGTTTTCCTCATGTGTCTGTGTACCACATGCATGCTTGTTATCCGTGGAGGCCAGAGGAGGGTATTTGGTCTGTTGCAACTTGAGTTATAGTTGTGAGCGGCCACGCCAGTGCTGGGAACTGAGCTGTCTACGAGGGCAGCCATTGCTTTTAACCACTGAGCGGTCTCTTCAGCCCCACCAAAACAGAATACCTTTGGAAGTAGCTTTTGGGCTGTCCAATGTAGTGACATTTTAAAGAATTCTGGAATTTTGTTTTCTTAAAAAAAAGAAGAAGAAAGAAAACAAAACCCAGAAATATAAGAATGTGTTTTCATCTTAATCCCAGGTGTAGGGATGTGCGGATGCGTTGGGCTGTCCGCAGCAGCTGGCTGTGATTTGCCTCGTGCTCTAGCATAGACGTTCTCGCCAGCTGCAGATAGTTTCTGCAATTGTGTGACGTTTGGAATTCTGAGAATTTTTCAGAGGGTATATAAGTGCTAGAGCCCCAAGCTTGGAGTTGGTGGTTGTCAGTCATTCGGGGAGCTTGGATATAGTTTGTTAGGTAGTCAGAAACAAAAGGAAAGAAATTAGATTAGGGATTCTCTCTCTCTCTCTCTCTCTCTCTCTCTCTCTCTCTCTCTCTCTCTCTCTCTTTCTCCCTCCCTCCATTTTTCCTCCCTATCTCTCTCCTTCTTTCTTTTTCTCCCTCTTTCTCCCTTTCTCTCCTTCTTTCTCCCTCTTTTTCCCTTTATCTCCCTCTCTCTTCCTCCCTCTCTCTCTCTCTCTTTCTCCCTCCCTCCATTTTTCCTCCCTATCTCTCTCCTTCTTTCTTTTTCTCCCTCTTTCTCCCTTTCTCTCCTTCTTTCTCCCTCTTTTTCCCTTTATCTCCCTCTCTCTTCCTCCCTCTCCCTCCCTCCCTTTCTCTCTCACTCCTAATTTCTCTCCTCTCTAGTGATAGGGGATGAAACCAGGGAGGATAAAGGGTGGGAAAAAGAAGAGCCCACAGATTAGAAAAAAAAAAAAAGACATTCTCTGCTATGGCTCCAGAACACCGTTTTCTGTTGGTCAAAGGCCACCTTAGAAATGCTTACATTCTATCACATAAACTTCCATGGAATTAGACCCCCCCCAGACTCTCCCTCCTTCCTCTCTTCCGTCCTCCCCACCTTCTCTCCCATTCATTCCATGAAATACATCTGTAAAATGGGCATTCCTGTGGTCTGAGTGTGAAAACATTGCACAAACGTGTGTGTGTGTGTGTGTGTGTGTGTGTGTGTGTGTGTGTGTGAACGCTTGGTCCCCAGTCATGGGTCCTTTAGGAGGTGGGGGAGGGTCCCTGCTCCTGATGAGCTCTCAGCTTCCTGATCTGTTTAGGAACTAGGTGGCAACAACAGGGACCGCTGGGATTTAACCAAGGTGGTCTTTGTAAGGTCAGTTGGTCTCAGGTTGGAGAATGTACTCCATCGTGTGATACTGTGACATAACGAAACATATTTTGTATTTTTGGTCTTTATCTCTGGCCCCTGGCCAGAGCTCTTAAAACCCTGGCAACTTCCTAGAGAACTGAAGAAGTGCTCTCAGCTGTGATTAGTTTTTATTTCTAGATCCTGAAATAGCACCATGGTTAAAAAAAAAAAAAAAAAAAAAGTGTGTTTTTTTTTTTCTATCATTGGTAACAAACCTCTTTCAACAACACCCAAGTTTATGTTAAAGAGATGTCTTTGGCAAGACCCTAAGGGGTGTGGGGGTTGGTGTACGCCCCGACTCCGGTAATTAGAAACTAGATTTTTCAGCTTTATGCCTGACTCAGGGAGAGGCAGTGAATCAATGAGAGCTGACTTAATTGCTAATGGTGATTTAATCAATTGTGTCTAGAATGAAGGCAGCGTGCACCACAGAGGGCCAAACAACACCCAGAGAGCGTCCAGGCTGGTGGGCAGTGGAGGGATGGGGTAGGTGGCTCTCCTGGAGAGGACACAGTTCTGAAGCTCCATTACACCTCTGACCTCAAGCATCTCTCCCACTGGGCTGTTTGGATTGTGTTCGTTATAGAGAACCAACGAGAGGAAGGGGGCGACTTCCTTGGCTTCTACGAGCTGTCCCAGCCGTTAATGGGATCTGAGGAGCAGATGATGATGGAAAACCCCAAGTCCTGGTGCTTGGTCAGAAGCAGGAAGCCAGTCTTGATTGTCATCTGAAGTCAAGGGCAGCCTTGTGGGATTGAGTCCTTAACCTATAGGATCTGGCAATAACCTCAGGTACACGATGCCAGACAGGATCAAATTGAACAGTAGAACATGTTTGCTATTTGAAGAATTTCTCAGTGTGGAAGAGATGGAAACATTTGGTGTATATATATGCATGTACACACACACATAGATATGTATGTATATATACATATATGTATATACATATTGTTAGGGTTCTGTCTAAGCTCCACCCCACAATTACCTGGAAACAGCCAGGTAGGCCCAGCCCACTATAAACAGGCTTCTCAGCCCCTCCTCTCTCTCTTGCTTCTCTCATTCTCTTAGCTCTTCCTCTCTTAGCTCTTACTACTCTCTCTGGCCCCTTATCCCTCTTGCCCCTCTTGGGCTCTCCTCCCCTCCCCCCTCTCTCCACATGGTCATGGTCGGCCTCTACTTCTCTACTTTCTCCCTATCTCTGTCTTTCTCTGCCTCTACTACCCCATTAACTCCCATCCTCTGCCCTGAATCAACTTTATTCTATACTATGTCTGTGTGTGTCTGGTCCCTCAGGGGAAGGGATGCCTGGGCATGGACCCGCTCGGGCACCCCTCCCCCCCATACCATTGTATACCATATTCTCTAAACCTCTTTCTTTTTTTATGATCACAACACACACACACACATACACACACACACACACACACACACACACACACATGTTGGTATGGAGACATATACCTATAATCCAAGAACTTGGGAGGCAGAGGCAGGAGGATTGTAAGCTGGAGGCTAGCCTGGGATACACAGCAAGAACCTGACCCAATGAGTAAGATGTAAACAGATGAGAATAAAACTTAAAAAGGTAAAAATATTCCAGGCCATTGTTTTCAAACAAGTTCCTTTGGGATACCTCAGCATACCAGGGGAAAAATAAAAATGCAGTCAATTATGCTAAAACTCCCACCCACGGAGGTGAAGCTCAGATGCTTGTCTTACTGTGAGAAATCAAGATTAGTCACATTGCTGCCAAATCCTCAAACAGTGTAAGGTTGATTGTATGATGATGATGATGATGATGATGATGATGATGATGATGTTCTGTCAGAGCTAATCTAGAAGCTCTAAATCTTAATTCTAGAAAGGTAACCTTGACCTAACCAATCAGTTGTTTCTCTCTTGTTCTGTCTCTCTGTCCTCAGTTTGCAAGTCAAGTGACCTTGAAGTCACTGGTCCACTTTCTGTCTCTTGTGGGTGCCGTCTTCAACCCTGTTTGATAAAACCAGCCTCTGCTGCTCATGGCGACTTCGTACTGTTCTAGAACTGAAAATAAGGGTGTCTGTACTGGAGACTGCTGCACCACTGCAAGGGCATGCCTGATGTAACCCACTTACAGCGGGGAAAGATTGATGTTGCGCCTGGTTTCAGAGGACCGGTCCCCACTACAAACAAAGGAAGAGGCTGTTGCGATAGCTCAGTCCATGGTAAACTGTTTGCCCTGAGAGTGTGAAGACTTTGATCCCACACCCCATGTTAAAAATAAACAAAGCCAGGTGAGGCCGTCACTCTTGAAATCCCTGTGCTAGGGAGGGGGATTTGGGGGCTTGATGAACTGTCAGTGTCCCTGGGGCTTGCTGGACTGCCAGTGGAGTCTAATTGGTGCATGCCACGCCGATGAGACACTGTTCTGAAAAAACAAGATAGCCGAGTGTGTCCTTTGGCATCCCCACCCCCTGCCACAAACACCTACCTGTATATATACACCTACCTGTATATACACACACCTGTATACACACACACACACACATACACCCCACAGAAAGAGCTGGTAATAGTTGCAACAGATGCTCACCCACATGTCTTTATCCCTCGGGCCTTCCGTGTTTAGAGTTCCTGGCTCGCCCCTGCTGCCTCTGCCTCTGTGCTGGAGCTTGGCCTCCAGCCTTGGAAAGGTCACTTGGCTCGAAGGCAGCTGAGGTATTAATGTCCCTGCCCCTTGCCTCCTTCCCTCAGTATTCTGCACTGTTTCTCAGCATCCCTCAGCCACTCATAAGACAGCCTTTGTTGGTTTGCCCACCCCTGACTCACCCGCTATTCCAAATAAATCACCACTACTCCAATATTTATCTCAAGATCTGCTTCTGGGGGAGCATCAACTAAGTCATAAATTAATCACGTTAATTAATTTTCAGCCTCCTCGGGCCGAAAGGTAATTAAATGCATGTCTTCCTTCCCTTTCCAAAGGCCTTTGGAAGCAGTGCTGAGCCGTTTGTGTTTGGCTCTGCTGCCGAGCAGCAGACACAAGAAGATCTGGGCAGGCAAATGTCAGCCCCCGAGGGCACAGCCAGAGCCGACAAAGCTATTTATTGCAGGAATCCTGGCTGTCAGTTCTGATCCCTGTTGACAATCAGAGGAATTCACTCGTTCTGCAAATATTTTCTGAGTTTGGGCGTCTCTGCAAGAGGCCCAGGCAGCACTGGCCAAATGGAAACAAATCCCGTCTGTCTTCCATGAGACGTGGCCTTCAGATCGCTCTATTAAAAACACTAATGAATCTGTCCAGAATTAATGTTTGAGTTAGTGTTGAGCTGAGGGCCCTTCTCAGACGAGGTCTGAATGATAATAGCCAGTTTTGTGGGTTTTTAAATTTTCACGCCAGGCAGGATTTATTGCTGATAATGATGGAGACCTTCATTCTTAAAGAGACAGTCGCTCAGTGTGGTGTGAGGCCCAGCAGTGCTTGGACGGAAGTCAGGCAGCAAACTGGGGTTTAGCTTTGCCAATGGGAGCTGGGAAAGACACAGTCAGCCAGGTGTGGTGGTGCACACCTGGAATCTTTTTTTCCTGTTATCTCATTTCTCAGTGGTAACTAACTTTATAACTTTCTTTTCTGTCTTTTAAAAATTTTTTTTCTCCCATACATTACATCCTGACCACGGTTTCCCCTTCCTTTACTCTCCCCAGTCCTCCTCCTCAACTCTCCTCTTCCCCAGATCCACTCCTTCCGGTTTCCCTTCAAAAAAAAAAGAGCAGTCCTCCCAGGGATATCAACCAAATACGGCATAATAGATTACAAAAGCACAAGCCTCCTAGCAAGGCTGGACGAGGCAACCCAGTAGGAGGAGAAGTGTCCCAAGAGCAGGACCATGTCAGAGGGACCCCCACTCCCACTGGCAGGACTCCCACAAGGGCACTCAGCCACACAATGACCATGTATCTCAACCAAGCAAATGGACAAGGTGGGTGTGGTGGTAAACACCTGTAATCCTAGTACTTAGGAGGTCGATGCAGGAGCATCAGAAGTTCTAGTGTGGGACTGGAGAGATGGCTCAGTGGCTATGAGTAGTCACTGCTCTTGTAGAAGACCCGGGTTTGACTCCCAGTGCCCACGTGGTAGCTCACAATTGCCTATAATTCTACTTTCAGGGAATCTGGTACCCTCTTCTGGTGTTCTCTGGCACTGCATGCATGTGGTAAACATACATATACTCAGGCACACACACATATACACTAAATAAATAATAAAAAAAGGATTTTAGGTTCATCATTGGCTACATATAAAGTTTGAGTTCAGTTTGTGTCATATGAGACCCTGTGTCAAAAACTTGAAGGAAGCAAGAAGTGGAGGAGGGGAGGAGGAGGAGGAGGGGGATGTTGATGCTATAGAAGGAAGGCCCTTGGATTAGCATCCAGGAGAGTTGAGCCTGGAGCTGCCAGTCAGCCGAGTGGTGACCTTGGGGAGTCCCTTGCACACTTTGGGTCTGTTTTCTCAGAACTTAAATATAACTCAGTACTCGAGGGACTGGTATTAGATGGCCCCCAGGGTCATAAAATATTCATAAATCTCTTTTGAAAGAGGTAAACTCAGGTCCACGGTTTGATTTCACTTTGCCCTTTGGAGTTATATCTCCCAACAGATAGGGTAGGAGTTGGGGAATAGGGCTGGAGAAATGGTGGGGTAGTAGTGTGTATATGAATTGGGGAAGGTCCTTCTGGGGTGGTCCTGATAGTCCCCGGAGGATGGAGGATGCAGGGAGAGGCAAATGCTGAGAGGTCTTCCTCCTTTTGTCTTTTGGCAGCGCTCAGGACCAGTCCTCAAGGCTGAAGAGAAGGTCGGAATTATCCAGAGGAGGACTTTACAATAGCCACAAGTAATATGAAATATTTTGATGTAACTCTAACCAAGCAAGTGAAAGACCCGTATGCCAAGAATTTCAAGTTGTTGAAGAAAGAAATTGAGGAAGATATTAGAAGATGAAAAGATATCCCATGCTCATGGATAGGTAGGATTAACATAGTAAAAGCGGCCATCTTACCAAAAGCAATCTACAGATTTAATGCAATTCCCATAAAAATTCCAACACAATTCTTTACAGACTTTAAGAGAGCAACTCTCAACTTCATATTTTAAAAAATAAACAAAAACCCAAGATAGTTAAAACAATCCTGTACAATCCAAAAACTTCTGGAAGTATCACCACCTCTGATTTCAAGCTATACTATAGAGCAATAGTAATAAAAACCGTAAGGTATTGGCATAAAAACAGGTTGATCAATGGAATAGAATTGAAGACCCAGAAATAAACCCACATACCTGTGGACAATTTGACAAAGAAGCCAAAACCATATAATGGAAAAGGGAGAGCACCTTCCATAAATGGTGCTGGTCTAACTGGCTGTCAGCATGTAGAAGAATGCGAATAGACCCATATCTATCACCCTGCACAAAACTCAGGTCTAAGTGGATCAAAGACCTCAACATAAAAACAGATACTAAATCTAATAAAGAAAGTGAGGAAATTCCTTGAATACTTTGGCACAGGAAATAACTGAACAGAACACCAATGGTTCAGGCACTGAGATCAACAATAAATGGAACCTGATGAAACTGAAAAGATTTTTGCAAGGCTAAGGATACCATCAATAGGACAAGATGGCAGCCAACAGAATGGGAAAAGATCTTCCCCAACCCTGCATCCGACAGAGGACTGATATCCAAAATACATAAAGAACTCAAGGAATTAGATATCAACAAATCAAGGAACCCAATTGAAAAATAAGGTACAAAGCTAAGCAGAGAATTCTCAACAGAGGAATCTTGAATGACTGAGAAGCAATTAAATGTTCAACATCTTTAGTCATCATGGAAATGCAAATCACAGAACTTTAAAAAGATTCTCTCTCTCTCTCTCTCTCTCTCTCTCTCTCTCTCTCTCTCTCTCTCTGTGTGTGTGTGTGTGTGTGTGTGTGTGTGTGTGTGTGTGTGAGGGTGCATTCAGAAGCCAGAGGAGGATACTGTATCTCCTGGAGCAGCAGTTCCAGGTGGATTACAGGTGTGAGCCGGCTGACACGGGTTCTGGGAACTAAACTCAGGTCCTCAGGAAGAGCAGTATGTGCTCTTAACCACTGATCCCTCATTTCACTGAGAACGTTTATTAATAATAATGTTTAGGCCGGGCGTGGTGGCGCACGCCTGTAGTCTCAGCCCTTGGGAGGCAGAGGCAGGTGGATTTCTGAGTTCGAGGCCAGCCTGGTCTACAGAGTGAGTTCCAGGACAGCCAGGACTACACAGAGAAACCCTGTCTCCAAAAAAAAAAAAAATAATAATAATAATAATGTTTAAAAAACCGTAAAGTCTTTCTGCCGCTTCTGGTTAAGTTCTTCTGGAATGGGTCCTGGATGGTCCCATTTCTGAGATGATTCTGCTGGGCAGCCGGCGCTGACAGTCATTGACGGCACCGGAAGCAGCGGCCTGCCTGCCTCTTTGAACAAGCTCGTCTTGCTTTTCCAGCTCCTTCACATGGTCCCTCCTCTCTTCCCCAATTCCCCGGGGAAGTAGCAGGGGCAGACCCGAAGGACAAACCACCTACAGTCTATTTTTTAAATATCTCTTTTGTTATTTGTGACATTTCATACAACTTGAGGTTTTTTTTTCTCATTAATATAATTAATATACTTAGGAAATTAACCTGAGCAATACTCAGAAAAACATCTCGAAACATCAGTGAAGCCATCTATTCCAAGGCAGCCCACTGCTGCTGCTGCTAGTGTGTGAGCCTAGTTTTTGGAGATGCCTAGTCCCCCTTGAGAACAGTGTTCTACTGTCTATCGTTGGAGATGGTGACAGCCGAAAGGCCAAGTCTAGTTCACTTGGTGTTTCTATGATTTGTCTTTGAGATTGGTCTTAAAAGTATCTATAGAAGAGACTGGCTTTGAACTCATAGATTCTCATTTGCCTCTGTCTCCCAAGTGTTTGGATTAAAAATGTGTGTCCCCACACCCCATTATAAATAAAGTTTTATTGGCACACAGGAATGCTTGCTGTTGTATATTGTGTCTGGCTGCTTTTACACTACAGGGGCAAAGCTGAGAGGCTGCAACAGAAACCACCTGGCTTCCCACGTGAGTCTAAAGTACTCCCTGTTTAACAAAAACCTTCTTGTCAGTTCCCGGTGTATACCAATCTGCAATTACTTTTCTTCCATTTTATATTCCATGGGCTTTCCCCGTGCTGTTATAATTACTTCATTTCTAATAACAGGTTTCATTGCACACAACATAGTTAGGTGACTGTAGTTTTTCTCTTATGATAAGACATGTATTTTTACTACCTTTTAATGCAACCCTTAAAATGCTTTGTGGAGCATGTTTAGACATAAACTCTTCTCTCTCTCTCTCTCTCTCTCTCTCTCACACACACACACACACACACACACACACACACACACACTATCTCTGTTCTATATTACACCCTTTGTATTATTTTTTTTTGTTTTTGTTTTTGTTTTTTCGAGGCAGGGTTTCTCTGTGTAGTCCTGGCTGTCCTGGAACTCACTCTGTAGACCAGGCTGGCCTCGAACTCAGAAATCCGCCTGCCTCTGCCTCCCAAGTGGATTAAAGGCGCACACCACCACCACCTGGCTACCCTTTGCATTCCTAATGCATTCTATAAGATGGCTGTCCAGATTGTTCAGCCAGCAGGTAGCAGTACAGTAGCGTACAGGCAGCAGGTAGGACACACAAACACTTTTGATATAGACAATAGCATCCCTTACTCGAAGGCTGGAGAGAAACGTACACCTTATGCTCTTTGATGACACAGTGGAGAATCTTGCCAGAGTTGAACATTGCCATTTTAAACATCTTATTGCAGAGAGGCGAATGAGCATTATCACTTTACTTTGCATTTCTCCTCTTCCCACAGTTACTGAGCTTGTTGCTAAATGGCTGCTTTCCTTCTCCATGCTGGCTGCCTCCATCTTGCTCAGCCTCCTCCTTCCCAGGACTCAGGGGACCCCCTGGCTGGTCTCTTACCTTAGCGTGGAGCAAGGCTCCTGCTTCTGCTCGGTTCTTTTCCACGTCTCTCTCCCACTGAACTCGGATCGTCTCAAGGACATCGTCCAGACCGGTGCCCATGGGAGCATCTGTTTGTTCCAGCTCAGACCCGGCCAGCTGTTTATACAGAACCTTCACATCCTGAAAGCAACAGTGGACACCTTAGGTAAGCTCCAGGGAGGAAAGAACAGATGTGGAATTCTAGCCTGAAGTGGGCTGGCTTTGTGGGCACTGCTTGCCATTCATCCATCCATCCATCCATCCATCCATCCATCCATCCATCCACTCATCTATCTATCTATCTATCTATCTATCTATCTATCTATCTATCTATCTTGGTGTAGGTATCATTTTCTTTTCCCAAGGATGCATTTCTTAGACTAGATACCCCCCAAGCCCATGTCCATGCCCAAGGCAAAAAAAAAAAAAAAAAAAAAAAAAAAAAAAAAAAAAAAAAAAAAAACCAACCAACCAACCAAAAAAACTAAATAAAAACATAATCAAAAGTAAGTATATAGTATAATAACATATAGCAAGCAACTATAGAAAATGGAAGTTAGGCAGAATGTCAGGATACACTAAAGGAGATTAAAATTCATTCTAGGGTCTAAGGGGCTGCTAACGCTGGAGCGTGGTGTTCAGGAACAGGAAGGAACAGGTTTCCAGTCGCTGGTCAGCTTCAGGTTGGGCACAGGAGGAACTCCGTAGTGTGCACATGAGCAGTGAGCTGTGACTGTCAGCTTGAAGCACCCTCAACCATGAATCAGAATGATGTGTGTGCGGTGGCTTCCTGCAGGTGACAGATGTGACCACATCCCTGCTGGAGGTGCCCTCTGGTTCTGTCACTTAAAGATACAACCTTCTTTTGTTAATGAGTGTGTGGGAACCACACGTGCGCCTATCTTTAGAATTATTCAGTTTATCCTGTTCATGCAGTGTTGGAAAAAAAATCTGAAACAGAACACTTTATGGAGATGGCCTCTCCGGTTTCAACTATTTCTAACTGTCATGTCTGTTTACGACTGTTGCTTCCACTTATCTACTTTCCTGGTCCTGAAGACATTTGAGTTTGAGACTTTGGGGCGTAGGGGTACTGTGACACATGACAAAGACTTTAAAGTCTTTTATTAACATTTTCCCTGTAGGTCTGGGTGAGCCAGAGAAGAGCCCCCAAGACCTGCGTTAGAAGGTTAAACCTCACAGGTTGAGTGCCTTGCTTTTGGGGTGGGGGCAGGCTAGCACTCCCCCAGCCCCACCTACCTCTTCATAGCTTCTTGCCAGGAAGCCCAGTTCTTCTTTCAGGCTTTCTATTTGATGCTCCAGATCCGTCTTTGTCAAATTAGCTTCATCGATGACTTTGTACAGGGAGCTTACCTCCTCTTCGGCTGCCTTCCTGAACGGCTGCTCATTCTCATATCTGCAGACAAAGGGACTTAATCAGCATACCTGGGTAGCAGCGCCCAAAGGGAAAGCCAACCAGACTGTTAGCTATTACCCAAAGGCTCGCATGTAATAGGCAGCGGATGCTGAAAGCCAGTGTTCCAATAGCTTCGGGGATCCTGTTACTGCTATTGCTGCAGAAAAATTAACAGGAAAACATCAGCAGCTTTGTGATGGGAACACAGCTTTGTGAGGCCTTTGGAGCCTGATACTCTAGGGCTTCAGGAGTTCACCTCACAGAAAGGCAGTATGATATCTTTGTCATTATACTGAGAGTCCTCCTTATCATCCAAGGATCTCCTGCCATCATTGAAGACCCACTAAGTATCAGGCGGGGTATCCAGAAATGGACACTGTGCTGCAATTCTCGACAGTGGCTACAAAGTCAAGTGGATAGGGTGAAGGAGAAACCAGGGCAAGACGTGGGCACAGAGAGAGGTGGAGATGAACTGTATCCAAGCACATACTTCACTTTACCTACAGGGGCACTGTAGCCCAGCTCTGCCCCTATCTATTGTGCAGAGAGGTGCTTCTGGCTTGGCCCAGCTCTTTTTTTGGGGGGAGGGGGTGGGTAGGAAGCATAGATTTATCTATCTGGAGATTTAAGTGACAGATCAGTAGCAGAACACTTTTCTAGCCTGTGAGGGGCCTGAATCGCATACTCACATCACACAATCAAACAGACAAAACAACAAAAGGCAAACAGCATTTAAAATAATGAATCTGTGTGTGCACACACACCAAAACTATCCTTGTCGAGTTTCAACCCTTAGCCCTTCTTTCTAACTACTACCTGACATCTCTGCTGATTTCTCCTGGTCCGCTCTCCTAGTTCCATGGCTGCACCGGTCACCCAACATTTCCATCTTGCCTCCATGTATGCACAGGAAGACAAAAGCCATATCTCTATTCCAGGCAGCCTTCAGGTTTTAGAGGTGTAGGTCTTCACTTAAAAATGTGTGTGTCGCTGGGCGGTGGTGGCGCACGCCTTTAATCCCAGCACTTGGGAGGCAGAGGCAGGCGGATTTCTGAGTTCTAGGCCAGCCTGGTCTACAGAGTGAGCTCCAGGACAGCCAGGGATACACAGAGAAACCCTGTCTCGAAAAAACAAAAAAAAAAAAATGTGTGTGTGTGTGTGTGTGTGTGTGTGCGCGCGCGCGCGCGCGCACGCGCGTGCGCCGCGCGCACGCACATGTGTATTTGTGTGTTGGGGGCAGGGTACTGGGGATTGAGCACACCACCATTGAGCAAGCACTGTACCTTCAGCTTTGCCCTAACCCCTGTAATGGCCTTTAACATTCAGAATTCCCTGGGACAGTCCTTTGAAGACTTTTGTGACAGGTGCTTTTGTTGGAGCATCTGCTTGTATATTCCCTGTCAAGGCTGATGGTCCACTGGTGCAAAGCTCTAAGCATGGCTCATTTCTTTGTAGAAACGCTTAAACCTCTAGTCCTATAGGAAAGTGAGTTTGACGCTGGGCATACCAAAGTCATGTCTCTAGTAGTCCTGTAATACATCGAGAGGTCCAGGGATGATCTGGTTCGCTGTGGGTCGCCCTTATGCTGTTTGTATTCTGATGTTAATTCCGCTTCCTCAAGAGGGGTTGCCATGACAAGCAACGTATTCAGGTGATCTCACGGGAATCTTCTCCCCATTCTAACTGGTCAATAAGGGCTAGAGCCTGTGATTGGGCAGGGAAGGGAAAGGTGGGACGAGAGGTTTTGGGGAGTGAGGGAGAAGAACCAGAAGGGAAGAGAGAGGACGAGAGAAGAAGGAGCCATGATGGAGCAGAACCACGTGGACAGGAGAAGATGCAAGCAGCAAAGGGTCTTCTAGTTGGGGAATAAGTCAGTATAGTGCTAGACCTGTCCAATCTAGGCACATAGCTCACAATTATAATAACTGCATTGTATGGTGTTGTTTTTAAAGGGCTTATTGGGGTTGGAAATTCCAGCAACACTGGTCAGCACAGTGAAATCCCATCTCAAGATAAGCCAAGCATGGTGGTGGATCATGCCTACAACTGTGACACTTGGAACTGGAGGGAGAAGGATACACACACACACACACACACACACACACACACATACACACACACACACACACACACACACAGAGTAATTTTTCTTAAAAAAAAATGGGGGGGGCGCTGGAGAGATGGTCAGGATATACTCTTCCAGAGGTCCTGAATTCAATTCCCAGCAACCTCATGATGGCTCAGGACCATCTGTAATGGGATCTGACACCCTCTTCTTGTATGTGTAACAGCATACTCATTTACATTAAATAAATAAATAAATAAATAAATAAATAAATAAAACTTTTCTAAAACAAGTGGCCCTGGGCACAGTCTTTGAGCCCCTAGGGCCTGAGTTTTGAAGGCACTGCGTTCTCCTGGAGTTTCTGTTGTCTCAGGCCACTTTTCTACCATAGTGGTAGGGACTGATGTGTACTCTGGGGCAGCATTATCTACGCTGGTCTGGAGTCTGGGTCAGGCAGGGGGATCCCCTTGCTGCAGAGCATTACCTCTCTTTAAAGTCATCCGCACTGGCCTGGATCGTCTCCATCTGCAGCATAAGCCGGGCGTTTTCCAAGACGGCCTCTCCCACCTGGAGAAAGAGAAGAGGGCACTTAGCATAGTGGCTCAAGGGGGGCCCAGAGCTCCGGAGAATGTAGTGAACCTTCACAAATGCTTGTCTTTTCAGAACGGGTCTCCCCCTTGAAGATGAGGAGGAGATAAGAAAGCATACATCTAGGTGTCTTTGAGACTTTTTAGAGTGAGATTTAGAATAAGAATTTGGGGATAAGATGGTGATTCAAAAGGAGACTAGTCCACAGCCTCTGCCAAAGCCTTGAGCTCTCAACTCATCCAGGAAAGAAAGGGCTCTGGGGTGTGTGTGTGTGTCTGTGTGTGTGTATGCATTCATATGTAATATATACATGCATACATATGCCTCAAAGTTATTTTTAAGAATAGTTGTTAATGGAACTGGAGAGAGCAGTAAGAGCACTGGCTGCTCTTCCAGAGGACCAGGGTTTGATTCCTAGTACCCACATGGTGGCTAACAACAGCCTAACTCCAGTTCAGGGATTCTGAGATCTTCTTCTGGGCTCTGTGAGCACCAGACATGCATGTGATACACAGACATACATGTAGTCAAAACATGTATACACCTAAAAATAATAAATTTAAAAAGATTATTCTTTTTTTTTTGAGACAGGATTTTACTGTATAGTGCAGGCTAACCTTGAACTCACAATCTCCATCTCACAAGTCCTGGGACTGCACACATGTTCCCACCGTACTTAGCCAGAAATTTTCATTTTTAGTTGGCAACAGTTACATAGTTGCAGCGTACAGCCTGAGGTTTAATATATGCTTTACATCGTGGAGTGATTCTATCAAACTAATTAGCATGCTCAGCACCCCTGATCATCAGGGGAATGCAAATTAAAACCACAGCAAGACATCACCTCCTGCCAGCAAGGTATGTGTTATCAAGAAGATAAAAGATAAGTTCTGGCAAGGATGGGGAGGGAGGGGCTGCACACCGTTGTGCAAGGTGAATTCATGCAGCTGTTATGGAACGCAATGTGGAGGTTCCTCAAAAAGCAAAACACACAATGCCCGCCCCCCAAAATCCAGAAATCCTACGGAACTGAAAATAGAACAAACCACTCTATGATTTAGCTAAATATGCAAACTACTGGGCATACGGGCTTCGTTCATGCATCCCTAGGCACACAGTTTCCAGTTCCTTGTTAAGGGGAGAAAGACACGGGCAAGGAGACGATCTACTTCATCTATTTGCCGGTGTGCTCGAGGGCCAGGCTCCAGATGAGAAAATTTGCTCTTTGCTACTGGGAAATTCAAAGAAGTGAGACTAAACCGGACGATCTGTAGGGACGAGGGAACCTAATCATTTTTCCTTCCACAAATGGAACCCTGTGAACTGGGGTGAGGGTCTGGCGGCTAAGAGTGAGTGTGACCTCCGATCTGAGTACTAACCAGGCCCGACCCTGCTTAGCTTCCGAGATCAGGTGCATTCAGGGCGGTCTGGCCTTAGTTGGGGGACCTCCCCTTTCTCAGAGAAGAAGAGGAGGATATAGGGGAGGGGCTGTATGATGGAGGACGGGGAAGGGGGGGGGCTGTGGTCAGGTTGCAAAATGAGTGAGTGAGTAAATAAGTAAATAAATAAAGGGGGGGCATCTGTGGTTCTTCCAGTGGTCCTGAGTTCTGTTCCCAGTGATCCAGTGTCTCACAACTGTGCGTAACTCCAGCTCCCGGATATCTGATACCCTCTTCTGGTCTCCTTGGGCTCCTGAACCCATGTGGAGTATCCACGCACGTGCGCGCGCGCGCGCACACACACACACACACACACACACACACACACACAGAGTTAGTTGACTTGGCTTGTTTCCTTTACTTTTACTTTTTCCTTTTCTTTTTTTTAAAATAAGCTTTATTATATAAAAATTTCAAAAAGCTTATTTTAAGAATTTTGATTGTCAATTATCTAGACTCCAATTTCAAACGTGAGAAACACTGAATAAGGAAAATTAAACATTTAAGGCCTGTTTGAGCTGTGCAAAGAGTTCCAGGCAAGCCTAGGCAACATAGTGAGACCTAATCTCAAGACAGAAATAAAGGGCCTAATAGATGGTTCAGTGCATAAAAATGCTTGCCACCCAAGCCTGACCACATGACCTTGAACCTCAGAACCCACTTGAAAAAAAATCCCAGGAACACTTGGAAACCCTTTTTCTTAATGGCTTATTGGAAACAACCTCAAGACCAGAGCCAGGGAATGACTGAGAACTGTCACCATGGCCTCACCGTGCATTTAATCGTGCATTCATGCATCAAATATTTAAGAATATCAGTCAGCCTGGACATGGTGGTGCATGGGTTTGTGTATGTGTTGTATATAGGTTTGGTGTGTGGTTTTGTGTATGCATTTATGTATGTGTATGTATATGTGATTATACATGCATGTGTGTTTGTATTTTGTGTGTATTGTGTGCATTTGTGTTTGTACTTGAGTGCATTGTGTGTTTGTATGTGTTTATGTGTCTGTGCATGTATGTATATATTTTGTACATGTTTGGTATGTATTCATGTATGCATGTGTTTGTGTTTATGTGTTATTATATATGCATGTGTGTTTGTATTTTGTGTATGTTGTGTGTCCATCTGTGTGTCTATATGCATTTTGTGTGTGTTTGTGTGTGCATGTGTTTATCTGTCTCTGTGTTTAAATATGTATGTGTATGCATGAGTGTGTGTATGAATCTGTGTATATTTGTGCATGCATATGTTTGTATCATGTGTTTATGTGTCTGCATTGTGTGTATGTGCATACACAGGTCAGGATACAGTTCTACAAATGCAGAAAGAAGGCGGAACTGTGGTTGCTTCAAGTCCAACCACACAGAACTGAAACTGGGCTTTGGATAGACCAAAGCTTTTTTTTTTTTTTTTTTTTTTTTTTTGGTCTTACAACAACATTATAGGACACATGGCTTTGTGACATTTCCCATCTATTACAAATTCCTGATATTAATTAATACAAAGATACTTGAAGCCATGCCCAAAGACACTGGGTGGAAACAGTTTTTGGAGGTGAGATAGAGCTGGTGACCCTGTTCCTTGGTGGCCTTTGAATTCTCATTCTGGGCTGAGAACAGGAGTAATGCACATGGTGCTTGCTGGACAGAGAGGGTGGCTTTGTCCAAATGTCTGTGCTCTGAGTGCTCTGAGGCCGTGCGGGCTCAGGGATGGGTGAGGCAGAAGGCCTTCCTGCTTTTTGCTGGTGTTTAGTAACAAGCAAGGGTTTATTCCACCCTCAAGTGGAGGCTAATTATAGGCCCTGGCTTGCCAACGTATAGCCTGCCAGCCCTGCTTTCCTGCTTTCTTTCCAGTCAGAGATCCTAAAATAAACTCACAAGTCTCCCCTCCTCACTACAGAGGACCCTGCAGTATCTATCACTGCCTTTCCTAGCCAGGAAGAGACGCATCCAAAAAAGACCAGTCATGTGCTATGAGGAGGGTTAGAGCCTTTGCTGGGGTTTAGTACAGACTCGGGCCTGCTACGGTGGCCCAGAGGGGTCCTGACCGAAAGCAAAGCATGGGGCCTGTAAGGGAAAATCTTCGGGAAACCTTCGCAGAGCTGAAGATAGGATAGGAAGGGAAGGGGTAAGAGAAGCTGTGTTTATTGACTGCCTAAGCCTGGACCCAGCATTATGCCTGAGTCAGCTTGTCCTGGCTTAGATAGTGAACCACCAAATATCTTAGAAGTTTTGAGCTGGTTAAACACACCATCATGAAGAATTAAATTATGCAAGCTTACAATTAGTTGCTTAAAAACAAAGGCAGTACATACTCGGAATTAAAAGGCAGTAGCCCCTGCCCCTTTCAAAATGTACTGAATGTTAGGTCTAATTTCGAAGTTGCCTGCTTTGACTATGTCTGGATGTTGGAAATGCTACACTGTGGTACCCTGTATCTCTCTCCAGCCCTGTATTCTGTGAGATGTTGGTAACTTGATATCAGCCAAGGGCAGAGTATTTACACCAGGGAAATTGGAAAACACTGTAAACCACGGGATATATTTGCAGGGAGGCAATTGTTCATATTAAATATGCCCTGCCTTGACATCAGTACCGGATATTCACAACTTCATTAAATGCTGTGGCACCATTTTAAAGCTGTCAACACATACAAGTCACTGGTAAGAATATTATTGCTAAAAAAAGAAAAGAATATTATTGCTCAGAGAACTGAGGTTGCCCCAAGTCACAGAGCTGGAAAGTAGCAGAGCCAGAATGCTACCCCATGTTAGTGTGACTCAAAAGCATGTGTGTGTGTATGTTTGTATGTGTGTATATGTTTGTATATATGTATGTGTATGCTTGTGTGTATGTGTGTGTTTATGTGTGTGTTTGTGTGTATGTATGTTTAAGTGTGTTTGTATGTGTGTATGTATGTGTTTGTGTGTATGTGTGCATGTGTTTACATGTGTGCATGTGTATATATATGTGTGTTTGTATGTCTGCATGTGTGTGTGTTTATGAGTGTGCATGTGTTTGTGTATGTGTGTATGTGTATATATGTGTTTGTGTATATGTGTGCATGTGCATGAGTGAGTATATGTATGTATGTGTGTGTGTATGTTTCTGTGCATGCACATTCTCATGTGTGTGTGTGTGTGTGTGTGTGTGTATTATAAGCTAAAAGGCTCATCATATTTATCAACCCTCCCGGACCTCTTTCTCCTTTCCTCCTTTGCTCTCCACATGCAGACAACCAAGACTCCCAGTTCCTCTTTGGGTTGCACCATGAAGATAAATCTCTCACAGGTTCTGAGATTGCCAGCCCAACCCCACTGATCCAATCCTCTTTCTCTTCAACCCCCACCCCTTGTTTTGTTTCCAGAACCCCATGACTGGATGGGTCTCCGGGAGGAGCTTTGTAGCCGGGGGAACTCTTCTGCTGAGCATTTTCTCGGGAGAAGAAAGAGTATTTCTATTTTAAGCTCTGAGAGATGTACATTAATTTTCTGGTCCTCACTGATTTATGGCTGAGGAGGATACAAATTAACATTGCCTCTGTGCAACTTTCTTTCCAGGAGAGAAGGCAGTAAAAATAGCAAATGTCACCATGTACAGCCATCGGAGGGATGCTCTGTCCTAAGAAGAGAGCTACGCCATGACCTTGGTCATGTGGCCCGACTCTCTAGGGAGAGAAGGTAAAAATAAATGTACTTATGAGTGGTCTTCATAACTAACATTGAAGGGTAGGCAGTCTGGAAGCTTGCTACAGGGAGAGCTGGGAGGGCTGGGACACCCTGGGGTGAGGGTGTCCTCACCCCCTATTCTCCTTCTGACCTGAAATGCCACTGTCACAGCTTTATGCTTTAATGCCAGTTTCTCCTCTCAAGGAAATATTCAAATCATGTGCTGATTTGAATATATGATGGCCCCTCCCCCAGACTTATGTGTTATAGCTTCAGTCCTCCGGTGGTGGAGCTATTTTGGAAGGTTCTAGAAACTTAATGAGGTTGGAGCCTAGTTATAAGGAAATAGCCCCCTGGGGCATGTTCTTGGGGCCGGGCCTTCCCATGACCTCTCCTCGGTCCCTGCTTCCTCGCTGTCTTGAGGTGAGCCATAATATTCGGCCTCACAACAGCCCAGAAACAATGATGTTGACCCACTAGACCGAAAGTCTCCAAGTTGTAAGAGAAAAAGAACCATTTTTCCCCGTTTAAGTCATTTATCCAGGTGTCTTGTTACAGCAACACAAGCCTGACAAACGCAGCTCCTCCGAGTAGTGTCAGTCTGAACTGACTGTGGGACCGGATGGTCTTGAGGGAAAGAGACTTGGGACCTGTAAGTAGGAACGGAGGGAGAAGCAAGAGGTGCTTTCCGATGGGACCTCTCAGATGGATTCTAAACAGGGTAGTGAGAGGCTGTGGTGGGGTTTAGAGTAAATTCTGAGGGGCTGGTCAGGAGTGGAAGTTGAGGCAGTGGCTGTTGTTGAGGGAGGGGTGGCTGTCAGAGGTTGATTTCTCTCTGGCCCTCCTCATGGAGGTGTCTTTAGGACACCCTATCTAGTGGTTCTTCAAGGGCAATCCCCAGCGTCCGTGGGAGCTCATGGGAAATGATCATACCCCACTTCACTGTAAAAATCAGGAGTTCTGAAGCTGCATCACAACAATTGTGTTTTAACCATTCACCCCTCTCTTATGTGTTAAACAAATGTTTTTGTGCACAGAGGAATCACAACCATCTGATAGTGACTGCCATTCTCTGCTTGGTGTCCAGCTTGCTGGACAAGATCTCCCTCTCCCTCCCTCCCTTCTCTCCCTCTCCCACCCTCCCTCTCCTTCTCCCTCCCCCTCCCCCCCCCCACATACACCTTGGAGAATCAGTGGCTTGTGGAGCAAGCCCTCCTTCTGGAGTGCCTTGCTCCCCTCACAACCCTGGATACCTAATAAATCCTACATCACAATCACGCTCATTTCACACATGCCTCTCTCTCTGTATAGCCTCATTCACCCGTGCCCTTGTTTCTTCTGCACATGATCGCGGCTTGTCGGGCAGCAGGTTCTGTACCTGCTGTTGGAGAACGAGCAGCTGCTATGGGAGATGAGGCTTAAGGGGCAGGCAAAGGCCATCTACAGAAGGGAGGACTCAGACAACAAACCAGGGAGGGCGGGGACTTCGGCAGCTGTAGTGAGAGTCTGAGCGTGGTAAGGGGGTGGTGTGGCTATGAGGGAAGGGAGACTGCAGCGCTGGAGAGGACGCCGAGGACCAGAGGAGGCTCTTCAGCTGGTATGGGGGGGGTTATCCTCCTAATGATAAGTGGTGGCGGTATAGACAGGGTTGGTTGTGGGGGTGAAGAGAAGAGGGGGCGGAGTAGACACTTCTTGATGACAGAGCACTCTTTTAGGCCGAGTTGCCGGAAGCCTGGGGTGAACGTTGCTGACACTGCCCCTCGTCCCCGTCACCAATGTGCTGGAATCAATCCATTCCCACTCAGGGTAAACACCCTGTGGCCAACCACCATCTTCTTCTAGTCTCAAACCCAGCTCTTCTCGCCACAGAGTAAAGTAACACCAAGATTTGGTTTCCTCCTCTGCAGTCCCGCCTCAGTTAGTTGTGTGCATTGAATGACTCAGTTCGTGGAGAACGCTGAGCAGCCGGCCTAGAGCAGCAGGCGGAATGTTCTACACCTGGTGGCCATTATTATCGCTGTTATTTGTCTTTGTACAAAGCAACTGTACAGTGAGTGTGGGTGACTTAGGTTGGTGTGTGCACTCAGCCATTGCTCCCGCTCTGTCTGTTCCTTTAAAATCCTCCTTCCTCTTCTCCCCCCCCCTCTCTCTCTCTCTCTCTCTCTCTCTCTCTGTGTGTGTGTGTGTGTGTGTGTGTGCGCGCGCGCGCTGCAGATTGAACTAGGGGTCTCATGCATGCCAGGCATGCAGTCTCCCACTGAGCTACATCCTGGCCCCTTGCTTATTATGCCTTCTTCTTCTTCTTCTTCTTCTTCTTCTTCTTCTTCTTCTTCTTCTTCTTCTTCTTCTTCTTCTTCTTCTTCTTCTCCTTCTCCTTCTCCTTCTCCTTCTCCTTCTCCTTCTCCTTCTCCTTCTCCTTCTCCTTCTCCTTCTCCTTCTCCTTCTCCTTCTCCTTCTCCTTCTCCTTCTCCTCCTCCTCCTCCTCCTCCTCCTCCTCCTCCTCCTCCTCCTCCTCCTCCTCCTCATGCACAGGCAGTTGAATGAAGACTTCCATCTAGTGATTTCACACACACATATTTTTTCTTTCAATTTCTCCTTCCCACTGTCCTGGGGAAAGCTGGACATCACGCTTACCCTGATGTTCTGGGTCTTACCCTCTCCTGTTGCTGCTTCACTGGGGACATCATTATTAAAATAAGCAGAGCAGGTGAGGGACTCAACCACGATTGTGTTTTTAAAAAGAGGCAAGGACAAAGAGCATTTTGAAGAAGCTTCTCGCGTGAGCCCAATCGTTAGAGTTAAAGATGTCCTAGCAGCCAGAACTCCATGCGGGCTTAGGGGGCGCTGGGCGAGACTGGGCTCCTGGTTAATGAACTCAGTTGGCACAGTGATGTGGGATTCCTTTGCAAACGTCTTCACTTTTATTTGACTTCGAGTAAGGGTGGATTCTCAGCATGACTTGCTTCTAGCAACAAAAAAGCAGGAAGCCAAAATCCGTGCCTAGGACCCCAGCCACGCCTCGCTTACCATTGTGTTGAAGACTGCCATCTTGCTAAGCCTTCACTCACATGAGTCACTAAGATGCACTTTTGCCTCTTGGCTCCGATGATGGCACTACTCTCCACTCTTCTGCTATGCTGGCCGAGTCTCCTTAGCAGAGCTCTCAATGCTGCCGGCTCTCTTCTCAAGGCTGGCTCTCGGGGCTCATTTTTTAATCTGTAAGTGGTCTCATCTATCCACAGGGATTGAAATGAAATGAAATTGTGTGTGCCACTGGTGTCCACCTTGATTTCATCTACCTATTTTCTTTTTGAGATAGGTGCTCACTATGTAGACCAGGCTGGCCCCACAGAGATTTGCCTGCCTCTGCCTCTTGAGTGCTGAGATCAAAGGTGAGCGCTGCGCTATCATGCCTGCAGAGCAGTGCTATGGAGACATTTTCTCAGCTGAGACTCCTTCCTCTCCAATGACGCTAAGCTAGTGTCACGTTGACATAAAACTAGCCGGCATAACTGGGGATAAAGTGCGGAGCCTCAGACAGTGATCTTTATGGCTCCAACAAGTTTGTTCACCCGCTCAGTCACTCTGGGGTCTGGCCTTTCTGGATCATACTGGTCTTCCCTCCTGCCTCTGCCCGGATCTCTCCTCATCCTAACCACCTCACCTCAAACAGAACTTCCTCTTCTCTGCTCCTCTCTGCCTCATTGGCTTTGAATCATTTACAATGGATTGTAATGACTGCCAAGGTTGTATTTTGAAATAGAATCTGACTCTGTAGCCCAGGCTAGCCCAGACCTTGCATTCTTCCTGCCTCAGCCTGCAGCATGCTGGGATCACAGGTGTGCTTTTGTCTTTCCCCTGCTTGCTGATTGACAACAGAAACCCCCGTTTCTGCCCTATTTGCGACATGGGGTGTGTGGTACAGTAGATGCCAGCCGAACTGACAAGCTGCTGGTATTCCTCTGTGGAGAACCAAAGCTGAGGTAAGAGTTGCTTCCTGCACTCAGAAATGCCGGGGACCCCACCTTGGACTACACTAAGAATCCCCCTTGTCTCAGCTCCATCTGGATGCCTCCAAAGGAATCTGTTTTGAGCACCAGACACGTCAAAGACTCAGTGGCCTTGGGGAATCTGTTGGGTAGTCAGCCGAGCCCCCTTATCGTCCATCTCTGTTTTCCAAATTCTATCCCCTTCTACTGGAGCAGTGGTTCTCGACCTTCCTAATGCTGTGGTCTTTTTTTTTTTTTTCTGAGACAGGGTTTCTCTGTATAGCCCTGGCTGTCCTGGAACTCACTCTGTAGACCAGGCTGGCCTCGAACTCAGAAATCCACCTGCCTCTGCCTCCCAAGTGCTGGGATTACAGGCGTGCGCCTGGCTATGCTGTGGTCTTTAATACAGTTCCTCATCTTGTGGTGACCCCAACCATAAAATTTTATTCCCTGCTACTTCATAGCAGTAATTTTGCTACTGTTTTGAACTGTAATATAAATATCTGATATGCAGGATATCTGATATGCGACCCCTGTCATTTGATCCCCAGGTTGAAAACCTGTGTACTAGACTGTTCTGAGGTGTGCTCCTGATAACCCCTCCCTCTTTAGCTTGCTCTACAAGGCCCCTTAGAACTTGACCTTGCTGGTCTCTAAGTCTGACCTCTTCTCAGGAGCTGACCTCTTTTTGACTAGCTCGAACCTCCCAGATTCTAGCTCTTGCCTCATTCTGCTATGTGCAAACACCACAGGCAAGCCTTATCTAGCCCTGCCTCCTTTTGTGAGGGGAGCTCCTATTCATCCCTCAAAACCCAGCCCCGGCTGCCCAGTGCATCTCCACAGTGGTCATGCTGTCTTTTGTCCTCTTGCTCATCTTCACCTTTGTGTCCCCTGGCCAGTGACTATCGCTTGTTCCTGCGTCAGTGGTCTGTTCGAACCTGAGATTATAGCCAGGGGCCTCCTCATCTGGCTCCCTTTTGTTCTCGACAACAATTTCAAAAAAGCAAACATATATATTATGGAAAATTTCAAGTATATAATGATACACCGACAGAGAGATCAGAAGTCTGACTTCCCACGTGTGTTTCAACAGTTATAAATCTTATGTCTGATTTTAAAATCTCTGCTCTTGTCAACATCTGGCCTCACCTCAGAGGTCATTATGCACACCTCATCTGAGATATATGTTTCATTGATCTCTAATGTTTTATGTCCTTATATTTCAGTTTTTAAAATTATTAGGATACATACGGTCAGGCGTTGGGGTACGCACACCTGTAATCCCAGCACCTGGGTGGCTGAGGCAGGAAACACACGTTTATGGCCAGCCAGGGCCACAGGAACAAGGCCTTGTCTTGAAACAAAAGGAAAACTCCAAAGGAGGAAAACACCTATAAAAGCGTCACCAGCAGTGGGCACATGCCTACATTAGATTTTTAAAACTCAATGGCCCCAACAGTCCTATAATTTGGCAACCTCCTGCCTCAGTGCGTTCTCCCCTGACGCTCTCTTCAGCAGCTTCTGCTTTTCTGTGGTTTAATGCCTGTATCATTCCTCCATCTTTTTGCATGTCATGGTTTCCAGCCTCCAACATTGTGCTCTGACTCCCAGGCTGACGATCCGGCTGGCACAGGCTAGCTCTCTTCCTTTTTACTGGCTTTAAGTAGCTCCATTTCTGATTGTATTAACTGTGGACAATACCTTTCTCACATACTCTCTCCCTCTTATAATCACAGATGTTTTACTTTCTAAGGTCAAACGGCAGGACAGAAGGGGGAAAAACTCTGTTTAATCACCAGAAGACTGTCTTATGGACACCAGCATGAGACAGAGCCCCGTTCTCCTGAGAATTATGATGTAGGTGCCCCTGGCTGGCGGACGCTTTGGGCGGATGGCCAAGTCGTTGTTTTCCTTCTCAGCTGAGCATCCTCAGCCTGGGAAACCCTGCCAGCGATTCGGTTGTTTTCCGTGGTGCTCCCTCTCCAGGGCAGACCCGTAAGCTCCCGCGCTCAGCCATCTGCCTTCCACCGAGATCAAACCAGGGCTCTGACATCAGACAGCAGCCGGTCCTCTTCCCACGAAGCAGGGCAGTGTTAGCTCAGCCGCAGCAGGTGCATGCTAATCCCTTAATAAGTAATCAGTAAATTGATGAATAAGTGACGTGCGCTGAAAGCGGCAAGCCTGTGAGACAGGGAGACATCCCTTCACAAAGACCAGGCCAAGACCAAGCAGCGAGCAGCAGCGAGAGCGCGGGTGAAGAAAGGCAGAGGGGCTCCCTGGAAGCTCTGGGAAGGAAGTGCGGGAGGCCAGTTCTGGCGAGCTTGCGGGCTTGGGCTTGCGCACTGTCCTCAGCAGGCATGGACCTCTGCTGCTAAGGGTCGGATAATATACACGTCAGGCTTCATGGGTTGTGCCGATTGCTGTGATGCACAATCCCACCCCTCTTGGTATGAAAACAGTTGGGTATGATTAACACACAGGTGGGAAGGACTTTATTTTAATAAAAAAAAAAGCGATTCACAGGACCGGAGAGATGGCTCCGTGGGTAAGGGGCTTGCTGTGCAAACACGAGGATCAAGGTTCAAATCCCAGATCTATGTGAGAAAAGATGCTGGGCGCGGAGGTGCACACCCGGAGCCTGCCTCTCAGACAGTGTAGCCAGAGAGTGAGTTCCTGGTTCAATGAGAGACTGTCAGAAAAAACAAGGTTGGAAAGCCTGATGTTGACCTCTGACCTCCACGTACACGTTCCACACACAACCAACCTGATTTGTCCAAACACAGATCCCCGAGTGGATGGACACCATTCCTGACATGCACGGGAAGTTCTGGACCCCAACGGCTTGTGACAGAGAAAATTGGAACAATCTGAGCCCGATGGCTGGATGTTACTAGGCTGGGCTCTAGTGCCCGGGTATTTGGTTGATCATTCTTCTAGATGTTTCTATGAGGGTAAAGTTAGTTTAAATTGACATGGGCCGTGGTGTTGGGCATGGGGTACAGGCTTGTTATTCTAGCTACTCTGTAGGCTGAGCTAGGAGGACTACAAACTCAAGGAACGCCGGGGCTATCATAGAGTACGTTCTAGGCCAGTTTGGGCATCTAAGTGAGACCTTGTATTAAAAAGAAGAGGCTGAGGAAATGGCTCAGTGACAGAGTACCAAGCTAGCATGTACAAGGTCCCAGGTTCAACCCCAGCATCACCACCGTAATAGAAATAATAATGGTATACGCAGCAGTCCGTTATTATTATTATTGTTATTATTGTTAATTATAGACTACTCTCTGTAATGTGAATGAGCCTCATTCAGTCAGCGATATGATCAGGTAAAATAGACACCAGCATTCCCTGAAAAACTGGACCCCGCCAGCAGACCTCCTGTAGACCGACCTGCAACTGGGGTTTGCATTATATCTAAAAATCTTTGGGTTTTGCTTCAAATAAAGTGCGTCATGTACAACTGGGTGCTCTTCTTATATTAGAATATTTCACAATAAAGAAAAAGGAAGTGCTATAAGCAAAGTTAACTAGAAAAAAAAATCAACTGGTCCAGTGGTCAATGTGTCACACACAGTGCTTAAGACAGAGGCACTTTCTGGGGAATTATGCTGGGGTGGGGGTGGGAGCCATTGCGAATGAAGAGGTCCAGAGGAGAGCAAGTTCCCAGGGTAGCAGGCCTGAAGCAGAAGTGGAGTTTACTGCAGAGCCAGGGAGCAGTGGGTAACGCTGCGGTAGGCACAGGCACAGGAAGGCCAGGACACAAGGACACACACAGTCCATACTGCCCGAGTCTCCCAGATGTCCTTTCTGTTCACCTAAAGGGAGCTATTTGGAAATGATTATTTCTAACTTTCCTCTGATGAGATTTATCTCCTGGGTGTTTGTTCGACCATGCCCGAGGGATTTGTGCTACTCAGAAATATGCTGGGATCCACACTACCAGGGCTCCTCTCTGATTTGAGGTGTGGCTCTCAGAGAAAATCCTTTGTGTGCATACATGTTCATGCATGTGCCTGCATGTGCATACATGTACATGGGAGACAATCTCCAGTGTTATTCCTTAGGATCTCTTTTTTTTTTTTTTTTTTTTTTTTTTTTTTGAGGTGGGGTTTCTTATTGGGACTTGGAGCTCACCAATTAGTCCAGGCTGGCCGGCCAGGGATTCTTGCATCTCCCATCCCTGGGATTGTGAACCTGGGACCAGGCTAGGGAGACAGCTGTGCAGGTAAAGAGCTTGCAATCAAGCCCAACGATCTGAGTTTGACACACATACAAATCCAGACGCACTACCAAATTTGATTGTCATGCTACCATATCTGGTTACCAGTGATCAGAAAAGCCATGACACCACTCGAATTTCCCCTCCGTGTCACGGGCAGTGTCTGTCTTCCACTGAGTGGGTTGAGAGAGACCTAAAGAGGGGTCCTATCACATCAAACTTGTATTTTGACCACACCCCTCGTGTCCCCCTGGTCCGTTTATCATTGACATCAGTCACATGCCCAGCACTGTGCTGGCGCAATCTAATGCGACTGGACCAAAGTGGGGGTGTGCTGATTCAACATTCTTCCTAGACTCCAGGGTCCGCAGTTCACAACTTGGTCTCTTTAATAGTTGAATTCTCATAGTGCCTGGTACGTGACAGTCTGCATTCAGAGCCTCAGAAAGGAACAGAATAAAAGGGAGCCTGTGACAACCGCACAGTAGCTGCTGTGATAAATGCTACACTGTCAGGCTGATGCAAGGAGGCAGGACCAATGGGTGCCACCACCGTGAAAGATTCTGTACTTATGTGTGACACTAATTACACACACAGACTGGGGAGGGGTAGTCTAATCTGACACTGACAAAGCCTCCCTCCCTCCGGCTAGATGCCTGTAAGCTTCAGAAGGGCCTCCACCATGATGGCGGCTGCAATTATTTCCTTCCTATTCAGAGCGGGAGGTGAGAGTGGGCCGTGCTAGGAACCTGGGAAAGGGTTTGTAGAATGGGCTGCAAAGCTTGAGACTAAATTCAAACTCTGGCCTAAGCCCCAAAAGCAACACAAAATGAAACTCAAAGAGGAGAAGGATTTCTTCTGTCCCAAATAGCAACGGAGAGGAGGGACAGGTGGGCTCACGGTGCACCGTCTCCGCACAGAGGGAGATTTTAGGGTTGATTTTTGAATCCTCAAGAACTTGAGACCTGTAGCGGAAATTGTGACATGGTTGGATTGGCTGGAGCGTGGCGCGGATTGTGTGGCTGGCCTCCCAAATCGAGGCGGCTCTGATGGAGGGACATTTTGCAACGGGGTGGAGAGGCTAGGTTTGCAGGACAGCTCCTAGAACAGCCAGAAGGTGGCGCCACTTGCCAAGAGGCAACAGCCAGGGACTTCCCCCCCAACCCTGACCCCCATCTCATTGAGGGTTTGGCTTGAAGGCCACTCCGGGATTGCTGGCCACAAAGAGACACCCTGGCCCGTCCCTATGTGTCTTACACATACTTACAGATACTGTCTGTATGCCTTCCTGCCTGAGATACTATGGAGTCGGATCGGCTGGGTAGACAGGCTACAAGGGCTATGCAATATTCATGGTTATTATTATTTAACTATAACAAATGATGACACTGACTGCTCACAATGAATGCTTGCTATGGCCAGGCACTACAATCAAGATTCGAAATAAATTCTTTAAGTCTCACAACAATACCGTGGCATGAATATTATCTTCCTTTTACGGACCACAGCGTTTCATCCAGAGAGGTCAAGGTTATGGGGTTTGTCTTAGGTCACAAAGCCAGGCAACAGCAAAGCCAGAGTCTGAACTCAAGCCTTTCGGGATGTATAGTGTGCCCCGTTAGCTGCTACCCCATCTTCCTGCCTGCCTGACTTCCTCTTTCTTCTTCCCTTTCCTTCCTGTCTTCCTTCTGTCCTTTCTTATTTCCTGTCACCAAGTCATCGGTGCAAAATTCAGGGAAGACTAGACCACACTTCTGATACTGGGGAATTCTCAGTGTATTGGAGTAGGCTGAAAACTGACCACCTTGGGGGTATAGGAGGATGAGGATGGCTCATGAATATTCATTAACACCTACATGCAAGCACAGCACTAGATCATGAATATTCATTAGCATCTACTTGGAAGCACAGCACTAGATCTGGCCAACCCCGGACTCCCAGCTGTGTGTCGGTTTAATCTAATCTGGGGCTTTGTGAACTCAGATCCTGTGTAGGCTTTGCTTGCTCCCGTTTGACTCTAGACAAGTTCATCTGGCGACCTCTGAGTTACATCCTGAGATACCTTCCAGGGGTGTGAAGCGAATGACACAGATGTTTCATTACCTCTGGGGACGGCACAGGTCACCATCAGAATCTCAAGAATGCAAGGACCCTATGTGCAGAACATTCCCAGCCTGGGCAAGTTTCTAAGAATCGGGAGAGGGCATCTCTTCCTCTTAGAGTCTACCCATGGCTTAGGAGTTTATAGATGGCTCTACAGCATGAGGCTTGGGAGGGCAGAGAAGTCAGCCCTCTGATTCCACAGATGAGTAAAAGGAATTTTTTGTCTAATAGGCTCAAAGCTGGGGAGCCACCAGAGGGAGTCAAGTAGAACTTGTCCCTTCAGGCCCACGCAGAAGACCCTGTCACTTGCCTTCCAGGGGTATGAATGGGAATCTGGCTTACTTCCTGTGTCTTCTACGAGACCCAGGGGAGCTAGCTGGTCCCTCTGTTTAACCATTGAGAAAAGGGCTCAGAGAGGTCACATAGTAATGGTGTGTGTCCCCCCACCATGAGCAGTCTCTCGGGGCTGTCTGCATTGCAGTTTGCCCTTGTGAATGGATGGTTCTCTAGGAGGCAGAATGTGAATTCAAATGGAAAGGGAAGTACTAGAGAATAAAATATTGCTAGTTAGTTGTGGACTTTCGAAGTGGTATTTGAAGAACTAGAACAGAAACCAGAAATATATGATTAAAAGAAAGAACCCCCCCAAAACCAAAAACAAACAAAAATAAAAACCAACCCCCAAGCCCCAAAGCAACAACAACAACCCCAAAACAAACAATAGCTTTAGTTACAGTTTACATGGCGTACCGCTCCAAAGAGTCACTGAAATCCTAATTCCAAGATTTTTTTTTTTTTTTTGGAAACATGGCCTTTGCAGGTATAATGGTATAATCAAGATTCTCTGCTATCTTTGGTGGCTTCCCGCAGGCCCCATGTCTCATTCTTAGACTGACAAGCTTCCAGGACACCATCCAGTCTCCGACATTTGGTGTGACCTCTCACTACTTCTAAAGAGTCCTTAGCGCTCCAGATTGGCAGGAAGCTCAACGTTTGGGGAAAGCAGTCGCCTTAGAGGCCATAGATCCCTTCCAGCAATCTTTGGAAAGCCCCACAGCAGGCTCGGCTTAGCAGAAGCCTCTCCCTCCCACACAGGCAGCTGCCCAGGCTCCCACTGCACAGTGGCACCCCAGGGAGCCTGAACTCCCATCAAAGGAAGGAGTCCTGCCTCAAGGACTGACTGACTGCTTGGGTTTTTTTTTTTTTTTTTTTTTTTTCCTGAGCCTGAACATTATGGCAAAAAAAAAAAAAAAAAAAAAAAAAAAAAAAAAAAGGAATCCCAAGGGAGACCTCACCATTCCTGGCAAACAAAAGCTATTAAACTTTCAAGTCAGTCTGGAGCAGACTTAGGCGCCGCAAGGTGCCCTAGCCTTCTGTGTCCTAGTTACAGACCTTGATTCTAGCCATTGCTGTGCCCGAGGGAAGATCAATCTACCCTTTGTGACATGGCTTTCTAGATTCAAAGAGGAAAAGGAAGGAAGGAAAATAGACTCCTCCCAGAGGCTAGCCACCTCCCAGAGGAGGACCTTTGTGGGCGTCACTCCATTTGAACAGATGGAGGGTTCTCATAGTAGATGACACGTTCTAGTTAGGGTCCTCTGGATTTATACATGAAGGTACCAGGGAGCTTTTCGTAATGCCTTGTGGTGGCTGGGTGGTGGGGGTGGGGTGGAACAACACTGAAGTGATCCTGGCTGGAATACAAACACAATAAGGACTAGCCATGCCTCTCTAGATCTCAGTTTCCTTATAAATTAGGAGTCATGGTGATACAGCTTTCAGGACGCTGACACGGAAGTATCAGGAGTTTGAGACCCCCTATTTCAAGTAACCAAATATCAAGATAAACTAATAAATAAATAAATATAAAATATGATCTGAATTATGTCTCCTTGGTCCATATGTTGAAGTTCTAATTGCTTAGTACCTCAGGATGTGACCATTTTTAGAGCTAGGATTTTTTTTTTTTTTTTTTGGTTTTGGTTTTTTCGAGCCAGGGTTTCTCTGTGTAGCCCTGGCTGTCCTGGAACTCTGTAGACCAGGCTGGCCTCGAACTCAGAAATCCACCTGCCTCTGCCTCCCAAGAGCTGGGATTACAGGCGTGTGCCACCATGCCCGGCTGGAGCTAGGATCTTTAAAGAGAGGGTTAGGCTAAAATGAGGCCATGAAGCTGGTTCTAATCTGACAGGACTGGGGCCCTTGCAAGAAGAAATGTGGACATGCGCTCGCAGTCGCAGGAGGGGTCAGGGAGCAGCTGGCTCCTGTGGGGAGGAACGCCCTGGCTGACGGACATCTTCACCCTGGGCTGGAGCCTCCAGGAGAGTGAGAGCGTAGCTGCCGGTGCTGTAGCCACCCACACCGTCCTTCGGGCAGGCAGCGTCGGGTGATCCTCTCTCTCCAGGAGACTCCATCCACAGCTAAGGATGGAGGAGATAGGAATTCAAGGTCCTGTGAGTCAGGGTCCCTCACAAGTCTTATCAAGATACTTGATCTTGCTAGAAAACCTTGTTGGGGACCCCCTGGATCCCCAGAATACATATGTCCTCTCCACATTCATCACTGGCTGGATAGTTGGGAATTCCAAATCTGTCCGAGGCTTTCGCTCCCCACACTCCCTCTAGCTGGCCCCACCAAGCCAGAGTCTTTCTAGGTATCATGCCCATCTTACACTCCCTCTCTTCCACGCTCATCTTCTGGTGGACGTGGTTCCTGGCCTGTGTGTGTGTGTGTGTGTGTGTGTGTGTGTGTGTGTGTGTGTGTTGGCTTTACACTGGAGGCCCAAAGCTGGCTGCTTCTTTAGTAACTGTGGTTGTGAGATTTACTCCCCAGGCCGGTCTCCTTAGACCCCTCTGGGAGCCCTCACAGTGAATTCCTGAGAGGCCCCAGGTCCTTCCTCATCGTGTCTGATTCACTCCTGATAGGAGTTAGTGCACCTGAGCGACAGACTGTTGTATAGCACTAATCTCAGAGTCAAACCACCACCATCTTGGGGCGCTCAGCTGTGTTGCCTGCAAAAATTATATATATATATATATATATATATATATACACACACACACACACACACATACACATATATGTATATGTATATGTATATGTATATGTATATGTATATGTATATCTATATCTATATCTATATCTATATCTATATCTATCTATATATATATCACTTTAGCCGGGCAATGGTGACACATGCCTTTAATCCCAGCACTCGGGAGGCAGAGGCAGGCAGATTTCTGAGTTCTGGGCCAGCCTGGTCTACAGAGTGAGTTCCAGGACAGCCAGGGCTGCACAGAGAAACCCTGTCTCGAAAAACCAAAAATATATAAATAAATAAATAAATAAATAAATAAATAAATAAAATAAATCACTCTAGCTGGGGTTGTTGACTGTTACCTATAGAGGACTAGGGAGGGTCACATGGTCCTCACCTGGGCAGCCAGCTGTTCCTACCACCCACTGACTACAGCTTTGACTTAATTGGTCTTGGGGAGGAGCTAGAATACATGAGGAAGACTGGGGGAAGGACCTCCTTCTAGGTGGCTCTGGGAAAGTCAGCAACCGACTGGGTTAACACTTCTACATTCCAGTAACTCCTCCTCCAGGCTGTGTAAGGAAGCCTGACAAACCCAACAGTTCCCCACAGTTAACGTCTGTGGGGTCATTTTGACTCTAGGAGGAGGATTAGACATTGCTTATGGGTCCTCCTGGGAAGACATTTTAGCAAGAGAGTCTCCTCTCATTATCCAGATAAATAGCCAAGGTCCTAGTAAGAGACATGCCCGATGCTTCCCTTTTCGTGGCAAATGATCAATAATGAACTGTCACTTGCTGGTTAGCATTGCTCTAAGAGCTGCGCCTGATGGGGAGGGGAGGGGAGGGGCACTTACCTGAAGATCAGAGTGGAAGCTAATGGAGAAGAAATGTAAGGAAGGGTGTGATACCTAGAAAGGCTCTGGCTTGGTGGGACTGGCTGGAGGGAGTGGGGAGGAGGGAGAAGGGGAGGGAGGGAGGGCTCAGCTGGGCTGGGCCAGGCCTGTCGAGGCAGTTAGTGTTCAGACAGAAGCCTGTCTTCTGTATAGTGTCTCCTGAGCCTGCCTAACCCCGTGTCTCTCACTGCAGTGCAGTGTTTCCTCAAGACTTACAGTTACTCAATGGTCCCTGAAATAGATACATACATAAGTAGATAAGTACATAAATAGGAAATTGTTTTCCAGTAGCGGGTCGGTGTGAGGGGGGAGGGGGTTCTCTGTAGCTTTTCCGTGCCTCCCGCTAACAGCTGAAGTAACTTCTCATTTCTGCTGAAGAATGCATCTGCGATCACCAGGCTCGCTCGTTTAAAGCAGATAAATGAGTCTTTCTGCGCAGTTCCCCTGGCGGACGAGGATGAATGAGGTTTTATTTGCCTAAATGGAGTCCTCAGCTTCAGTGGCTCTGCCTCATTCCCCCCAGGGACACTGGGGACCCGGTGCCACTTTTCCGCCTGCCTCAGCCACTTCCTCTCATAATCCCCCAGAAAGGCCTACACAATTTTCCTCTGAGCTGTGCCAGCTGCCTGGATTAAGTTTTAATTTAGTTCTGGAGAGTGCAGCCCATTACAGGCTCCTCCTACTGCTCTTAAATATGGATGTCGGGCTTTTGTTTTGAGAGATCTTTGAGATGTGTCTTCTCCTATTATAGGACAGACTCATGGATGGTTCTTTATCCTGAGAACTAGCAGTTACCCTCGGCTCTATCTTGGATCTAGAGTCCTAATAAGCTGTTGTATTTTATAAGGTAAAACTATTTTCTTTTTGAGATAGGGTTTCTCTGTGTAGTCCTGGCTGTCCTGAAACTTGATCTGTAGAGCAGTCTGGTCTCAAACTCCAAGATCTGCCTGCTTCTGCCTCCCCAGTGTTGGGATTAAAGGCACGCACTACCACCTGGTGATAAAACATTCTTTTTTTTCTTTTTCTGGTGTTGAGGATTAAACCCAGGGTCTTGCACATACTAGACAGGTGCTCTACACTGAGCCATTATTATAGAATTTGGCTATTTTTTCGGTTTCCTTAGAGGCATTTTATGAAAATTTCATTTAATTGTTTTTGTTGTTGTTGCTTATATTTGCCTATCATGTTTTGGTGAAATTCTATAACCTGTGGCTTAATTAATTAAATCTTGTTGTTTGTTGTATAATTTTTATATTCAGCTCTCTGGGTTTTCTAGAAAGAACCAACATTTTTCTCTTTCTAAGTTTTACACCCATCTTTTCTAATTGCATAGGCCACCATCTCTGACCATTTCCCCAGCTCTCATCCCTGCGGTGGGTCTCTAGACCATCCCCCATCATAGAGATGTCTTATCACGTCAAAGACACCCCCCCAAGCATCTTCAGTATTATGAGAAACCGAGCTATGCACGAGTAGGAGCCAGTTCGATGTCCTGCAGGGGGCGAATGGCAGGGTCGGAGCTTGACCCCGAAGTCCCCGTCTTTTGTACCTGTCTGCTTTACATTACATGGCTCGACCTGTTCAACATGAGCCTTATACTGCAAGGTGTCGTAAGAGATTCAAGAGGGACTGAGAGGGACGTATGCGAGGGGCTTGGGTGACAGTTTGTCTCTTCTGTGCTTTCTTTCAGCCACTCTTCTCAACCCCACTCTATATAGCAAAGCAAGAACCCTTCGGAAATCAGAAGCTTCCCCTCTTAGAAAACAATTCATGACTGCTTCTGAGTGGCGACCTTGAGCCTCCTTCCCTCCCCTGACCTACTGAAATACTATTCCAGGTTTATTCATCTCTGTCCCTAGGACTTTTCCCCAATGCATGCTTCTCTGTGTCCTGGCGCTTCTAGCCACACTGTAGAAAACTAGATTTTATAAGAAATAGGTGGATCCATCTAGGTGTGGTGTTAAGAGTCTGTAATCTTAGCACCTGAGAGGCTGAGATAGGAAGATTGCTGCAAGTGTGAGGCTAGCCTGGGCTACAAAGTATTTGTATCAACAAATCAATAACACACACACACACACACACACACACACACACACACACCACTGACTACTCTTCCAGAGGTCCCGAGTTCAATTCCCAGCAACCACATGGTGGCTCACAACCATCTGTAATGGGATCTGGTGACCTCTCCTGGTGTGTCTGAAGGTAGTGACAGTGTACTCACATACATGAAATCAATAAATAAATCTTAAAAACAACAACAACGAAAAGAACCCTGATCCTCTGGCCTTCCAACGATTTCTATTTCTGCTTGCCTTCTGCCTGTGGAGACCCCAGTACCTCTCTGCGGCATGCCGCTCTAGTGCTCCACACCCCATCTCTTCCCTGGGCAGTCTCTCCCCCACCCTCGCTCAGCCCCCTCCTTTTGTGCTGACATATATGACACAGGATGCTCGTTTGCTGTTTTATCTGCAGCTGTGCACCGGGAGGTCTCTCAGTGCAAGCTTGTATTTGTTAAGGACAAAAGGATCTGATCCCGCTAGCAAAGGCAGTTATTGGCACCACCCACTTGATAGGAAAAGTCAGGAGCACAGCTCAGGGGACTGCAGAGCCACCTCCTGTTGGACCTGGCCCCCCCCCCCCCCCCCGCCCACAGGGTCCTCTTTGGTCTCAGGGGCCACCACCTGGGAATTTCTCCACTACTTTTCACAGCTTAGGGAGAAAGGACCTGGGTGGTTTCAGGGCTGAAGAATGAGTGAAGCTTAAAATCCAGGAGAAGAATGGGGAGGAGGGAAGGGACGTGTCCGTTCATATCTAGTCGTTCACTGGTGAATGCTTTAGCGGAAAATGGCTGTCATTTTGGATTTTGACCACCAGGTGCAGAAGCTGAAGTTGTGGTGTCTGCTCTTCATGGCTGTTCTGCTGAGGTGTTTTGTAGCTGTCTAGTCTATAGGGTATAGAGTTGCTGAATTATGTAGACATTATTAAATCCAGATTATAGACAAAACAAACAAACAAACAAAACTGAGGCTCACGCATCGCAGAAACTTTTGTAGCCAGGAATATCTGCACACTGGGATTTTGTAGCCATTTGCAATATCTGCTCATCAATCAGGCTTTGTAGCTGAACTTTCTAGCCTCGACATTAAGATGTCTGGTCCCTCCTGGTACACGTGCATGGCGTCTGAGTGTGATACTGTCCAGCAGATGCTGTTAAGATGGAACATCTGGAATGTTCTGGGGGTAATATGTCATCCATGTTTGAAATCAAGATAGTTGTGGGGACTCCCCGAGGAGTGGCTGCCTCTTGTACAGGCTGTAAGGCCCTGGATGTCTGAGGCCCTCCCTCATGACTCAGAGGAGTGTGGCAAAAGAGCTGTACCAACTACAAGAACAGTACTGTATCCCCTTCTCTCTGGGCTGCTGAGAACAGTGACGGAGAGGCATCATGGGGTGCGATGGAGGACTCCATGTGCGCCTCTGTTGGCATCACCCAACCACACACGGACCATTCGTGACCTCCTCTTAGGCTGCATGCCTGACTCCAGGGAGCAAATGGGATTTGGCTACTTCTAGCTGGATTAGAGACTGATTTAGTTCCCAGGCATCCCAAGGCCAACATTTCGGGAGGAAGGGGAAGAGATAAGCCAGCGACCTCCAGAGCGACCTCCAGAGCGACCAGCTGGGATGAGCAATGCTTGTAAGCTTCCGGCCTTGGAACCAGAGCCTGCAGGCACAATGGCGGCTGAGCATAGAGCGCTGTAGAAATTATTTCAGGGAGCCGGAAGCAGCCCCGACTGGGTGACAGGGAAAGGAGGCCTCCACACCCCCACCCAGCAAGATGACCGTCCGCTATACGTGGGGATCTGAAGGAGCATAATCCGAGCAAGACAAAATGTCAAGGGCTCGGTCTCTATGGCCACATTCCGGGGGCTCGGTTGCCCTTGGCCATGTAGTGTAGGTATTGTTTGTGGGGGGAAGGGCGGTTCCTAAGGTCCAGGAAGTTTAAGGAAACTTAGAAGGCTTAGAGCTTTATAAGATTCACAGCCTCCCCCATTATATGTGCAACAAACCCTTGCTGGGGAGGGGAGACTTTTCTGTAGAGCTGCCTGCAGATTGGGCAGGGAGATGGGGTGGGGGGCGGGGACAGCTTTCATGGGTCTCGCCCATGTACTCTTTAGGGGTGCAGTCTCCTTTGATTCAATTATACTCACTTTGGTAAGTAACCCCGATAAACTCATGGCTCGCCAAGCTAGACTTGGGTAAAATATTTGCTGTTGGTAGTGCCCTGTGGGGTAAACGCACTTGTTCATGTCTGCCCAGGAGAAACCACAGAACCAATGGCCAAGACGATAAGACATTTCCATCCTCCAGAAAGTTCCATTTGAATCAGAACTGTTATGCCGGCATTTCTATATTGATTTCACGCTGAAGTAATTTTTGCCTTATTGAGTTAAACAAGATATTAACACCAACCAACTTCACTTGTTTATACACACACACACACCCTATAGGCAATAGAAAAATGAAAATGACCATTAATGGTCCATATTCCCATTGATCCCGTATACCCATTTTATCTGGATATAGAGCACCCCTCTATTTATTTAGTCATTCTTTAAAATAGCACATCCATCCAATGGTATTGGGTTCTTTGGTGTCTTGAAAACCTTGTACAGTAACAGTGACAGAGGCGATCCCAGATAATAGGACACGTGTAACTCTGAGGAAAGGCAATCCAGGGTCAGATATCTGCTGCATCCCTCCGTTCTAGTGGTGCATAACCAATGCTGCCACCCTTTCATTCGGTTCCTCCTGTTGTGGTGACGCCCACCCACCCCACCCCCAGCCATAAGATTATTTTGTTGCTACTTTGTAACTGTACTCTTGCTACTGTTATGAGTCATAGTATAAATATCTCATATGCAAGGTATCTGCATGAGACACCCCCCCAAAAAAAGGGGCTCTGACCCACAGGTTGAGGACAGCTGCTCTATCAGCTGGTGACCTGGGGGCTCTTGTGCTCAACTTGGGTTTCTCATCTGAAAAGTGTACACAGTGAGAGACTGGTTGCAGAACACTGCTGGAATTTTTTTTTTGGGGGGGGGGTTGTGCGTTATGCCTAGGGGGGTCCTGGCTCCCGGTCAGCCTCAGTGTTACCGTTAGACCACCCGCAGTTTTGGTACGGAAGTGGCCAGCTTCCCTGACTTCTGATTACATACCATCTTCACTGCTGCCTTCACTCTCCCCTTTCAACGCTGGAGGACTTACCTGCTGGTAGCTGCTGGCCCAGGAGGCGCGCAGGGCGTCCCAGCCTCCAGAGCGCCTGGCCTTGCTCTCCAGGTGAGCCCGCAGCTGGGTTTCCAGCTCCTGGCTGACTTGCTCCAGAGCGTGCACCTTGGTCATGTACTCCACTAGGCAGCCGCCCAGGTCCTCCACAGTAGTGTGATCCCTTTCTGGGCCCGGAGCAGGCACAGTGGCAAGGCCTGAACTCCGTAGGCCCTGCAGGAAGACACTGCTGATCCCCAGGGCCCGGCGGGTCACTCGGGCACCGAGGCCACCTATGCCAACACTGGGTGCTACTCCTACATAGACCCCAGGGGCGCGGACGAGGCTACCCACAGCACTGGTCCTAGATGCTGGGGGGCTATCCAGGGAGGATGGAGATCGCGTTCCCCTGAGGGATGGCACCCTGGGCCTCTGCAGGGGCATGCTGGAGTTGGTTCCCGAGGGCAAATCCGCTGCTACTCTTCTCTCGCTCATCCTCTCTGGCTCTGTGGTGCCCGGCAGGTTTACAGGGTCCAGTGGCTTTTGGTTGGCAGCCCCAGCATCCCCATGGCCTGGTCACGGGCCTCTCTAGAAGCTCCCCTGTCCCAGCGTTCTTTGTCTACTGCCTTCCATGAGCTTCTGGCATTCATTGAGCTGGAAGAGAACCACCCTGCCAGCCTGTGAGAGGCACGCAGGCATTCTCTGTTGCTGGGTCATGTGCTCGGCCATCCAGACTTCTCGGGGCTGGGGGTGGGGGTGTAGCAGTGCAGCCTGTGGGAGTGGGTCATCTAGATTTGTCTATTTTTTTATTTAGACAGGGTCTCTAACATAGGTGGGCCTCAAAATCCTTATGTAGCCAGGAAGACTTTAAACATTTGATCCTTCTGCCTCCAATTCCTGTGATAGAATCCTGGGCCTCCTGCATACTAGGCAAATACTATACGAACCCCAGCCCTTGGCTTTGATTATGTTACTACCATAGAGAGGGTCAAGCAGGAATCAAGCTGTCCCCACTTCACTGTTGAGGAGACAGGCTACAGAACCTTAGATGACAAGCGTTGTGATCTCCAGATCTCTCACTACAAGCTGGGACTCCGTGCAGGGGCCTCAGGTTCCATTACAGGGCTGTCTGTAGCTCTTCATGTACGCATGCGCTCAGGTGCGCGTGCGCATGACCCAGCCATGGAGGAAGGCAGCCCCACAGGCCCCAGGAAAATAAAGCAAGCCTGCTCATGCTTTCTTCCTTCAGGTCTGGCAGCCGTTCCAGGCCCCTTCCAGCTCCGTTCTCTCCTCCCACTCATGCCTGCCCTCTGACACCATGCTTGTCAGCTGCTGGCTGTCGGCCATGTTTCTCCTTCTCTAGACCTTGGTGTACGTGCTGCTTGAGTGCTGACTCTGACCCAGCAGACGCTCTGGACTTAGTTTATTTAGGACCTGAGTTGCTGAGCTCTGGGCTCCCTTCCACCCCTGTCTCACCCTTTAATAAGACCAAGGAGGGAGAGCAACATACAACATAGGGATTTCTGGAACGCACCCAGGGGTGCTCCAAGTTAGGGTTTTCTCCACACCCAAGGTTTCGATTTTATTTGTATTTTATGTACATCGGTGATCTGGCTGCATGCATCTCTGTGTGGGGGTGTCAGATCCCCTGGAACAGGAGTTACAGCTGTGAGTGTGCACCCCGGGTTTTACTCTGTGCCTTTGGCATCCTCCAAGTCACACCGGCAATGGTTATGGCCCGATCACTTCTTGGGGGCTAGAATGGTCCCTCCAGCCTGAGCATGGCACGGTCCTAAAACGCCATGTCCTGAGTGAGGTTTCAGTGTACTGAAAGCATGCACCCCAGGTCAGGAGATGGACCTTGGACTCCGTGGTCCTGTAATGTGAGGATTGACCCCAGGCAGGGGAAGAGGACAGGAATCAATTTCTGGTCGGTACTGAGTATATCCCATTCTGAACACAACTCCATTCTCTGACTTTTCAATTCAACTTTAGAATGCAGGAAAATATACGGTCGACATGCACTGCTGTTTGGGGTGCATAATGTCCAATTCCAGAAGTATTCTCTCATAGATACTATTATTTCCTTTGGAATAAAAGACCCTGGGATCCCACAGCCAGGATGTACAGAGCTGAGAAAGCCTCTTTAATCCAGAATGTATAAGATTGTCTCCAGCAGCTACAACTCACCAGGGTCACACAGCGCTAATCACCTGCTAGAACTTGATGTGCTTTTATTTTCTATTCTTTATGAAAATTGCAAACTTTCTCCTTCTGTTTGGTTTACTTGAGACAATGTAAGAGGCACTTTGTTACTTTTGTCTTGTCTGTTTATGTGGAGGCCACAGATCAACCTTAGGGCCATCCTCAGGAGCTGTCTACCTTGTTTGAGACAGGGTCTCCTGTTGATCTGTAACTCACCAATTAGGCTAGACTTTCAAGGTCACTGAGCCCCAGGGACCTGCCTGGCTCTGCCTACCCAGTGCTAGAAGCATGTGTCACCCCGCCCAGATTTTGTATATGGGTTCTGGGGATCGAACTTGGATCCTGATTGCAAGATACTTTACTGAGGTGTACCTCCCTACCTCTCAGGAGACACAAGATTAAATATTGGTGCTGCTTATCTGATTAACAAGCGTTAATCAAGGAGCCAATTGATTAAGGGCCAGTAGCTTATAGGCCGGAGCTTATGTAGATGTGGTGTTCTTCCTATGACTACTACCTCTTCAGCTCCCATGATGCACTGGGGTTATGGTAATAGCCTCCTAATCCAGGTGGTATTGCTGGGCTCTATAGAGCTGCATTTCAGTCAGTTCCAGGATGTAATATCCAAAGCCAAACACAGGGTATAAGCTACTGACTATAAAGCTTACTGACTATAAAGGTACCATGTGCGTCTAGGCACTGGTATTGCCCGGGGAATGGTAACGATAAATGGCTTTGGACAATCTCAGACCCAAAGACATTTACTTTAAATCTACCCGGTTCTCTGGAGTTGGGAACAGGCAAAGGGAGACACCTGGATGGACACCAATGTTTTAGAGCCGTGAAGAGAGAAGACTCTCCCTTGGGAAGCCCACCCTCTTATTCTAAAAGATCTCTCCAACCCTGTTTTCTCATCACACAGCGAAGTTCAATACGATGTTCAATTAGATTATGTACACATGGAAACAAGATAGCCAAGGGTATCACTGAAGGGAGACTTAAAGGTCTCTTTTTTTTAAAATGAAAAGAATGCAAAATGTATTAGTGACTTGATCCTCTGGGTAATAAAATAAGTTTATTTATATATACATGGTAGCTGAATTCTGTGGATACGGAAAAATAAGTCATACATCCACAAATGTATATATAACATATGTATCTTTGATGACATATATTATATATAAATTTTACTTTACAAACATGTTTTTCTCAATACATACTCACACACATTGGTATATTCAATGCAGTCGCTAACAGAAATATTATGCTAAGGTTAAGGTCAGACAGCAACAGGTCAGAGAGCGAGATCTGGGCACAACATTTAACCTGCTTTTTTTGTGGGTTGAATAAGTCTTTGAAGAGAGACAGGCAGACTTGTGTTAAGAAGGTCCATATAACATTGAGAACACACATTAGTTTTGAAGGCCGTCTTTCTTTTGGAAAAAGGGGAATGGAAGAAGAGAGGCAGTCATGATGAGAAGACCACAGCAACAACACAGACATTGAAATCAACAGTCAAATTCAAGCTCCAATCTGATAATAAGAACATCTATATTCAAAATATACTATCAAACTATTTTTTTTTCTTTTAGAGAAGGGGGGAGGGGTTGAAGTTAAATCCCTAGCCGTGGTGGGTTAGGAAAGTAACAGAGAAAAGCAGTTGGCTCCAGAAGCCCCTTTTGGGTCTCTGAGAGTCTGCTCCTTGTTGGCCACACTGGGTACAGCGTGGGCTGGGAAGACAGCTAGACCTGGACCCAGGGGGACAGGGGTGGGGGCCAGGGGCCAGTGGACGCGGATGGCAAGTTGGTGGGCAGGTCTGCCGTGCTTCTGCCTGTAGGCAGGATGGCACTTTCAAGCGATTCATTTGGCAATCTTTTCCTTTAAAGACTTAAAGGGGGAAGGTTAAAAAAAATAGTTCTATACCACAAGGCTTTCTAGATACACCTGTTTCTCAGGGGGCACAATATCATTGCCCTTGGAGAAAGCAATACTGAATCCTAACAGACACTTGACCCTTGAACAGGGACGGGCAAGTACTGAACAGCCCCTAGGGTGCGGTTTGCATCTGTCCTCCAGGTTGAGAGGCAGGGGGTCCAGGGCAGGTGGGGGCGTTGGAAAGGCTGCTGGGAAGGGTTTCTAGGGACCACTTTTCTGCCAGACAAAGGCAGTCCTGTTTGTTCTAGCATGGGGTCTCGAAAGGGAGCTGGAGCCTGTTGATGCTGTCAAACTTGACATTCAGCGATGGTGCAGTGAGACCCCAGGCTGACAAGACCCGTTCCCTTTTGTACACCTGCCTGTGTCTTCTGCCGTGGTGCCCCAGCTCCCGCCACTAGGATACATACAAGACGACAGGAGAGGTGGGCACACACTGAGTCACGGGAACCGGAGCACCAGGACCACACAATGACCACGCATTTGGCTATATTAACATTCAGCTTCCACGGGAGACTGGTCTCTTTCCTCACCTGCCCAGGGCTCCTGGAACCTCTACATGCCCAGAACAGTTAAGAGAAGCAGTCAGTGCAGCCGCTTTGCTTAGAAATACCTTTATTTTATAAAGCCATGGGTCATTCTGTAAATTTTTTTTTTTTTAAACCACACTTGTAAAAAAGATGTTGACAATTCTTAAGAAAAAAAGCTGAAAATGTCTCTCATTAAGTTGGGGGTTACACAAAGGTTATATTTATAATATATATTTATATTTGTATATTTATACTTTAGAGACAAAAATAGGGAGTGGCAAAGCGGAGGCCGCTGCGTCTAGATCTCGGAAACTTGGTCGTTTCCCACGAACAGCGTTTCCTGGCAGAAGGGGTTCACGAGGACCATCCCGGTGTCTCGATAGTCGCCGTTGGCCGGGGAGCGCGGCTCTGAGAGCTGGTCCTGAGGAGAGAGGGAGGCTGGTAAGAGCTGGGGACGGAGTGAGGGGTGGCTGCTCCAAAAGAAATGCACCCCACATACATAACACACACCCCACATACATAACACACACCCCACATACATAACACACACCCCACATATATAACACACACCCCACATACATAACACACACCCCACATACATAACACACACCCCACATGCATAACACACACCCCACATGCATAACACACACCCCACATACATAACACACACCCCACATACATAACACACACCCCACATACATAACACACACCCCACATACATAACACACACCCCACATATATAACACACACCCCACATACATAACACACACCCCACATACATAACACACACCCCACATGCATAACACACACCCCACATGCATAACACACACCCCACATACATAACACACACACCACATACATAACACACACACACCACATACATAACACACACCCCACATACACAGCACACACACCACCACATACACAGCACACACACCACCCACATACACCACACAGGAATATCACATCCCTATACCTCCTCCACACACTACAAATTCCACCCCCAGCTCCCACAGACACACACAGACACACACACAGACACACACACATATACACACACACACACACACACACACACACACACACACGCTCGGATGCGTGCACGCGCCTACTCCTGCTTTAATGCACAACAGTTGATGTCCTCCAGACTCTGCTTCCTGCCTCTTCCTCACTTAGGCAAATTTGAAGCTTTTCCTTTCCAAATACACCGATAGGCGCCACCTATCCATAACCACCCCTCAGAGTCTGACAGGCCTACAGGTCTTCAGAGCCAGTCCACCCTCCTCTTGAGGGCCCTCCAGAGTCTGGTGAGAATCACCCCCTCCATTTCTTGTAGCAACACAAGCACCCATGTGGGCCGCAGTAAGATATGTGCTAAGTGAGGCAACACCCCCAAAGCCCGGCCTGTCTGCTGAGCCCCAGAAGGGGAAAAGGTGCCCCAGGCTGCTCAGAGGGGAATTGGAGTGTGACAGGACTTCTGCCTCAGCTACCAGAGATTGCAAGCACGCGTGGGCTACTAACGGCCCTTCTCAGAGCCAGGTACTGAGTGAGAAGACAGGAGAGCCAAAAATCCTGACAGAATGCCATACAACCGACATGTCAGAACTTCCGGGTTGTTCCGAAGCCGGCGAACTCTGAGACACACCTGTGTGTGCAGCCAGACTTCCTCAGAAGCGGCTTCATTTAAAGAAGCCACAATTCATTCTCTGAAGTTTATTTTTAAACAAAAACAGACAAAGGACAGTGCCAGAGGAGGAAGGGCTGGCTGCTTTATGGGCAGTCAGGGAAGAAGAGGAAACTGCCTTGTCGATAAAATGTCTTTTCAGGAGACAGGCATTTCCCCCAAGGGCTTGTCTTTGGCCAAATCTCATCAGGAGAGGGCATGGAAGTCTGACCCTTCTAACTATGGAGAAGAGAGAGAAGTCTTTCCCCTGAGCTGTGAGGGGCTTGAAATCCGGCTTGTGCCGCTTTCTGCTTTTAATGGGGCACGCAAGTATGGACCAGTGGTGAACCGGGGTGTGTACTGCAGCACTGCATGGGAAAAAGGAAAGGTATTTAGGAAAGAAGGAAACCAGTGGAGGGGGAGGGGAGGGAGGAAGGAAAAGGAAACGAACAAACAAAAAATCGAAAAGTGCCAGGTTCCCTCGGGCACCGTGATCTGCCAGGCCAGTGTGTAGCTACCTTTATCATCACAGACAGTAAGGGAGCCAGGTACAGAGACACGTTCTTAGGCAACGTATGTGGAAGCTTCTGGATGGGCGGGTGCATGTCTGAGGAAGCAGGATATAGGAGGATGTGATCGTCCTGCTGGTGGTCTATAGGGCGCGCATGCGTATGTCCCCAGTAGTTTCCATCCTGGCTCTGAGCCGCCTCCCTTCTGACCTCACCCAGCACAAGCGCTGGCTGGCTTTCGACCATGGTGGTTTTTGTGGTGCCTTCTGTTCTTGAGACCGAAGTCAGGTTACCATTCTCACCAGAGGCAGCTAGCCTGATGCTGACCGCAGATCGGGAGCGCCCCTCCCCCTCCATCCCCACGATTCTCTACCACGGGGTCCTGCAAGCAGGGCTCTTCTACAGCATGTTCAGGGGCTCCGCTCTTCAGTGTTCGTGTCCCCATTTATAGAGAAAATAGAAGCCATTCATGCCTCGCCACCCACATTCAAGCCTTTCCCGGGGTTTTCACTTGACCGTAGGAAAACTGCATGCTGGCTTCCCCTTCCGTGAAACCTTCCCGAAGCCTGGGTTGCCTGGGTTGCTACCTGCTCTTTGGCTACACCCTTTTGCTGAGTGGCTACTGTGTAGCAGGCTCTGAACTGGGGGGGGGGGGGAGTCATGGTGCCTTTCCTCCTGGTTCTACTGCATGTTTGCCGCGCAGCACTGTGGGCCTGGCCAGACACGGCTGGAGATACAGAGATTTGAGAAGTGAATTCACACAAGGCCCCTGCCCCTCAGCAAGGAGAAGAAAAGAAATGTGTCCGGAGAGCAGCAGGGCTGCAGTGCCCCTGGAAGGAGAAAGCAGACAGGGCTGGGGTGGATGAGGAGGGTGTGGCTCTCATGGGTTTAGGGCAGCCCAGGAAGGGCTCCTTAGAGAGACCTGCAGGAAGGGATGGCCCAGGCATTAGGCGGAGAGGCCCCGTTAAGCTTAAGAGCAAAGCTCTTGTGGGTGATGGGCTTTCTGTCAGAGACTGGAGGGGCGGGGGTGGGGTGGGGTGGAGTGAGGGGGGAGGAGGAGGATGGGGGGTTGTCAGGGGCCCGTGACACCAGCTCATGAAGGGACCAGAAAGAAGAACTCTGTGTGTGTGTGTGTGTGTGTGTGTGTGTTCCATGCAGTCAAGCTGTGTTGTGCGAGAAGTCAACCTCAGGTGTTGTTTCTTGAGAGTCAGCTTGGACCATGATCTAGCTCTCGCTGGGAACTGGGGGCTTACTGACGGACAAAGCTGGTTAGCCAGCAAGTCCTAGGAATTCTCCTGCCTCTGCTGCCCAAGTACTGGAAAGTTTGTGCACCATTACACTTGGATTTTTACGTGGGTTCTGGGGATCTCTCTCCCCTTCCCCTTCTCCCCTGTCTTTCTTGCTTGGCCTTGGATTCCCAACGGAGCTAAGTAGCCTGGACTTCTGATCTTCCTACGTCTACCTCCCCAGTGCTGGGACCACAGCATCCTATATCCAACTTTAGCTTCCCTTTAAGGTTGCCCCAAGGATCCACTTGGGAGCTGGGGCCCATGGCTAATGGAGTCATGCTTTTGAGAGATCACCTGGCTCCTGTCCTCACGGGCTGCAGGAGGTATGATGGAATGGGAGGTCATTCCAGAGTCTTCTGTAGACATCGGAACGTAAGAAAGGAGAGGGCAATGGTACAGGCATGCGCGCAGGCCAAGCTCACGCTTGTTAGCAAGGACCAATAGAATCTGCCAATAGACTGGCTGAGCGCATGCGCGATGGACTTGGGGGGACTAAGCAGTGCCATGAATGCAATCAGGAACATCAGGTAAGCGTGGGCCCAGGGCCCGGAGAGCATCAATGAATGGTTCCGTTAGGGAGTGATGTGGCCGAGGGCAGGGGAGATATCAGAGCTGCAGAGAGAGAGAGAGATGGCACTGGTGGCATAGCAGTGACAATTACGCCATATACCTAAAGGGAACGCAAGAGGAGCTGTGAGTGGCTGAGCTGTGGACTCAGCGATGAGAGATCCCACAGCACAGGACTCAACACTCTCGGCCTGAGAAAGAGCAGCAGGGGTGGGGACAGCAAGCAGGTGGCAGGGAGACCGTGATGCCAAGTTAACATCAGGCCGGCAGTCACACAGCAAATACCAGGATAGGAAAGCGGAGGGTGCAGAGATGCTACGGCAGGAGAACCACACCCAACCAGAGTGGCGGTCAGAAAGTGGGTCAACGGGGTGGGGGGTGAGATGGGGAGAGAAGACTGAGAGGGAGACAGTGAGCGGGGCGTCATGGAGGAAGGAAATGCCGAGCATGAATGAATGGAGTTTGTCAAATGAAGAGGGAGGCATCATGTGAGGCCAGAAAGCTGGCTTGTGGGGGTGTGTGTGGGGTGTGGTGGGGAGTTGGGAGGGAGTAGATCAGCTGGGTTTGGACAAGGGAACAATGTAGCTACATTCACAGTCATCAAAGCTCACCCTAGACGCCCTGGGAATGGAGGCGGGGAAGGCAGGGTACACCTGTCAGTCAGCTCAGCTCCGTCCCCCTCCTGGACCATCTCCTTCCTATGGACCATCTGTCTTCCTCTCTGGGCATACGTAGTGACACCCAGCAATCCCTGTGCTCGGGGGGAGGGCTTTCTCCCCTGGGCCCACTGCACTTCATCTACGACTGTTCTTAATTCGGTTTGCTTTTGAATGGCAGCGGGCTCTGTCTCCTGGGCCCAGCTCAGAATTGGAAGTCCCCTGAGAGCAAGTTTTCATCTTCGGTCCCCAGAGACTGCTTGCCATAAAACAAGTCCTCGATAAACATTTGTTACTTATTCCCAGACTGGAGAAGTTCTGAGAATGGCTGTCCCAAACTCCAGTGTGCAGCAAGCACCTGGGGGTGGGGGTGGGGTGGGGCTCTTCTCAGAACCAGACTCCAAGCTCCACAGGGCTGGGGCAGGGGAAGCCCCTGGTTCACTGAGCTCTGCAGAGGAGCAGGCCCTGGGGTTGAGCAGATACTTTGTAGCTCTCTCTGAAGAGAGTGGCGGTGGAGGGGTGGGGCCGTTACCTCTGAGGTCTCTAGGGACTGGATCTCCCTCGGGAGCTCCACTGCGTGTCTATTGAAGTAGTCCATGGTGATGGCGTTATTCCAGTAGCTCAGGTTGTTCTCGGGGTTGGCCGTCTTCTTCTTCCTCCTCATGCAGCACACTGTCAACAGGACGGCTGTGGAGGGAGTCCCAGTCAGGGGGAAGCAAAGGGAAGAGACAAGTACTTTAGTCTCAGTGGGGTGCAGAGGGCATTCCCCCCACCCCCAAGCCTCTATGTTCATTTAAAAAATACTCATGTATCCTGGGCTGGCTTGGAGCTCACTGTGTAACCAAGGACAGCCTTGAATTTTTGATCCTACTGCCTCCAGCTTCTGAGTTCTGGGATCACAGGACGGTGGCACAGGTCTGTGGCACCACTCCTGTGCTGGGGACTTTGTGCATGCAAGATAAGCACTCCGGGAACTGAGCTCCTCCCCTCCCTCACTCTAGGTTTTTGTTTTGTTTTGTTTTGTTTTGTTTTTTTGTTTTTTGTTTTTGTTTTTGTTTTTGTTTTTTTTGGTCAATTACTACCTTTATTTTGACTACCTACTATGTAATAGAAAAACTGTTACTAGTCGTCAGTTTTCCTAAGGGTCTATCCTGCTGTGTGCTCACAGAAGCGGCCAGGAGATACATGGGTAATAAAGGGAATCGGGAGATGTCAGTAGGGATGGCTATCCAGTGAGAGACGAGGAAGGACACAAGAGAGGTCACTTCAGTCACTGCCATGGCCTCGTGGCAGGGGAACTGCCATCCAGGGGAGGAGACGGCCCCGTGCAGAAGGGCACTGTGTTCCAGGATTGGAGAACAGCATGTGCAAAGGACTAAAGTGTGGACAGCTCGGGTGTGTGTGGGAAAAGAAAGCGCAGTATGGCGGGGAGTGGGGGTGGGTGGGAGGGGAAAGTGGAGGGAGGGAGGGGAGAGTGGGGGGAGAGGGGAGAATGTGGGGAGGAAGGGGGACAGTGGGGGGAGGAAGGAGGGGACAGTGGGGGGAGAGGTAGGAGGGGTGAGTGTAGGGGGAGGTAGGGGGAGAGTGTGGGGAGGAAGGAGGGGACAGTGGGGGGAGAGGTAGGAGGGATGAGTGTAGGGGGAGGTAGGGGGAGAGTGTGGGGAGGAAGGAGAAGAGAGCCTGGAAGCTAAGACCAACGTGTGTGTCCAGAGACTCAGACTGTGGAGAGATGCCTGCTGAAGCAGGAGCGCGGGCAGACACAGATGCATTAGACAAAACCCTGAGGCTCAGTTAGCAAGATGTGACTAGCCAGCCATACAGGACTTGTGTTTCAGGGACATCCTCATTGATGGCTTCTGACCTCATGGAGTCAGTGTTAGAGTTGGCAGTTTTCAGACAGAGAAGTAGTAATGTTTTATCAATAGGCTTAGGAGCAAACCCGGATGTGGGGACTCCAACGTGTTTGCTCTGTAACACCCAGCTTTCTGCCCGAGAGCAACACCAGGGCTCGCCCTGTGGAGGTGACTGCAGCCCAGCTCTTCTGCGCCTGCCCCCTCACGCTGAGTGACATGTGGCCCTTGCCTCTCCAGTGTCTGCAACTGAAGAGTCCTGGAGGGGCAAGTGAGCCTGAGAATGGGGGCCCAGGCTGTTCTGTTCAGAGGCCAGCGCCAGGGGGCAGCAGAGGGCCATCTCCCACAGAAGCAGTCTTGACCAATACAGAGTGGGTACTTAGGGAACAGGGCAGCTGTAGAAGCTGGCACATTTATGAGCTGAGATCTCAAGAGCCCAGGTTCCAGTCCTGGGGGCTCACTGGAACATTCTGTAACCCCCACCTCCACCCCCAGTCGCCACTGGCCTCGATGGAATGATCTCTGACCACGGTCAGGAGGAAGATACTATTTGCAGTTTGCCGCTATCTGCTTTTGGCCAGAAGGAAAGGCTTCCGGTTTGCTAATCACGCCTCTAAAAGTACCTTTCACAAAGTCCTTGACACTCCGAGGGGCGCGGCTGAATGGACTAAAGGGGATTTTGGAGACTGGCTGGCGTCAGACTGTCCAAATTTTGTGGCTTTGTCTTTCCCTGAAGGAGGGAAGGGCAGAAAGGGCTGCGAAGCCCAGCGTGGAATCGGCACGGTTAGAGCATCCTTTCATTCTGCTCAGAGACGCCATGGCCTGACAGACACAGCTGGCTGTCACCGGTGCCCTCCCTCCCTCCCTCCCTCCCTCCCTGGTATCTTTTTTCCTCACTGCCTCCAGACTCATCTGAAACAATCAAGGGGGAAATGGCCAGGGCAAATGAAGCCAGTAGAACCAGGTCTCTGAAGACACAGACACACTTCGGAAGTGAGCAGTGGGGTTTGTTTGCACACGTGGGAGTTGTCAGGGACAAACGGTCACGTTTCACCTGCTGGCCTGTGAGGGTATCTGACAACACACCACACACTTCACTGCCACAGACTGCAAACAGGGTGGTGGGGAGAAAGATGTCCTTAAGAGCCACGTCTCTGAGGAAAGGGGGGGCATCTGTGATTGGACTCACTGATTGGTCACAAGCAGGGTTGAAGACACACAGACGGTCTGAGAGACTGCCTAGTCATGTGGTGAGAAGGATGTGGAATGTGGAATCAGAATCTAGACATCAGCGCACTCCTTACAAGGCCCGAGTGAGCTGTTTAACCCCTGGCCTCTGTGCAGGCCAGATGAAATCCTGCACGCAGCAGAATTCTGCCCAGCCCCCGGTGGCTTTTCCCACCTGATATTCTTAGTTTGAAATGTGGGGAGTGGAAACCAGAGGGGGTGAACTTCTCAGGCCCGTGCTGCTGAGGTGTGCCTGCTGCTGTGTACGAGTCCATAATGCCCCTGGCTGGGAAGCCTGAGTCTGTGGAATGGCTCCTGTCTGTGGAGGCTCGGTGGCTTGAATCCATTTCCCAATGTTTCCCAGGTACCATCTCCTCCAGGAGAGATGCAGGAAGAGACGCCGGGCTCTGCAACTGTCACGGTCTCGAGGCTAATGCTCTAGTTGTGTTTAGAACTGTAACTTCAGCCCTCTGACCTTTCCTCCAAGAGCTAGAAGTACGGCTTGGACTCAAGGAGTCTCATAGGCTCTCAGTGCTACAAATTTACAGTCCTCTTCAACCCGCACGGTCACTGTGTGAGAAAGACATGGGCCCTCTTCCACGTACAGAAGTAACTGACAGTCACTGAAGTTGGTCAAGATCACCCAGCTAATTACACCACCATGACCACGGGCTTAGGTCATCTTTGAGAAGATGCTTATTATCTCCCGCCACTCTGAACACTGGAGGGAACACGCAGTATGGCCTTAGAAGCCCTCGGTGAGCTGCGCAGTGAGTACAGGGTGTGAGCCACTTCTCCATGTAGCCAGAGAATCAACCGCTCCCTGTTTCCAAAGGCAACGGCCACCGAGACTCTCCAGGGAATGAATGGGGGCCCCTCTGTCCGTAGTTCCTGGACAGCCCTGGGAGTTAAGCAAGCTCTCCCGGCTGTCCCAGCAACAAATCTTCTGTGACTTATCAGATGAGTGGCTGGAAGAAGGCTCACTGGTACGAAGCCAGAACCGTGCGTACTGTGCTTACACCATAGGACTCTGTGGGTTCTGAGAAACGATCAAAGCCCCCGCGGGTTCCCCAAGAAGATCCAACCTTTCCAAACACCTGCTGCGCTGCCAGCTGCTGGACCTGTTGGGACAGGCACTATGAATCCGCACGGGATGAGTGACAGCCTCCCCCTCCTTACTGCCATCTCTTGAGCTCCTTCCCCACGGCAAACCCTGACAGAAGACCCTAAATGCATTGTCCCCGATATTCACGGCTCTTGGAGGTACATGTGTGGAGAGGCCCTGCCCAAATCCTGCTGCCGCTTTTCAGATTTACCACCATCCCTGATACCTGCACCATGACTAATGCAGGGCCGGCAGAGCATGCGCAGTCCTTCCTGTGCCACGCTTCCCTGATGCCTGCCCTATGGCTACCGCAGGGCTGGCAGAGCATGCGCAGTTCTCTCTGTGCCAGGGTCATGCTTCCCTGATGCCTGCACCATAACTGACTACAGCAGGGCCGGCAGAGCATGCGCAGTCCTTCCTGTGCCACGCTTCCCTGATGCCTGCCCTATGGCTACGGCAGGGCTGGCAGAGCATGCGCAGTTCTCTCTGTGCCAGGGCCATGCTTCCCTGATGCCTGCACCATAACTGACTACAGCAGGGCCGGCAGAGCATGCGCAGTCCCTTGGGATCCTCTACAGCTCAAGGCTCCCACTGACAACCAGAAACACGCCCAGATGTTGTTCCACGCTCTTTATTTCCCATCTTCTTCGGCGTCGCGAGGTCTGTGTTGCTGCATAGCGCTTGCCTTGCTTACACCAGCTCTCCCTGGGTGTTTTATAGCTGCCTGGCATGCCTGATTCCATCTTGGCATCTGCCTCTCGAAGGACCGGAACTGATACCGCAGGCATCTCTCTCGTCCAAGAGAAGCGGAAGCACAGGAACCCTGGTGAAGCCCACAGTCAAGAGCGGCGAGGGCTGGGCTTGTGGGCAGATGTGTTAGAGTCCACAAGCTGATTTTAGTGCTACAGGGCATCCCATAACGGATTCAAGTGACAGAAGACAGGGACCGGGGTGGGTTTAGTGCCTGGCTCCTTAGCCTGGCATGTAGGGGTTAGGTGTTTAGAAGTCTAGCAGGGGATACTACCTTAAAGCCCAGAGACAGTTTGAGTGGCTTATGGCCAGACTGTCAATTTAAGGACAGCCCTGCCTTCTGGTAGCTTTCTCCTCACCACCTCCTCCTTTCTGTTGGTCCATAATTCCAAAGAGACCTCCCACCTAGATACACTTCCTTTTGTGTCAATCTTTTCTGCTTCCATAGTAAGAATCGGTCTAACCCAGTTTTCTTATGTGGTAACTAAAAATCCATTTAAGACCTGCACACAGGTACACAGTACACATATAGGTACATGTTTATGCTTGTATTCACGGTTAACGTCCACTGGACGATGAACAGAGCTAAGAATTATGGGTCCTATAACACATCATCCCTTGGACTATTGGCTTACTAGTCCAGAGTCTGGAGAAAGCCCGGCTCTGGGGCGAGCATCATGGTCAGGCCGAACTTGCACTGGGGATGCAGCAGACCTGTCGAGGCTCTGGCTTTCACCTCTAACCCTCCCTAAAGCTCCATCTTCTCACAGGGGAGGCTGGGAGGAAACACTACTCCACTGTGAGACAGGCCAGGGGGCTTGACAGAGCCTCCAAACTGTCCTGTGAAACCCCGGAGCACCCACTGGTGAGTAGTGACCAGTGGCAGGCGGGAGGCTTACGAGGAGGCGGGAGCAGGACCCGTGCATCCTGATGGTGGCAGCAGAGCCCCGCACAGCAGCAGCGCGGCTCCCGGCCCTCGCTCCTGTGGCCCGCAGCCAATCAATTTTAGTTCTCTTCTGAAGCAGAGTTGGCAGCGAGTATCTGGCAGGCCTCGGGAGACAAAGAGCTCCTCAGCCCTTGTACGCGGATGCCCTTCCGGCTACTGGGAGGGCTTGCGGTGTGGAAGGCGGGTGAGCAGCTGGCCCTCCACCCATCGTGGCACAGGCTTAGAATTCACTCTACTCCTCCCTCCCGCATCAGGACCAGGGGAATCACCGTGATGAGAAAGCAGAGCTAGGGGCGGGCGAGTCCCTGCCGCTCAGTGCGGCCTGGCTTCTCTCCTTGCCAGGGGTGATAAATTCCACACTTGCACTTTGGTAGCAGTCAGTCTGACTGCCTGGCAAAGGGTGGAGTCTCCTGGAAGGTCTGTAGAGGTGCTTTGGGGGTACACAGACAGCAGGGAAGGTTGAAACATGAGCCCTCAGACCTGGAAGAGCCCAGCTGCTCTGGTTGTTAGATGGAGCGGGACCGTGGGAACAAGCCAAACAGCATCTAGGGTCCTGAGACCAGACTGATTGATACTCTAAATATTCCCTGATGATGATGGCCAAGGATGGTTCACAGGGGCTACGACTGTGACCAAGCACACAGAGCTGATGTAGAGGCAGCCAGGACCCAGGCAGAAACATAGAGAAAGCGGACTCTGTTGTCCTCTTGGGCTATGAAAATCCAGTGTGGACACAATCAGATCTTTAAGGGCGAGTGTCCCACCCCTGCGCCCCAGCACCTGAAGGCTCCTCTTATAACTTTGACCTGTCCTTGGGGTGTAGTTCTAGGCTGTGTCTGTCCCTCCCTCCCTGCCTTGGCTGACGTCGCTTTTCTAACTCAACAGTGTGGGTGATGACCAGAGTCTCCCGACACCTTGGTGCTGTGGGTGGTTATTAATGTGCTTGTTTTCTTTAGCTAGTGTAGGGTCAGAATGATAAGACAAACCTGGAATCCCAGCAATAAAAGAGGGTACCAAACACACTTGGGAGATTAGGAAGCAGTTATTCTCACATATGACTGTTAATTAATAATTTGCTTATTGATACATGGTACATTTTCTCAATCTCCTTCTTATTTCAGAAGCAGGAGACCATAGCTTAAAAAAGTCCATGTGCGCCGGGCGGTGGTGGCGCATGCCTGTAATCCCAGCACTTGGGAGGCAGAGGCAGGCGGATTTCTGAGTTTGAGGCCAGCCTGGTCTACAGAGTAAGTACTAGGACAGTCAGGGCTATACAGAGAAACCCTGTCTCAGACAAACAAACAACAACAAAAAGTCCATATGCAATAAGATCCAATGCCCTTTTCTGGGGTGCCTGAAGACAGCTATAGTGTCTCATAATATAATAAATAAATCTTTAAAAAAAAAAAGTCCATGTTCCTATCACTGACAGTAAGGCTTCTCTTGCTATGCATGGTGGACGCCATGCAGGAGATACAGTGAACGAGCGAGCGAGAGAGCTTCCTGGAGCTGGCCCACTCTATACAGCTGAGATGATGTCCCCAGGAGAGGCACAGCCCTAGAGGGAGCGTCTCTGGATTGCTCCTTGCTGTTGTGGTTCCTTCTGAATCTAGCACGGTGTGAGCGGCCGTGGAGAGACCCTCCCTGCCTGTGTAGTCTGGTGTCATTGCTTCTTGGGGGATGGCCCACTCTACTTTGCGAGTTTCCTGGAGGTCAATATGAAGATGAACTTTCATAAAGTATTATTTAAGTAATGATTTCAGAGAATTCCTGATTTGATTTTAAATAGTTTAAGGAAGTTAGTAGTTGATAGAGAGTTTAAGGAGATGGTTTAGGGTGTTTTGGCAAAGAGATATAATAAAGTTAGAATTAAGAATAGAATCTGCCCTCTCCCTTGTAGTGTGGGCTGCACAGGTTAGAAAAGGAACACAGTGAGCTGTCATGTGTCATGAGCACACAACTGTACTTGGAAGAGAAAAACAGGCTGGGGACAAGTTGATCAGAGGAGACCTTCATTCTAGGTTGGGCCTGAGTCCCGGATCCTGTGATCTAGGGAGATGGCCACAGGTTTCAGCGTGCGCCATGAAAAGACGGGGTTATGAACAAAGAGTAAAGAATAGGGAACAGACTGTTAGCCACTTTAGCTGATCAAGACTTCAAAAATAGTAAGATGATGATCTGTTTCTTGGCAAATACAAATTGTCATCAGCTAAGCATAGGAAAAAACTCACTATAGACTGGCTTGCTTAAATGTTATTAATCAATGACAAAGGAATTATTGCTTTGGGGTTTTAATGAATTGTGGAGAGAAAGATAGATGGGAAATTTTTGTTTAGGTATAAGTTTCAAAAGAAAAATACATAATCAGTAATCTGGTTGTAATTTCCCTTTGTATAATGATTTTAATCTGTTCTTGAATATGTTCTTGTGGTTGTTTTTGGACAATATATAACTTGTGGCTATAAGTTAATCCTTTTCTTAGAGAATATTTGTTTTAGGTGGGATAAAAAAGCTAAGAAAAAAGTTGGTTGAAGCTTTGCTCCATCCACCAAGTGTGTGTGTGTGTGTGTGTGTGTGTGTGTGTGTGTGAAGTTGTTAGAGCTTGCTTCATCCACCAGGTGTGTGTGTGGTGTGTTCCCTCAGTGAGAGGTCTGCTGAATGATCAACTGCCAACTCTACACCGTGCTTCAGCTTACTCTGTGTTATCAAAGCCGGCTTTTGACATATGGCCAACTTTACGCATTCCCTGATTGGGTCCTGGAGTGGGAGTGGCCTTCCAGCCTCAACACAAGTTGTGTTGTTGTTTTTTCACAGCAAGCTGGGAGAAGAGGTACCGGTGAAGAGGAGATGGGTGGAAAGCTGGCTATGCTAAGGGCTATGCTAAGGGTCTTCTGTGATGACCTGTGGCGTGAGGGAAGGGTGTTGGCCTGGTTTCACAGCCTCCCCAAGGGAAGCCTTGGGGTTTCATTTAAGACCAAGATGAACCCATAGGGTGATATGAAGTCTGTTTGTCAACAGAGCTGATGCCAGCACAGGCTCTGTTAGTGTGGCTAAAGTGTCCCCCACTCACCCCCTTGGCACAGCTGGGCATGTGTGGAATGGTGTCCTTCTGGGGAACCAGGGATAAAGGTGACCAATCAGAGGCCACAGATGTAGCAGGCTTGGGCAGTACAGAAGGAGATGGTGAGGGTCATGGACGAGGAGATTGGACCAAGGATATTGCTCCCTGAGAGTCAGTCCAGTGCCCCTGGGACTGCTAATGTGGTTTTGGAAGACGTCACTTAGGATTAATGGGTGCAAATGACAAGAGGGCAGACTTGAGGTCCTCAAGAGAGCGGGGAAGAACAAGAAAGGTCAGAGAACAGGCTCTGGTGTGTGTGTGTGTGTGTGTGTGTGTGTGTGTGGTGGTGGGGGGGGAGAAGCACAGGTGACATCTTTAGTGGTACCCATTTGAGGTAGGGTGGGGCCAAGTCCAGCAAAGATCCTCTGAGAACAGAGTGTGACATGGGAAGACATGAAAAGGGTTTTGAGGTTCTCAGAGGCCATGGCAGGGTCTCGATGGGGACCTGAGAACATCTCCTGACTCCCCTCTCTCAGGATAGGCTGCTGCAGAGAGGCGCTGGCTGCCATGGAGTAGAGAATTGTAATGATAAGGTCCACAGGGCACATAACCACACCTCACATAACCATGGAGGTTAAAGCAGGCTGTGTGGTATAGGGGTGGAGAAGAGCTAAAATCCATATACCCCCAAGGCCTTAATTTAGCCTGTGCATTGAGAACTCTGCTTTGGCCAAAGCCGGCGGGACTTTCCGGCACACGGAAACTTTCTCCCTCCTTTCTTAGGTGAATGAGGAGAGATGTGGAAGGGAGAGAAAAGACAGAGAAGCAGGAGAGGAGGTGATGACTCTTCCAGCAATATCCCATAACTCTCCGCGGTCAGCCGCCACCCATGGTGTCTTGGCGCCTAATCAACAACACTCCGGGCAGGAAGGTCTACTGCTCTGCCACTCCCTGCCTCCTGAATCGTGGGCAAGCCAAGTCTCTTAGGTGGTTTGGTGTTTCTTTCTATAATGCATGTGGCTAGCTTGAAGTACCTGTAAAGTGCCACACCCACACACCCATCCCCCTAAGCTCGGGGAATCATGGCTTTATGATCCATGGATGGATGGTCTGTGATTCCCGCCTTGCTATCTCACTAGCTGAGACTCCAGGGCTTTCTGCAGTTCACTCAGTGGGGTTGAGACTCAAGGACAAGGGGATTTGGAGAATGGGAAAGCTGATGGAAGGAAGGAGAGGGGGAGAGCGTGCGGCGTACTCACAGCAGGAAGAGATGGGCACACTGATGGCCAAGATGACCCAGGCAATATCCATCTTGCTCAAGCAGATGGTGGCTCTGTGCTGGGGCTTGTCCCCTTCAGCCACATGGGAGATGTTGGCCACGGTCCCCGGCTTCCAGGTCCCAGCGGGGACCAGGCGGTTGAGGAAGTTGCCTGTGGCCGTGGACAGCACTGTGGAGAGAGCTCTGGGCCCCCTGTCGGTCGTCGTTGTGGGGGAGGCCTCAGCCTCTTCCTCGGCTGGAGAAACAGTGCTTTCTGAGACCCCAGAGGGCCAGGTTGGGGCCCGAGGGGCTGCAGATGGTCCCTGAGGGGTGCCGGGGAAAGGGGCTGAGACACTGGCATCAAAGGCAGCCTGGGTGGGCCCTGTGGCAGCCGTGAAGACCCCGGAGCTGGCAGACGTGGGTCTGTCAGGCTCAGGGGTGACAGCAAGCCAAGAGTCAGTGTGGCTGGCGCTGTCCTGCACGTCGCCGTGAGGGCTCTGAGAAGGCACTGGGGCAGGCTGTGTACTGGCAGGGGCACCTGAGGCTGCTGTGGCACCTGGCTCCCCTCCTGGGCTGGTAACTGTGGGGCCACTCCCCTGGTTGGCTCTGATAAGGCCTGGCTTGTCCTTTGCAGGTACCAGCGAAGTTGTGGGGGGCACCCGCGAGGTGCTTCTGGGTGCTGTAGCTGGAGACACTGTTTGGGGCTGTGGCGAAGAGAAGTAGCCCCCAAGCGGGGTCCTGGGCGTGAGAGCAGAGGCAGAGGCGTCTGGCTCCACGGACCCCGTAAAGTTACCCTTGTAGATTTGGAAGATCTTCCCCAGGGGACGCTTCGGCCCCACGAGTACCGAGCTCTGATTTCGTCCCCTCTGGCTTTCCTTCCTTGCTGAGTGGCCACCGGGTACAGGTGTGAGAGCGCGAGACGCACCACCAGTCCCCTTCCTGGAAGAGCCAGGGGGTCTGGGGGGCCTACGCGTGGTGGCCCGCGGGGACACGGTGGGGCGGCTGGTGGTTCCTGCTGGCTTGGTTGGCAGGGTGGTGGCGGGGGCCGCGTCCCCTGGGGGGCGGCTCTCTGAGTGGGAGGATGTGGTTGTCATGGCAGCTGGAGGGGAACCTGTGGGCAGATAGCTTTCAGGGCGGGGGCTGGCAGCTGTCACCGTAACTGTGGACACGGTGTCTGTGGGAGGGTGCCCTTCTGGATGAGATGCTGTAGTTTCCATAGTAGCTGCAGCCTGTGATGAGGGTCCATCGGGTGTAGGGTTCAGTGTCACCGCGGAGGAGAGTCTGGTAGGGCTGTGAGGTGCTGTCACCATGGTGCCTGGGGGGCTGCCTGAGGGGAGGGTCTGTAGAGATTCCCTGGGAGATGGGTCCTGGACGGCGAGTACCGGAGCTTTGGTCAGTGCCAAGGTCAGGAGAAAGCCTGGAGGGGGAGAGAGAGGAGAGACGTGAGGAATGAGAGCGTTGCTTGCAGACAGACAGACCATCCTCAGCCAGGCTTAGGAGAAGGCTCCAGGGATATGGGTAGGATACCTGGAGCATTCCTTAGGCTACCCCGGCACCCTGAGGCACAGGACTGCATGTGCCCCTGGGGAAAGGCTATGAAGAGGCGGGAGGGTGCTGGGTACTAGGAAAGACAGATCAGGTGACTCAGACCAGCCAATCGGATCCTTTCCTCAGCTCCCCAGAATGCATCAGCCCTGTACCTCAGTGCATAATGCCTTGGGATGGGAGGGGGAGCCTGGGAGACTTGTTGATTCTACATCACCTGCAGCTGGGGAGTAGTCAAGGCTAGACCCTGACCAAAGGAGCCGTGAGCCACTCAGAGCCAACTGAGGAAGGCGTGGGTGGGAGAGCTAAGAGTCAGACCCCTGCTCATTTAGACCCGCTTGGCCCAGGCTTCCCTTCCCGGCACCCCAGAGCATAAACAGAGCAGCCCCTCAGGTCCACAGATGGCCTTAAGGGAAGGCAGATGCCCTGGTCCAGACAGGGCAGCCAGATCTAGTTCCCTAACACTGTAGAAGAGTCTGGGATAGGTAACACTACATAAATAAAGACCACTGGTTCCTGGAGGTTTGTCACCAAGCGCTATCCCTGTGGTTCCTTGTGTAGTTGAACTTGGGGGAATCCTCATTGGTGCTACTCGGTCTTTTTGAGTAGGACGAGCCCTTCCGAATGATTAAGAAAAAAGGCTGCATACTAATGTGGGTAAATAAGTTTACTGAGAAAATGCAAAGGCAGAAAAGTCCATTAATTTGAAAGCACTCTTAAACACAACTGGTCCTTACAACCACAGAGCCTCGTGCTAGTAACCCAGCACACCACAGGCTTCAAGGCTGGCTGGAGCCTCGGCGGCATCCAGGGACCAATGTGCCGCTTCGCTCTGACCTGTTCATGGCGGTTACTCCAGTCTCACAACCATACACGGGCTCAGCGCCGCAGGGGTGGTCACTGGTGGTGGGGACCTTCAGTGTTTGAGGGGCATTCTACCACGAGTTGGCCTCAAGAGCGCTAAGGGCCGAGCCAGGGAGAGCTGGTCTCTGCTGATGCTGGGTGGTGGGAAATTTGACAGGGTCAATTCTGACTTGTCAACACCTCCATGTTTATCTGCCCTCCTCTGCTATTCCTGGACTTCTTTTCAACCCTGGCTAGAGCCCAGAAAGTGCGTAGGCATCTGCCTGGCAACTCTCAGAGCCTTTCTGGACGTCGCCACACTCTAGCAGGGCAAGAGGCTGCACTGGTGCTGTGGGTAGAATTCCCACATGAATTTGGGTAAGGGCAGCAGAGCTGCTAGCAGTGGGGGTCCTGCTTGGGACTCACGGGAGTCTGGTAGGAAAGGCAGGACTCCACTTAGGACTCTTGGTATCTGGTGGAGCTGGTAAGACTCTGGCTAGCCTCACGGAAGCAGGGAGGAAGGAACTCCAGAGTGCCTGGAGCAGAACTCAGTGTGTAGTGGTTTTTGGACTAACCCTTGGACCTAATATTCACAGCTAAGCCCATGCCGGGGAGGCGGGAGGGACCTGGTTTGTAGCAGAGGCAGCAGCGCCTTCTGTCTCTATGACCAGTGGCTGGCTCCCTCTAAGCAAGCCGGGTTTTCTACACTTCCATTCACGAGTCAGCCCACACACTCGCAGTGCATTCTGCTCATTCAAGTCGGTCCGGGAATCAGGCTTGCTCTCTCCCTAGCAACCGCTTGTCAGGGTGGGAAATGAAAGCCCGGGGAGACCAGGCAACATGCGTGCAGCCACACACACAGCGGCAGAAGCCTGCGCCGCCAGGGTTACCTCTAGAGCGCATGCTTTTCCGGGGAGGCAGGGGGCGATCAGCTGTACCCACAGCAGAAGCAATGCACCACTTTATGCTCATCTCTGTGTGGCTGCTACTACCCCAGTCTCACAACGCTACTCTCTGCAGCTCAGCACCACAGGGGTGGTCACTGGTGCTGGTAACCTTCAGTGTCTGAGGAGCGTTCTGCTCCAAGTTGGTCTCATGACTGTTAAGAGCTGAACACTGCTCCCCCACCCCCACCGGGTCCCAGAATCTCAGGGAACAACTGGTTTTGGATGGAGGAATTCAAGAAGATTCAAATGAATGGGGGGGGGTAGCAGGATGAGCCTTAACCTAATTTGACTGGTCCCTTTCTAGAAGCGATGGGACAGCAGGGAGATACCGGGGATGCAGAAGGGCCCTCTTGTGAGGGCTGAGGGAGGCTGGCGGTGATGTGGAAAGGGGGACCAACCGCTGGTACCACAAGAAACCAGCCTCGGTACTCCTTTGATCGTAAGCTTCCGGCCTCCAGAAGCATGGAGGAAATAAGTATCTGTGGGTTTTTAAGCCCTTCAGAGAGCGCTATTTTTGTTACAGTGGCAGTTGAGTATAAGCATTCTGTATTATAATCCTTCTGGAAGGGGAGAGCTGGAGGTGAGGGGGAGGGTGGGGAGGGGGAGTGGTTTACACTGGGAAATGATCTGAGAGTCAGCCAAGGGGGCTGGGGCTGAGATTGAAGAAACAGGGAAAACTTGATCTGAGGGTAGCTGGGAGCTGACAGGAGCACCTCTGGGAGCACCTCACCAGGTGACTTAAGGAGACTCCCCCAGACTCCCTGCTAGCTGAGGGCTGCTTCCTGGGTGCTCATCCTACCCTCCATCCCCACTGGGTACCACATGGCTGAGTCAGAGTGGCCTTCAGTGCAGGGGCTGGCAGGTGATAACTGTCCATCTGGTGGCTGCTGTAGTAGCTGGAGTCCCCCAGAGGATTGCTGAGCTGGAGCACGGAGTGTCTCTGGTACCCAGAGCCCCAGAGCCAGGAACAGCACAGAGTCTGGAGAGAGAGAGAGACCAGCTAACCCCAGGGACAGGCACGCAGTGGGAAGGAGAGCCACCTGGGCTCCAGGACAATGCCAGCCGCCCTCTAGAACACAAGGTTTATGCTGCCTGGGGTTGAAATCCCCGATTTCCCCACTGGGGGCTTGCGGGGGCGGGGGGGTGCTCAGATCATCCCAATGGAACCCCTGGGCTGGAGCTTCTGCGGTTTCTAGTTTGTCCCTGCTGCTGCTGCTGCTGCTGCTGCTGCTGCTCCTGCTCTTCAGGTTCCAGACTCCTCAGACCTTCCCCTCCTCCCCAAGCAGGCTGTGAAGTTACTTCTCCATCACTTAACTTGGCCTCCAATCTTTGCTACTAAAAATGCCCAAGTTTCTTCTGGGGTACCATGGGGTTCTATGTTTTGGTTATCACAGGGGCCCTAGAGTTCACCTAAACCAACCTCTTTATTGTATGACCCAGGTGACCTGTTTGACAGCACTAGGCTGGCTGTGTGTGTGTGTGCGTGCGTGCGTGCGTGCGTGCGTGCGTGCGTGTGTGTGTGTGTGTGTTGGAGCTGTTTGCTGTGAAGTGAAATATGCTCTCTGCCTCATAAGACTCAGAAAGAGCTCATGGAACTTAGAAAACTCACGTGGCACTTCCAGGTTGCATAAGAAACAAACAATTGGATCAGGAGAGAAGACTTGGTTAGAGTTGTCAATCAACAAGCTTTAGGAGCTTGAGATGAGGGGCTGACTCCATGACAGGCTTTAAACTGGCAGTTCAGGAGAGTAGTCCTAAATTTCTGTTTCCCAGAATGAAGCTTGCAGCCAGCCAGTTATAGGGGGAAAAAAAAGCAACCAAAAAAACAAAAACAAGCCACAGGCCATGGGCAACCAGTCAGAAGCTGCCCTGCCACCTGGCCTGGCAGGAACAGTGAGTCAGCAACAGTTTCTAGACTACCCCAGCAACAGTTTCTAGCATCCCCCCCCCCACACACACTCAAATGGTTCTGGAATGTTCCCAGAACCCTAGCCAATCCCAAAGACCCCCATACTCCAAGAGCCAACCAATCAAGATAAAGGTCACCCACCCCTCCCAGAAAGTCCTCTAATCTGCTTTAAATTGGGCCTGGGAGCTCACCTGGGTGTCCCCACCTTGGTAAATGATAGACCCTTGCATGCTGGAGGGCTGCAGACTAAAACACTCTTTGCTTCTGGGTACTGTTTGAGTCTGGGGAATCATTCTTTGGTGACTCACAGACCCTTACCAGCCTAGGGATGCAGCTTTCTGGACCTGTCATTAAAGCTGAGGTGGGGCTTCTGAGTCACAGATGTTCCTGACCATACCCGCTCATCAGGCTAGGCTTGCGTGGAATCACTCTTTGGTCTGCTGTTGTACCCTGAACGGAGCGACTATTTTTTCGTGTTTCCCCAGTAAAAGTCACACAGCAAGGGGAGACGGCCTGGATTACAGCCATTTTTCATTTGTATCATAAAACAGCTACAGGGTTGAACTGTCTAACCCCTTCAACCTTACTGTCACCTTGAATATGGAAATGAGACAAGGGCTTACTCTCTTCCACTTCACACAAAAGGTTAGCAAATGAAGGCTGTGATGTGCACTGTCACAAGCATGTGCAAGGCCTTCAAACAGGGGCTCCCCTAACACATGCAAATTTTCATTCAAGGCCTTTTGTACTTGGTCTACACACTCCCCTCCCCACAATCTGGGGCGACTGCCTCTTTGCATATCATTTGCATGTATTTGCATAATGAACTTGAGACTCTAATTCTAAATATGTAAGAGTCACTAAAACCAAAATCTAGCTTGACATGCTTAAAATGTAGAGCCAAAATTTAAAAATGTGTCAGAATAAGGATAAGTGTGTGGGATGGGCGTGGGGGGGAGGGAAGTGGGGGTCCGCATAGACTGATGGGTGTCAAGATGTCATAGGAAAGCCTCCTCCTGTGTGCTTAGCTGACTGCCCACAGTCCATATCGGGCACTGGCATTTGCACCTCGCACAGGCAAGGACGGGAGGGGTGATGAGCAAAGTGGCTTTATAGGTATTGAGCAGTTCCTATGTCACACACGCTGCCGGGAGGGCGGACCTTTGCAGGCACGCGGATGGCCAGGAGGTGGTGCTCTTCTCAGCTCCACGCTGCGACTCACAGATGGAAGCCAGTAGACCCCGTCGGTAGCCACACCGCTTAGGAACGGTGAGCTGGGATTTGGCAAAACCCGGCTCTAATGATTACATTTCCAACCACTTTGATTTAACACGCCTCTTTTTGGTTTTTCTCCGTGCTGGCGATGGAAGCCCGAGTCCTAGGCATGCTAGGCAAGTGCTCCCGCTGAGCCATGTCCCCCACCTCTCCCTGTCCCCTCCACTCCTGCCTCCCTCCCTATGTTCCGCATACTCAGAGGCTATGACTTTCCATCTCTGGGAATTCATTCTCTAGGTTGAGTTTTTCTCTCTTACCAAAAAAATGGTACGTTTAAGCTTATATACACACATTTGTTATACTGGTGATTCATACTGTCTCCTTAAGCAGATTCTCCTTCACAGCCAGGGTGCTCTGCCTACTGCCTTTTTAATCCCCTCTTATGCAATCACAGGGGCCCGAGCTACATCCCATCACTGAGCAGAACTGCCTAGCTGCGCCCAGTCAACTCTAAGACCCATGGACAATGGCAGCAACATATTCTGTTACGGTTTTAAGCTTCTTTACAAGCATTTTTTATTATTTCTTATTTCATCTGAGAAAGGATCTCATGATGTAGCCTATACTTGCCTTAAACTTGTGATTCTCCTAAGGGCCGGAACTTATAAGTGTGTGCTGCCACACTATTTTTGAAAAACTAGCACATAGTATAATGGTTGAAAGGGTCTGCCAAAGGTCATTAACTTTGCCCCCGAAGCCACACAGTATAGTGAAGATGGCCCGAAGAGGAAGAATTTGGGACTCGGGGCTACAGGAATGTAATGATGTTATTTTTGAGGGAGTGGGATCCTTTTAAAACATGTGTTGGGCCCTCTTCTCTCCTCTTCCCTTGCTCTTCGCCCATAAGATGGCAAAACCTGAGGATCCTTGGACAAGGTTGTAGGTCACTGCCCACGAAGAAAACGTGCTGAACTTCCTAATTCCCAAGATTTTCTTCTGATTGGGAAAGGGTGTCTGGGACCACTGACATTTAATCCTTCTATCTGAAGAAGGCAAGACCCGCCCCACCCCACCCAGAGTGAAATGATTTACAGTTACCCACAGCTACACAGGGTTACATGGGGACGTGAGTCAGGCCAACTCACCTCATGGCCAATTCTATGGGTGTTTCCAAGTCCCCAGGCTCTCTTTATAATCAGTGTGCTTCCAGAATGCTAACGGGCACTGTCCTTTGAACTCCAACGACTCCTTTTTACTTTAAAGACCACATATAATAAATGCTAATTCTTTGGAACACGGTTTGCTTAGAATTAAATAGGCGTCACTGAGTTAGGGGATACTGCTCTGAAGAGGCAACCCGGGTCTCTTGACCTTGACTAAAGAGCTTGTAGCCCAAAATCTTCGCTGCTACCCCCTCTCCAAGGCAGCCACATTCCACAGCCCCCCCCCCCCCATCAAGTTGGGCATCCATTCACAGGGCGGAAGAGCAGAAGCTCTGCTCAGGCCTCTGCGCTAACTGGGGGCATCACCTGGTGGGTTCCAGAAATATCCGGAGACCACAGGTTCAACAGGCAGACTGAAGTCCATGACCCTACTGGAAACTGCTGCCCAGAGCACAGTCTCCAGAACACGGGCAAGCAAGGAAACCGCCTGTGTGCCCTGACGCACCTGTGGCCTCTGGCCAATGCGTGTTTACCTTGAGTTGGAGCTCTGGGAGGCTGACAGGTAACAGCTCCCTAGCAAAACAGGTCCGTGCACATGTGAGTATGCGTGCAAATGTGTACACTCACAACCACATGCTCAAGCCCTCTTTTGTTTCTCTTTCCCAGTTCCTTCTGACCTCACACACACACACACACACACACAACACGACCCTTTTTTCTCGGAACAAGAAACAGACGAGCATGATACATTTGTAGGTTGTGTTCCCCAATCAGCTGTCATATGGTGCAAACATTTGTCTAAGGACCAAAGGGTGCCACACAATGGTTCAGGATAAAAGCTCAGCTGTCTTTGATCCTAGATGCTCGTCCTCAAAACTGAGGGACTTTTGATTCAGGAAACGGTCATATATGAGCAGAGGAATGTCAGATAAACACAACCTGATTGTTACTGAGGATACAGCCACTGTTACCGGTGACCATACTTTACTACCCTATGTTCCCAAATGCAGCGACACGCAGTCAACCCTGCACCTTCGGTCATCTGCCTTAGTGACTGGGATCTAACCCAGACAAACACCCTGTCTTAGAAGGCTTCTCAGCCTTGAAGACTTTGCTGGGAACGTTCCAGGGGTTGGGGAGCTTGTCATCTCTGAGCTAAGGCTTGGTCCATGTCCTAACTGTGCTCTGCCTAAAGCACCAGGGTTGGATCAGTGCTTTGATGTTACAGCCCTTCTACCTAGTTCGGCCTGAGCCACAATAAATACTTGCCGAAGAATGAGGCCCTCTGTAATCCCTGTCTGAAGTGGGACGTCTATTTTCCACAAGTGACCATCACAGAGCATCTAAACCTGATCATCTTCCTCAAAGTGGCTTTGGCACTCCCAAGTGGGAGGGTCCTGTTCTCTCCCCTGCGTATGGCGGGGCCAGCCAATATGGCTGAATGACTTCTGAGCCTAGACATGGTGTGCTCTCTTTCTTGTGTTCTTGGGGCACTTACACTTAGAAGTCAGTGAGCATGCTGTCTGGAAACCTGAACATCCCAGGATAGGGGGACTACATAGAAGGGAACAGAGGCGGAACCCTGGCCTTCAGTGCCAGTGAGTTTGTAGGAACAGCCGGCACCACATGCTGGCTCAGTGGGGAAGGAGGAGCCTCAGCAAGCCACCTAGCTAAATCTTTGGCAGAGACAAATGACTCTCTTTTTCAAATTCGAGTTTTCAGTCCTAAGTTTAAGAGTGATTTGCTAGGGACTGTAGTGAGTGTGATATCACCCCTACATCGTATTCAGCAACCATCCTGGGTTTCAACATGGGGACTGGAGGTGGAGAAGCAGGCTTTAAATGTCTTCCTGGCCTGCCTCTTTCTGTAGCTCTGTGATTTCTGTGACGGATGAAGTGTCTCTCCCACAAAGAAGAGAGCAAGCACATAGTAGGAGTGTTACAAAGCTCCTATCACATGAGACTCCCCAAAGAGAGAGAGCTGGAATCGGATGGATGAAAAGGCCAAGGCAGCCTCTGATAAGATAATGGGGTCATCAACATTCAGGGGACATCTTGTCTTCTGAGGAGAGGGAACAAGTTCTGATCGCCTCTGACTCTGTTAACAGGAGGAGGTTCTGGGGAATGCCGGAGGCCAGGGTAGTGTCACTGGGAGGAAGAGGGCACGTGGTCAGAGTGCCCTGGGGACCTACTGTGCAACATGTGACTATAGTGAACAGGTGCAATGTATTTCAAAATGACCCAAAGGAAGCCTTGAAGTGCTGGGTGTGCCCGGACACACCTCTAGCCCCAGCACTTGGAAGGCTCAGGCAGGAGGTCACAAGGTGGGGGCCAGTCTAGGTCACACAGAGAAACTATGTCAAAAATTAAGTAAGACAGCTAGGTATGGTAATGCACGCCTTTAATCCCTGCACTCAGGAGGCAGAGGCAGGGGGATTTATAAGTTTAAAAACAGCCTGGTCTACAGATGGAATTCCAGGATGATCAAAGCCAACTTGGCCATGTCAGAGTCGCCATGACAGTTTACACATGGATACGAAATGGCACCTTACCTTTGCAGTTTGCTCCCTTAAGCCTGTAATCCCAGCATGAAAATAAAACAAAATACCACCGGAAAAAGTATCAAGTTGAGGAATAATCTAAACCTGGGTGGAGGCTCCTCCAGCTGTTGGTGGCAGCGCTGGGCTGTGTCTCCCTTCCACTGCTGACACAAGCCCCTGGCTTCACGGGTTGATACGGGTTCCCTCTGAGCCTACAATCACATCTTAGGATGAGGTCCAATGGGATTCCTTCATGGCTCCCAAAGACTTCCTGAATGGCATCTGACCTGAGGCACCAGCATCTGCCTACCCCAGGCTTCAAATCTCCAAACCCAGAAGGAGTGAGAAAAGATGCCAAGGCCTGGCTTGGTCAGACCAGAGAATCCCTTCCCTAAGGTCAACGTGGGAACATCTGCCGGAGTAACTAATGACCTGGGCAGTAGCATGTTGGTGTCCTCTCACAGCAACCCTCCTCCTCACCAAAATGCTTGCTGAAGACAGCAGAGAAAGATGGCAGCTGGAAGGGTTGGAGGCAAAGTCCCCGAGGAGGGAGTAGGTGGAGGGGAGGCTGGCCTCAGGAGGGTAGAGTGCCCTCGTCCTTTGGTATCCACCAGTTCCTGGGCCTCTCAGGGTTCTTCTAAGTGCTGCTTAGCTTTCTCACGGGGTTCTGTCAGGCTGGCTGCAAGACTGGCTGGCCTTGCCTGCAACACTTGCTGAAGGCTCACTGCCTGCTACAGTTTGTCTGGAACAAAGCTGCCCTGTCAGCATGGCTGTGTTGACGCCACGCCATGTCTCAGGCAGGCAGGCAGGATTCCATACCCTTACTGTCTAATTTCTGTTTTGGCCATGAGCTGGCTTCCACAAGTGAATTCTGAAACCCTGTCTTCCTTGTTGTACACGAATGGGAATTAAAGCTCCCCTCATTTCCTCCACTTACTTAAAAAAAAAAAAAAAAACTATTCCTTCCCAAAACATGATGATGACCAACATGGGCGCCATTGTTAGATGCTACTCTTCCATTGTGGAGCATCTACTGTGCACTAGTGCTGTGTGTGGAGCACCTACTGTGTATTAGAGCTGTGCATGGAATACTTACTGTGTACTCAAGCTGTGCTTGGAGCACCTACTGAATACTAGAGCTGTGCGTGGATCATCTACTGTTTACAGAGCTATGGGTGGAACACTACCACACACTAGCACTGTAGTAAACATTTTATATGTCTCAATCTTTACTAAATCATAAGACAAAAAAAAACAAACCCTCAATTATTTCCCACATGATCACAGACATTCCAATTTCCCACCTTTCATGTATTTCTGTATGGGTTATAAATCTGTGGATTTTGGTATCTGAAAGAGTCAAGACGGAGTCGGAGGACTCTTCTGGTAGAAACAAATCTACTAGAAGACAGTTCATGCCTATGCCGAACTGAAGAGCCGAGGGCACACACAGTGAGGAGAACACAATGGGAGATGGTACTGGAATAATTAAGGACCTCTGACGGCTATTCAGCCAGAGGAAACCCAGGAAGGCTTCCCAGGAGTAATGACACCCAAGTCTTCTTATCTCCCCTCCCCTGCCCAATCTACTCCCCTCCCCTGCCCAATCTACTCATTTCTTTATTCATGAAGTCGACATTAAGCTAAGGGGAGGGGCTTTACCGATCCTAATATTACCCATGGAGGGTGCCCATGCCCTCATTCCCTGCCATGAGCAACGAAACGTCTATCGGCAGAGAAATCTTTAGTATTTGCTGAGAAAGCTAGGTCTGCACATGTGTGTCAAGTACACTGTGCTTGGAACAGAAATACACAGCACTGGTGCCTACAATGACCCCAAGTATTTTACTCTTGGAAATTCATTTAGTATCCACAAAATTCTGGGAGATGGGTGCTGCTTTCCCTAAAACCAAGGTCCAGGGAAGTTAAGGATTTGTTCAGGGTTACAAACTCCGAGTTTGTATGAGCCTGAGCCAAGGCGTATGTTCTCCTACACACCTAGGCGTGTGTCTCTACACCTTTCTACTCTCCTCCCCTTCTGGCTATACGCTGACAGGTGCAACCTCTGTAGTGTAATGCTTGATCGATTCTCATAGTTCCCTGCCTGATCAAAGGATGCTTAGATCACCAGGCCTTGGGGATGACACGATGGTGACCCTGGATCTTGCAAGAGTTTGAGTCCTCTGAAGCTGACTCACTCTTGTCTTGCCTTCACTGTAGGCGTGAATGTAAAAGTTGTTTCGGTTGAGCCCAGGAGAGCACGACTGGGACCCAAGCTGAAATAACACATCCCCTGAAAGGATCTGCTGAGTCTAGGCCGAGGCTGGGACCCTGGAGATGGGCCCTTGGCTGTCCTTGCTTGAAGACACTCTCTGTAGTGACTGGAAGGTGGCTGCTCCCATGTCGTAATTCTGGGATAGAGAGGTTTTTCTTGCCTCTGAGATGTCCTGTGATCCTTCCCTACTCCCTCCAGATATATCTTTTCACCAGGTCATGTCTCTGTCGGTTGAACACGTTTGGAAAAGACATTATTACCCTACTGGCCTATCTCACCCTGTAAGCATTACCATCTGTGGAGTAGCACAAAGGAATGGTGTTCCTTCTCTGTCCTCCCGGGGACCAGTGGCTGGGCTACAGGGACATGGCTGACTCTGATCACACTGACTACTTCAGAGCTCTCCAGCTTACGTATGTTATCAAGTTACTTAAGTTCTCTGGGCTTTATCTCCCTCACCATAAAGTGCTAAAGGTAGCCAGCCTCCCTGTGGGCTTACTTTGAGGGTCTGAAGAGTTAACATATAAGTGATTAATAACTATAAATCTATACCATGGTGCACGTTATTGATGTCTACACTGCTTAGTATGACAGCCACCGGAAACACGGGTCTAAGCACTCAGAGTGTAGTGGCAGGCTACGAGCATAAGTTCCTCATCAAGTTTGAAGAGTTAAAGCATGAACATAGAAGTTGAATATTTCCTCACATTGTTTTATTACTTACACAACGAGACACCCACATGGTGAGCAGACTGGTACATAGTAATTAAAATATATCATTAAAAGTAATCTTCGTTAGCACCTCTAATTGAAAATAATATTTGTGGTTTGTACTGTGTTTCTGTTGGCCAGTGCTGGTCTTTGGCTTAAAAATAACAAGGTATAGAATATAATAAACACCATAAGAGTGGTTGATATTTGTCATGGGACTGCCTTTAAATATGGCCACCAACAGCATCAATGATACCTGGAGACTCAAGAAATAAACACCTCTGTTCTAAATGGACTGAGTTACAGGTGCAGCAAACTCCAGGAGGGTCTGCCCTTGGGGAGGTTCAGAACTAGTTTCTGGTTCTGTTAGAGAAGATAACTTTGTGCCAGGATGGGGCGGGACTGGGGAGTCCGTAGCAGTGGTACTCAGAAAAATCCGACATAGAAACAGACAAGTGCCCCGTAGCAAATCCCTGTCCCATCCTGCTTGGCTCCTTTGGATGTGGCTTTTTCTGGAAATTATGCCCTCTGGCTGCCTGGCTCCCCTGCTCTCTGCACCCTTTTAAGCTAAAGCAAGCCAAGAACAAATGGAAAGGAAGACCTTCTGTCTGCCCTTGGTAAGACTAATTTGCATTTGTAAAGCATGACCTCAAAGGAGATGATGCTTCTGGTTCCTGGTTGGTCCTGTGTCCAGCTTACACTGACTGGGCCAGCCAGGCAGCTGAGGGCAAACCACTGCGAGAGGAAAACTGCAGAAGCAGGAGGCAGTCCCCCGACAAGAGGGTGGCTTCCAGAGGACATTGCTTATCACGGGAGACTTGGGAAAAGAGCTGACATTCACTTGTTGTTTCTACTGTGGATTTATGGTCTTGTTTCTCCTGGGCTCCTACCAAAGGGATGTTGTATTTTAGTTGGTGGAGCCCAAATTCTGCCTCTGGTCAGTGAGGTCACAAAGAGGCACATGAGTCCAGAGAAGACAGAGCACTGAGGGATGGATACAACCACTGTGAGGTACAGGGCTCCATAAACTGATATCTAACAAAGCTGCCAAAACCACGGCTGAAGAAAAAGATAGCTTCCTCGTGGTGCATGTGTGAAAGAAAGAAACTGTCTCTTGCCCGGCGCAAAGATCAATTCAAACCAGACCAAGACTTAGATATAAGAGCTGGAATATTGAAACTGCTGGAGGAAAATATAGAAGAAACATGTTAAGATATAGGCATGGGCATAGAATTTCTGAATAGCACTCCTGTATAGCTTAGGAAGTAATACCAAGAACAGACAAATGTGATATTGTTACATGGGGAAGAATTCTATTACCTTTTCCATCACTGTGATAACAGCAGCTTAAGAAAGGACTTGCTCTGGCTTATGGTTTGAAGAGATGCAGGACACAGGGGGTGGGGTGGGGGAGAGGAAAGGCGGCTATTTGGGTCAGGAGAGAGATGGAGGCTGATATTCCACTGGTTTTCCAATTAATTTCTTTCTTTCTTTTTCTTTCTTTCTTTCTTTCTCTCTCTCTCTCTCTCTCTCTCTCTCTCTCTCTCCCTCTTTCTTTCTTTCTTCTTCTTCTTCTTCTTCTTTTTTTTTTTTGTTTTTTGTTTTTTGTTTTTTTCCGAGACAGGGTTTCTCTGTGTAGTCCTGGCTGTCCTGGAACTCACTCTGTAGACCAGGCTGGCCTTGAACTCAGAAATCCGCCTGCCTCTGCCTCCCAAGTGCTGGGATTACGGTTTTCCGATTTCTATCCCTATCCAGGCTCCCCTATCCACGGGACAATGCCACCACACTCAAGTTGGGTCTTATCAATTAAACCTCTGGAAACACTTTTACAGACACACAGAGAAGTATGTCCCCTAGGTGACTCTAGAGCCTGTCAACTTAATAATACAGACTGATCATCCAGCCATTAAAATGGGAAAGGGGCAGGGTCTTTGCCAGGTATACACCTGTGATGATTTGTATATGCTCGGCCCTGGGAGTGGCACTACTAGAAGGTGTGGCCCTGTTGGAGGTGCATCACTGTGGGTGTGGGTTTTAAGACCCTCAGCCTAGCTGCCTGGAAGTCAGTATTCAGTGAGCAGCCTTCAGATGAAGAATGTAGAACTCTCAGCTCCTTCTGCACCATGCCTGCCTGGATGCTACCAAGCACCTGACTTGATGATAATGGACTGAACCTCTGAACCTGTAAGCCAGCCCCAGTTAAATGTTGTCCTTTATAAGACTTGTCTTAGTCATGGTGTCTGTTCACAGCAGTGAAACCTAAGACAAAACCTGACAGGAGATTAATATCCAGAATATATAAAAACAAAAACCTAAATAGCCAAAGACCAAATAATCCAATAAACAGGCAAATGAAGAGACAGTTGCTCATTAATTAAAAATAGCAAGTACATAAAAAAGAAATCCAAGATTTTTAGTCCCTGGGGAAATGTAAATCGAACCAGTGCTAAGGAGTAATTAATATTGTGCTGATAAAAACAAAGAGGGTACCCCATTTAGATTCCATCTTACCCTAGTCAGGGTGGCCATCATCAAGAAAACTCAAAACAGCATTCTAGTGAGTGGTGTGGGAGGTGGAGGCTGGACACAGGAAAACTTAAACTGGGTATAGAAATAGTAGTCTATTTCTTATAGTACAGAGAGCAAAACTCTGCTCATTAAATGACTGTCAGCCAACATAAAGCACTGATACACTGTTGATGGGAATATGAATTAGTGTAGCTACCATAGAAATCAGCATGGATGTTCCTCAGAATCCTAGAAGCAGGACTGCTGTATGATCCATCTACACCACTCATGGGTATGTCCCTAAAGGCATCAAATCCGGTGTCCAGACCATGTTTATCACAGCACCATTGATGATAAATAGCTGCGGTATGGAATTGGGCTAGATGGGCATTAATGGACAAAAGAAACGTGAACACACATGCAGTGGCATAAAGCTTAGCCTTAAAGAATGAGTTCATGTCACTTTCAGGAAAATCAAAGGATCCTCGCATTAACCCAAACAGGTCAGACTCAGAAGGGCAGGTCACATACGTTCTTCCTTTGTGGAATCTCAATTTTAAAAGGACTTTAAATTGGAAAGGGGGCCTAACTGGGAGGAGGACATGTACTAGTAAAGAGATGAAGCCGGGCGTGGTGGCGCACGCCTGTAATCCCAGCCCTTGGGAGGCAGAGGCAGGCAGATTTCTGAGTTCGAGGCCAGCCTGGTCTACAGAGTGAGTTCCAGGACAGCCAGGACTACACAGAGAAACCCTGTCTTGAAAAACCAAAAACAAAACAAAACAAAAAAAAAAAAGAGAGAGATGAGGAACAAGAAAGGACAATGTAGGGGTGGGCAATAAAAACAAGACAATAGCTCAGGCTATTCCTCTTCCTCCTTGTGGAGTGAAAAGAGGGCTCCACAGACGTGTTCTCTAAGGTGGTGACATCAGCCCAATACAGACACTTGTCTTTATTCGCCACCTCCTGTGTTTAATTTCAATTTACAGGCATCTCTACTCAGTGGTGGTACCACTATACCACTCCTATCTGTTGTGGTGGACTCTGGGCATTAAATGACTATCAGCCAACATAAAGTAGAGTTGCTATGGTGACCTACAGATGACCTTGGCTTGAGGTCATGGCAATGAAATAAGTGGAGAAACAGCTGTGACAGCTAGGTCTGTGGTGATGGTTATGAGGCTGGTGGTTCTGTGGAAGAAGGGAAGGGTCACGTGACTCTCAATTTGGTCTGCAATTTCATTCACCAGTCACTACTATTCCCAACTTGCACTGGGTCTCCATGGGGAGAGTGCTAGGGTATGCAGAAGGCTAAAGATTAGACACGGAGTTAGGGTTGTTACTGAGGAGTGTAACCTTTTGTGAGTTGCTGTAAGCAACCACAGTAAATGCCTTAGTTCACGAGGTTTGGCTTTGAGGGCATCCTTTCTTGGGTCTGTGGTGCCTATGTGGGCTGAACAGACATTTCTCATGTACCTATGGAAAAAGCCACAGAGCTGAACAGGAACTGACAGAGTCAAAGATGAAGGAGGGTGTCCATCTTTTCCCATGTGGCCTGGGGAGATAAGCCTCCTGGCCGTAGTGGTAGATGTGTGACCCCAGCTATGGGTGATGTGACCGGGATGAGTCTCTACAGAAGGGATGGCCTGAGCAAAGGAGAAACACCCAAGGGTGCCTGGGTGTGTGGGTGGTGGCTCCAAGTTTGGCAGGAGTGGGTAAGAAAGGAGGACGGGACAGAGTTATCTATTTCTTCAAGTAGAGGGAGCATGAAGAAAATAAGTCTGTGCTAATAGCCCCGTCTGGGATTCAAAAACTTGGAACCTCTGGGAAGAATCTGGTAGTAAGGAGGAACAGAATGAGATAAAAATGATAGTGAGGGAATTGGGCTTGAGAGAAGCAGCTTTGACACTTAACTCACGAGGCCAGACAGGGCTGTGCTCACGGGAGAGGTAAGGAAGAGGGACACTCAGTAGGGGCCTTGGGATTGGTAGGGAGCCTTAGTGATGGGATATGATCTTCATGAGGTAGGAGAGGTTCCTGACTTAGGGCTGTAAACCGGGTCTGTAAACGCCGTAGCAATCGGGAGGGGATGAAGACAAGGAAAAAGGAGACAGAGGGGCCCATGGGGGTCAGACAAAAGCAAACAGGACAAGATTTGTGTTGAGCCAGAGTTCCCAGGGACGAAGAAGACAGACACAAAATGCTCACGAACTTGTAGAAGGCTGTGGAACCCAATCAGCATTTCACCAAAGGAGTGAATCTCTATGGTTCCCTTTGATATGGCAGAGGGCAAACCCAAGGGGTGGGAATAATTCCACTGGTCTCCAGGGAGGTGGGCCAGCTTGCCAGCGGAGCAAGGGCCATGCAGTGTGCAGAAGCCCACAACTGAATAACGGATATACTCATCTTCAATTAACTCAGCATATTCAGGCTTTGGTGGAGGTTGGAGCTAAGTATATTTTAATTCATGGTAACCCCTAAAGGCATCAGGGCAATAAACAAGATTGTGTATATAAGGAAATAGAGAAGGTGTACAAAAAAGACCAAGCTTGTCCTGGGTGTGGAAAATTATTCTCCTTCCTCCCGTGAACTGTACACGCTTCTCAGCCGAAAGAAAGTATAACGAGGGCGGATGTGCTGGTGGGATGTACCCCACTTATCATCAGTAGACAGGTTTGCTTAGGGGGGAAAACTGTAAAAGGCAGTCCTGAGTCCAAAAGAAATGGCGGTCTGTAAACATGAGACAGTTTGCTCAGTCCAGAGCCCTTTGGACAACCTGGTGTGGTCAGTGATGGAGCCAGACTGCTCATGGAGGGCGACTGGATTAGGTAGTTAATAATGTAGCATCCCCATCCAGCCCTTGGTAGCCGCCACTGCTTGTCTGGCAGAACAAAGGGTACATGAGATGAGAGCTTCTTTTTGCGCTCTACTGAGCTCTACTGAGAGCTCTACTGAGCTCTACTGAGTGCTCTACTGAGCACTGCTAACATATTTCTTGAACTCTTTAGCCACCCAAGACTAATGCACATTTACTTGTAGCAGGTGGTAGTGCACTCCAGAGATCCTGCTCACATTCTGTAAAGGTTTCACTATGAACCTCTGAATGCCTTAGAGAAAAAGAAAATCTTGAATAGTAAGAACAGCACTGGAGAACTAAATGCCGAAAGCACCTCTGTTAAAGAAAAGAAAAAAAAAAAAAGGTATGCATACAGAGTTGAAATTATTGGATAAAAATCTCAGTCCTTGGGGTGGGATGTATCCTGATGAATAATTGCTGGCTACAGAGGCACTTGAGGCCCCAGCTGAGCCACTGCTGCTGTGTGTATACCAGAACTTGGCCTGGATTCCTGTTGGTGAAGATACTTCATACTCTGGAATGCGGGGCATAGAGAAAGAGGTTTGGACTGAGTTGTAAGTACTATCTCTACTGGGTGATGTTCAGAGTGCTAAGAGGCTCTATGCAGTTCTGTGAAGGAGACTGGCTCTACTCAGCTATGGACAGTATACAATCAATATGCCAGGGAATAAGTGCTCTACAATATAATAGTGGTATGACTGTTAAGGGGGCAACCAACTACTACTTGCTTGGGGTTAAAGCATGCACCACTGGAAGGAACCCCTAGTTGGTACTTTTAGCCAGGGAGAAAACACATGTCTGTGAAAATTCACAGGATTTAGTGGAGAATGTCCTGCTCTTTTTTGGTTGGCTGTTATGTATTTGTCAAATTGCTTTCGAGACATCTGTGTTTATACCTGTAGGTTAGTTAGCATTGCTATAGGCCACAATCAAAGGAAACTCTTTATAGTGGTCAACAGCCGTGAGACTTATAATTATTCAAACTACTGAGGACAAATGTCTGTTGCCGTGGATGCCTCTGTTACTGTGGCAGAGTAGTCAAGTCCTTAGGGGGAAAAAACATAAAGCCGTCCTCTCCGAGATTCAGGGAACACTGCAGAGAAATGAGGAAGAACGTGAGAGCTGGGGATGTGGCTCCGCGGGGAAGAGCATCTGTTATGCATGGATGAAGGCCTGAGTTTAAACTCCCATGAGAAGGCCAGGTCTGGCCTATGCACCTGTAACTCTAGCACTATCACTGTAGAGATGGGAAGACTCCAGGGCTGCTGCCTAGTCAGCTTAGGTGAATAAAGATGAGTGCCGGGTTCAGCGAGAGACCCGTCTCAGAGGGATAAAGCAGAGAGCAGCAGAGAAGGACACCCAGTGTCCCTCTCTGGTCTTTTCACTCACACACATGAACACTTGCACACACACATGCACATACACCACGCACATGCCACAGGCAAGAAATAAGACAGAAGGAAAAAAGGGAAGAGCGTAGGATTGGAGCAAGGAGCAGGCTGTAGTGTAGCTATTTCCTGCACGTGTGACATGACCCCAGACACAGTTAAGCTGGTCCTTACAGAGGGATTTAGCTCATATTCGTGGTAACATAACTGGCAAAACAATGAAACTGATCACTTAGTTCAGAAACAATGGTAACTCAATCGCTGGGCGCCACAACTAAAACCTAATCTTGTAAGCCTCATTAAAATCTGATTCCGTCAGGCGGTGGTGGCACATGCCTTTAATCCCAGCACTTGGGAGGCAGAGGCAGGTGGATTTCTGAGTTCGAGGTCAGCCCGGTCTACAGAGTGAGTTTCAGGACAGCCAGGACTACACAGAGAAACCCCGTCTTGTAAAACCAAAAACCAAAACCCCCCCAAAAATCTGATTCCTCCAGTGGCAGATCCTTGTGGATTCACCATGATACTAGGAAACTCTAGCAGTTACATCTTACCCCTCTGCTGTCCCAGCTCCAAAGCACAGTCACCCTCTCCTTCTTCTCTTCCTCCATCCAACCCGGAAGTCCCACCTACTGGCTCCTTTATTCATTAGGGGATTGGTTCACAAGAATAGCACTAGGCCCATCTACAACAACCCTTTAATGGCACCGCTTTTTGAACTGCCTGTTCTCCTACAGGTAACCCCAGGACACTCAATCATTTCATCAGGCTGGATTTGGATAGATTCAGTTTTTTGATCTGTCAGTGTCTTCTCTGTCTCTTTATGCCTCCCCCTGGTAAAGTTATACAATTGTGTATTATGCTAAAGAACTCTTGCCTAGCAAGGTTCTCATTACACTGTTTTCTGAAAGTAGCTAAGGCCCTCAGCCACCCGTGGAAAAGCATTTGAATGGAAGTAGCACCGACTGTAGCTAATTTACTGGCAACAGGGAGAATATTGACTGTAGACGGGATGGCATGCACAGCACTCGTGGCAGAGATGGCCAGCTGAGGATTTTTTATTTGGTTCTTCTTGGTCCCAGGTACTGTGTGTTAAGTGCCTCAGTATCATACCAGATTATATCTCCCATACACACCCGAATCACATCATGCCCCAGGTTCTTCTTATGGTGTGACACAGACTCATGGACAGGGTTTGGGCTCCTTACCATTGTATCTGTGACTATGGCAGGAGTGATCCTGAGTTCCAAAGCTAGGTCAGGAGTGAAGACATGCTGGAAGTCTGGGAGGAACTATCATACAGAGGTGTTTGGAAAGCCCAGTGTGTACTTTTCCCAGAAGTAACTGCCAGGCGTTCAAGTGTGAAAACCTTCAGCTGACTTCAGAACAGCTGGCATGAACTGTCCTCCTACACCCAAGCAAATCCAACGGACCTCACTACAGACCGGGTTGGGGCAGATTTTTCATGTAAGTGGAATCCTGGTCTTCTGTGGTTGGCTTTTAGTCACTAGAGTACCTGTGGACGTTGTGCGTTTGCTGTGTCAGTGGCTGTTTCTTTTTACTGTCGAGTAATATTGGAAGACACGGACACCTCTACCACTCACTGGGTGACAAGCACAGCTGAGCTGTTTCCAGCTTCCAGTGAGGTTGCTATGGACGCTTTAGGGCCGTTCTGTGGACGTTGGCTTAAGCGTCTGTGTGGACATACACTTTCATTTATCTGAAGTAAACACCCAGAGGTGTTTCGCTGGGGCACACGGTGAGTGTGTCTTTGATTTCCAAAGTATTTTAGTATTTTGTATTTCTGTCTTAAAATTTAATTGTCGATTGACAGGCTGACTGTTTGGACTGTAGGCTTTACTAGTACAACCTATAAGTCAATGTTGAGAAAATGAGCATGGCATGGCTGCTCCCTCTGAGTTTCCCTCCTACAGCAGCTCAGTTCCTCACATCCGCAGGAACTCCTGTGCCCTTTCTGATTTGCTTGGATGTGCGTGTTCTTACTTTTCATGTGACAATGTACTCTGGATACTTCTAAGGAACCAATTTCCACAGCGCATCCATTCTGAGGAATTCTCCCCCTCAGATGCTCCATTAGAAAACAGTTTTTACATCAACTAGAGATAAAGGGACCCGCTGTGGCCAATTCTGGACTAACTGAAGGTTCTGGCAAGTACCGGGATTGAGTGGTGTATGTGTGAACCAGGTCCAGGCGCTAAGTGTCACCTGGGCTCTGCCGCAGTGACTCGTGCAAGGGCAGCCGAGCGACCCAACGGGGCTGGCTGGGTTTCAGTAAACCTGTATTTACAAAATGACGTTCAGCTGCTGTGGGCAGCTCCCGATCTAGCAGAGCAGAAACGAGCAGTGGAAGGTTCTAGTTAAAGTGTAGCGTGCTTTCCAAAGGCCCTCCATTTGTGGGGGTTCCCGCCCCAAAGGCCTTCACTCCATTCCACCTCAATAAATCGGCCACAGCAGATTCAGAAGGAGGACAGGAAGAGGGGGGAGTGGATAGAAGCAAGGGGAGCGTGGGGGGTCCCGGGAATGGAAGGGAAGACAGGTGAGGGTGGGGCCAGGGAGAGTCAGCCTGACCAAGAGCTCAACAAACAGCGGTTCTCTCAGAAACCACTCACCCCTTCTCTCCTTCCCCGAATTTACTCCCTCCCCCACTCCCTCGCCCCCATTCATCCCCACTCCCCTTCCCTGATGCCTAGCTCATGCACCTGGAGCTGGAGAAGGGCCCTGTGCTTCCCGTCTGTATTAAATGCACATGTCCCGTGACTGAATTGAGATTTGGGGTCCTGGACCCATCTGAGACTCGACACTTCACAGCATTCTCTTTCTGGGGTCAGTGACACCCCGGCTGTTCAAGTCAGGCCACCTGAGGATGAGAGAGCTGTCAATCTGAACATGAGCTTCATCTGAGCAATTCTGGCAGCGAATGATGTCTCCTCGTCTAACCGGCAGGTGATAGATGGGATGGATTTTTAAGGGATGATCTAGCTCTCTGATTTAAGCGACTGTACTTCATCAAATCGATGCACTATTGTTTTATGTAACAGCAAGAGAGGGGGGAAATTCCTGCTGATTAAATATGACACAATGCTTTCTTACACTGACAAGCATTAGTCTCCATTTATGAAAGCGCTCCTTTTGGCTCGTCTAGACAGTTTTATCACCCCCCCCCTCCTGTTACAGCACATGGTGTGTAACTGCCAGTCCTCTCTCAAGCATCTCAGGAACAGAAGACAGCCCCTGCTCAGCTGTTTTGACAGTGTCTTCTCTCCTCTGCCATCACATGGAACTTGGTGGTTCCTCAGAAACACGGAGTGGAAAGCGTGCTTTTTTGGGGTTTTGAGCATTCTCTCCCCAAACCTCACACTCCCATCCCGACGCTCTGCTCGCAGCCCCTCAGCACGCAGTCTGTGCTGAGTCACGGGTCTTCGTGCAGATGTGCAGGCTTCAGACGCAAGAGCAGAGGAGATGGCTCAGTCTGCACAGTGCCCTCTGGGTAAGCCTGGAGACCCGAGTTGGATCCCTAGCGACCACACCCTTTGGATCTGCATGTGTAGGGGAGTGCCTGTAATCCCAGAGCAGAGAGGATGGGGACAGGGAAAGCAATAAAAGAAGACACTAGATGTTGACTTCTAGTAATGCGCACACGCGCGCGCGCGCGCGCGCACAGACACACACACACACACACACACACACACCCTCACACCATTAAACACAGTTCTGCAACTGGAGCAACAGAAAGGTAATAGTTACTATTGGTATCTACCTACACTGTGTCACAAGTGTGGGCTAGCCCAGAGGGACCACAACAGGCATCCTGGTTTCAGAGACATTAAAACTTCCTTAGCAACACAGACCCGAATGAACATATGTCCTTAATTAACAAGGTCCTAATTTTGAACTTTAGGGGGTTTAAGGGAAAACAAAACCAAAGCCTTTAAATAAACAGTAGCAGCACACGTTCACACAGCCATCCCTGGACACTCTGGGGTGACATTCAGACCCTTTGGGCCATGGCTGTGTCCCCGAGTAAGCAGCTCTAACCACAGGGTTCTTGTAGGTGCTCACACACAAAGCCCTGCCTCCTCCCTCCCCCATGAGCTCAAAAAGGATCTTGGTTTGCATAATGAATTATGCATCAGAGTGTGAGGTGCTGATCATTTTGAAGTACGAAATCAAAACTGAACCATAACTAGTTTTTGAAAAGCATGCGTTTAACACATATGCCAAACGAACGTGTAAAGGAAAGAAGCCAAATTAGAAATTTATATCTCTGTTGAAAAAAAAAAAAAAGATTCTATGACATTTAAAGTAAAATCTGACAGGCTCCCACCACCAGCCAGGGAGGCTGCCTGGCTTCTTCAGCCACTCTCTGGGCTGGGCTTGCCAGGATTTGCTTGGCAGGGTGTGGGTGAGGGGAGGCATCATGCTATTGGTGAGAACTTCGTCTCCAGTCAGGGGTTTCAGAGGTCATCTCCAGGTCAGAGGCTAATGTTCAGTCCCGGTTCTGGCCCCAACCTCTTTTCGTTCATCTCATACTGGTCCCCCAAGAGGCACGGCTAGAATCCAACATACAAACACCCCCCACCCCCCACCCCCCCAATGTTTCTGCTCCAAACAGCTTACAGGTACTAGATGAGAGTCCCGGCAAAGTGTCCCTAGAGGCTGGGTGGAGGTGTGTGACTCCCGAAGCTGGCTCACTCCATTGTGCCCTGAAACACAGCTGGAGTCTATCAGACATCTGCCCACGTGTAACAGAGCTACCCATCGGTGTGAGGCCCTAGCTGTGCACATCTGGGCATGTTACTTGTGAGTTTCACTGTTACTTGGCCTGTGTGGTAGGCGCCATGTTTTTACTGCAGGCATGTTTATGTGCCTTTGTTTGTTTTTGTTTTTGTTTTTTAAATGGTTTCCAAAAGGCTGCAGGGTGGTGTACATCGAAAGAGGTAACTAAATAGTAAGTCTTGTGACAAAAACGGGGAGAACGAGATTTCCCAGAGGAAAGAGACTGAAGGTCAGCGAAGGCAGAAAAAAGCAAATACGGTGGACAGTCCGAGTGATCTCATTGCTAGGCAACCTTACCTAAGGACATAGTACACCCATGCTTCCAGAATGTCAGGAGAGAGCCAGGGCTTCCTTATGAAGGGAAGTTTGGGCAAACAGGCTCTCTGATTAGACAGGAAAGGAAACAAACACAGCCCCGTTCTTTCTCTGAAAGGAGTGAAGAAAAGAGGCGGAGGAAGGCTCTTGTCCAGCTCCTAACCTGCCTCTCTGTGTACACGCACACTCTCCCTGCCGCTCTCCCAATTCAGATCTTACACCCCGAGCAGCTTCCTCTTCCAGCCCAGAAAGCATGAAGAGGACAGGGTTGGCTCGGACTGTACAGCTACTCCATGTTTGATTAAAGTCTATGACGGTTATGTTGTAAACTCGACAAGATCTAGAATCATCTAGTGGACAAACCTCTGAGCGTGGGGTGAGAGAGTTCCGAGACCGAGCTAAAGGAAAGGGAAAACCCACTCTAACTGTGGGAGAGAAGGAAGTGGGATGAGAATCATCTTTCTCTGTCCCTGGCGGGGTCTAATGTCACCAGCTGCCTAATGATCCCATTGCCACAACTTTCACCATGATGGATGGCACCCAGAGTCAACCATTCCTTCCGTAGGTCATTCTGTGATGTATTCTGTGGTAGTAAGGAGAAACGTAGTCAAAGCAAGGTCCTATGTGTTGAGTGAGAGATAAGGTGCCCGAAGGAGGGATGCCCATGCCTGTAAAGAGTCTGCAGAGATGGCTCAGTGGTTAAGAGCACTGGCTGCTCTTCCAGAGGTCTTGAGTTCAAATCCCAGCAACCACATGGTGGCTCACAACCATCTGTAATGAGATCTGACGCCCTCTTCTGGAGTGTCTGAAGACAACTATAGTATACTTAAATATAATAAATAAATAAATCTTAAAAAAAAAAAAAAAGAGTCTCCCGCTCTCTTCCTAGAAGGTTGGGCCTTCAAAGGAGCCAAACTCACAGTGAATTCAGATTATGGGCCTACTTTTCTAGGCTTTCATCCTACCTCTTCATACCAACAAAAACTAACAACACTTACACTTCAACAAAGGAAGGAATGCTTACCACAAACAGGGTCAAGACAAATCCATTCGGTCCTGCTCACTATCCACAACTAGCCTTGAACCTGCCACATAACCAAGGCTGATCTTGAACCCTGGTCCTCTTGTCTGCTTCACTGACGGCGTGCCATCCTTTCACAGGGCCCACACTAATCTCTCTATTGTTCCCATTTCAGTTCCCAATTCAGGTGAACGCCACCATGGTGTCACATCTAGGTTCTCACTGGCTTCCTTTGGCTTTGAGAGAAATCTCAAGGTCAAAAATCACACAGGTGGGTGTCTGTATGTAAGAGGTATATGTCTGATCTCTGCCTCTTTCAAAGATGGTCTCAGTATGAGGGCCGGATCCCAGAGGAAATGGCCAAGTGAAATGCTGGGGTTTTCAGCAACTCTCCCCTTACCTATGTAGAGGTAAGAGGGAAAGAGGTGAGCGTGGGAAGGCCACAGGCCAACATGCTCTTGGGGCTTTGGGGAAAAACACCTTTGGGAAGGCAAGCCAGATCTTACAGACCTAGGAGGTCATACCAAGTGTGATGCAGGTGTCTTTTCTACTGCTTTTTCTTCCCATTCACACTTCCGTGTCTATAAAACCAATAGTCCTGACCAAAGTTTTTATTTTTGTGTGTGTGTATGTGGGCACATAGATGCTGTGGAACACACATGGAGGTCAGAGAACAACTTGTGAGAGTCAGCTATTTTTCTCCCACCGACCAAGCTCAGGTCGTCAGGTTGAGAGGCAAGCAGCTCTATCCACTGAGCCGTCATGTCAGCCCCTGCTGCTTCCTAACTCCCTTCGGCCTGCTTTGGAAGACACACAGCATGCCAAAGTGAAGAACACAGGCTTTGTCATTAGACAACGTGAAGAACCCTGGATGTCAATGGCACTGAGTCTCTCCTCTGGGTCTCCTGCTAGGGACAGGTTGGGGACCTGGAATAGTGGCTGTGGGTATTCTGGGAACAAACCGAGGAAAAGATCAGGTCTTAGCAAGCAGTGTGAACTCTTTGTCAACCGACTTCTACATATGGTGTCTGCCCTTAGTCATGTGTAGAGTGGATCTCCAGTCTTCTCTATGGGCAACAGAGTATAGACTCTCTGCTGTATGGGACGTGGAAAGGAGGCCCAAAGGTAGGATCAAACTGAGTCATAGGAAGGTCAACTATGGGATCGAATAGCAATCCAAAAGACCTTCCCTTGGATTGTACAAATCCCTCTATTGAAGGAGTAATGTATATGGATTGTATCCCACATATATAGCAGGATCATGCGCAGTAAATATAATGTCATAGAACCTAGAGATGCCAGTCATGGAACGATCTGTTCTTCCAGGAAGCCCTTTTCCTTTCCTCTGTAATTAAGATATCCTGGACCAGGACACTGGGTGTGGCAAGGAGCTCTTGGGCTAGGGCCTGCTCCAGCTGCCCCTGCTCTGTACTGTATATCTTTCTGCATTCACCTTCATCTTTAATACATTTATAATCCTGCTACTCCTTTTCTGTGTCTTGTTTCTTTAAGACACAAAGACCTTAGACACCATGTTATGGATGGCCCTTGTCTCCTCTGAAACAGGAAAGCTCTAAAGACCAGATTTCTCCTAATAGCTGTTCAACCAACTCTCTGGACCCAGACCCACAGAGGTGCCCAATTTCATAAGTTCCTGGAATTATGGCCAATTCCTGATCCCTGGCGTTCTGCATTGCCAGCTGGGATTGCTGCTATACCAAAGTCCCAGGTCAGCATGTGAAATTCCAGGTTGGCATGGAAATTCATCTTTCTCAGTGTGTTTTCTGACTTCTTGGATTATGTGGCTGTAGTTAACTCTCTTTTTTTCTTGGTTCGAAATCCCCCAATGCTGGGCATGTTGCTGCATGCCTGTAAATCCCAGGATGCAGGAGGCAGAGCAACAGGTTCAAAAGTTCAAGGCCAGCCTGGACCATAGTGTGCTTTGAGAGCCTGCCTCAAAAACCAGACTGAATCCTTTTCTACCCGTCTAAGGGGGTTTCCATTAGGTCTACATGCCATGCTGTATTGTATTTAATCCACATTCAGATCTATATTTGAAAGCTTAGTTTCAGTCACTGTAATTTTGATGGAAATTTACATAGACTCTATTGACTATTTGTGGTATCATGGGCATTTTCACAATATTACTTCTGCCAATTCAAAAGCATGGAAGGACTTTCCATTGTCTAGTGAGTATGTCTTTCAATTTGTTTCTTCGGTGTCTTAAGTTTTCATCATATGCCACCTCTAGGGAAGAAAGGTTGGTTTATAGTTATAAAATGAACCTCATCAAACTTATTTAAATTTGGCTTTATTTGGCACTCTGTAAGTTACTGATGACCATGATTTCCTTTTTATAGTTACTTGTCTACCTTTGTCTACCTTTTTCCTAGGTCACAATAGCTTTTAGACTCTCCACTTCCCGTGTTGTTCTGTAGAACAGTATACACTCATTATGGACTGCACCATTCATAAAATAATCCTTTTCATAATCAAGAATTTTCTTCTCAGTGAAACTTCTAAAATTTGCTTTTGTTGATTAATGTCCAGACATAGTAAATGGAAGTATTTATCACCAGAGGAAAGCTTTATTTCCACTCATAGACATAAATGCTGTTATCCGTGACCATGTTCATATTAGTTCACTCTTTTTATTTCGTTGATTTAGTCATGCTTTAGTACAGGCTGTCCTGGAACTATTTAGCCCAGGGTGGCCCTCTCCTACCTCAGGCCTCCCAGGTGCTGGTATTATAGGTATGAACCCTTATACCCAGATATTTATCCCTCTTGGTTTTTAATTTTATGTGCTGTCTATTGCTCTATTACAATTATGCTTTTCTATTTATGCCAAACATGGAATTTAGAGTCTATTATCTTCCTACTAATCACAAGTAAAAAAAGAAATTTAGCAACATGGGCCAGCCATCCCGACTTGTTTCTAAACAGTTGGTTCTTCTTTTAATAATGTGTTCTGAAGAACTCAGCAAAAACATCAATTGTTCTTCATTATTCTACTAATTGGATTTTCTAGCTAGTCATGCTGCCAGGGACACTATGAATTAGTTAAGCCTAAAATGGTCCTTAAAAAGAAAAATGTGCAAGGAAAATCCAGAAATTAGTGGATTTAATTTTTTTATTTAGCTGCCATAAGGAACCTTGGTTATAATGTTCATATTTGACTTCCTCTTCTCCTTTAGAATACTTAGAATGGTGAGCAGATCCCTGTCACAGAGTCTTGGACCATCCCCAAGAGGTGGGAAAGAATGACACTAAGAACCATGATTTTGGAAGTGTCTCTCACCTCCAGACACCCTGCCAGTCTCCAGCTGATCCTACATTGAGCTTTCATTGACTCCTTTCCTAGGAGTACAGTGACACTTTCCATCCACACACAGCTTTAAAAGCACAGCTCAGATCTCACCAGTGTTCCTGACAGCTTACTTCTATGAGTAATCAAACTCATAGGGTTGTTGTTTTGCCTAATGGGTCTGTACTGGCTAGTTTTGTGTGTCAACTTGACACAGGCTGGAGTTGTCACAGAAAAAGGAGCTTCAGGTGAGGAAATGCCTCCATGAGATCCAGCTGTAAGGCATTTTCTCAATTAGTGATCAAGGGGGGAGGACCCCTTGTGGGTGGTGCCATCCCTGGGCTGGTAGTCTTGGGTTCTATAAGAGAGCAGGCTGAGCAAGCCAGGGGAAGCAAGCCAGTAAGGAATATCCCTCCATGGCCTCTGCATCAGCTTCTGCTTCCTGACCTGCTTGAGTTCCAGTCCTGGCTTCCTTTGGTGATCAACATCAATGTGGAAAGTGTAAGCTGAATAAACCCTTTCCTCCCCAACTTGCCTCTTGGTCATGATATTTGGGCAGGAATAGAAACCCTGACTAAGACAAGGTCTCATTTGATGCATTGAAATTATTTCCGTATGTTAAAGCGTGTTCTCAATTGGTTGTGACAACCTTCAGAGTAGAATTCTTATTCCATTTCTGAGATATGGTCTTAGAATGTAGATCAGGCCGGCTTTGAACTCACAATGCTCCTGAGAGCCTCCCAAGTGCTGGACTGTACTGTGAAGTTCAATCTCACAGCCACATTTTACTGGTTCTTTCAGAGTGTTTGGCATCTCTCAAAATCCCAGCATGCAACCTTCCTAAGGACACATACACACTGACCCAACTCAGGGCCTGCAATAGTTGGAGTATTAAAAAGGTGTCTGAGGTGAATCTCCAAAAAAAAAGGCTTAAATAGGGAGGCTGAAGTATGTCACCCAGAGAAAGGTGGCGACCGAACATGTGAGGCTGGGAAGGTAGCCCAGGCTGTGAGGCATGATGACTTGATTTTGGGTCCCCAGCGTCCATGCCTCCTGCAGCAATGCACAGCTGCAATCGCAGGGCTGGGAGAGCCACTTGGGTCTCACAGGCCAGCCAGTTTAGCTGAGTCAGCGAGCCCCAGGTCAGAGAGAGATCCTGCCTCAAAAAGAAGAAAAAAGTGGAGGACCCAGGGAGGAGCACTCGGTGGGTGGGTAAGTGGGTAAGGGCGCTTGCCATCCAAGTGTGAGGACCTGAGTCTAACTCTCCAGAAGCCATGGAAAAGCCAGACACATTGCATGAGCATCTACAGTCCCAGTGTTCCCATAGGGAAATGGGGAGTAAGAGAATACTCAGAAGTCCATGGGCCAGCTAGCCTGTGTGTGAGGTCTCAGGATTACAGAGAGGCCATGTCTCAGACAAGATAGAAGGTTGTTCTCTGAGCTCCACACATACATGCCGTGATATTACTCAAATGCCTGCATTCATACACCTGACTGTACACACACACACACACACACACACACACACACACACAAATAAGGTGGAGAGTGACTGAGAGATACACCTGACATTGACCTCTGACCCCCACATGCATGCATGTGCTCATGAACATGCCCACTTGTCCATGCTCCCTCCCCCAAATAAATACATGTTACGTCCACGCTCAAAACCCTCTTAGACTCCATCTCTTTTGTTGTGTTTTGGAGGTTCATGGAGTCCAGGTCAGCCTTAAACTTGCTTTGTAGTCAACTCCTCGTTGGCTGACCTCCTGACCTTTCTGCCTCCACCTCCCAAGGGCAGGAATTACAAATCTGTGCAATAGCCCAAGCTTTAACAATGGCCACTGTCCTCCCCCACCCCACCCCCACTGTCTCTCCTGATCTCTCAGTCAGCTTCAGCTCCTGTGACTTCTCTGCTGCCCACACCACACCACACAGGCTCCTGCTCCTGGTCAAACTTGAGTCACCTTTACCTCCTGCCTCACTTGCTATTGGGCTTTTGTGTCAATGTCGTCTATTGGACAGGCCTTCCGTAACCATCCCATATATGATTATGCACCTGTATCAAGCTCTACCCTGGTGTTTACACAGTATTCAACGTCACTTTGATTATACTGTGTATCTACTGTTTGTAGAGAGGATTTTGGTTTCTTAAAAAAAAAAAAAACAACCCAGATATATTTTGTGAGTATGTTTTTGTTTTAATCCCAGGTGTGGGATAAGAGGCTGCTTCACAGCAGGTGATTGTGCACTGGCAGGGGCGTGATCTTTGCTAGTTGCAGATAGTTTCATGCCGGGGACTCGGGGAGAGGGATAAATGGGAGAGACCAGAGGGGCCTCTGAGAAAGTAGCTACTCCCCCTGCTGCTGTGGCTTGTCAAGTGGTCGTGAGCAAAGAGACAAGAAGTAGGAGCTATTCAGACAAGGCCAGATTGGACTTGCCTCAAGGAACCCAATGCCCGAAACAGCAGCAAGTAGCTCACAGAGGTCTACACCCCCTTTGCCCTTCTTCCTCTCTTACCTAGTGTTGGTGGGACTAGGGTGGCATAGGGTGGGAAGGACAGTAGATGTACATGAACCTGTGGGACTGTAGTGTGAGACAGTCTGTAGCTTGGTTGGGCAAGGCCACTCCAGAGACTCAACTCCATAATCCTGTGGCCATCAGTCATGTGTGGCCAGACCCCACGCCCTAGTGTTCTGGCTGGACTCCACCTCTGCAGTCACCTGGCTGCAGCCAGGCTTTCCCCGCCCCTCGGTTACCTGGCTCTTGCCAGGTAACCCAGCCGACCATAAATGGGGGCTTCCCACTCCTCGCTCTCTCTCGCCCTTTTTCTTCTCTCTTCCTCTCCCTCTCTCCATCTCTCTTTCTTCCTCCTTTCTTCTTTCTCCCTCTTCCACGTGGTCCTGGCCGTCCCTCATCTCTATCTTCTCGTTTACTCTTCTCTTTCTCCTTTTCCTCTCTCTACTCTTTTAATAATAAAGCATGAAAACTATAAGCTGTCTCTTTTATTAAACTCATTGCATAAGAGCACGGAGCAGGCCTCAGCGTGTGCAGCCGCCAGGGAAAGGATCCGAGCCAACCTGCAGCCAAGCAGCTTCACCATAACAGGTACCTGGGGCCGTGCAAAGTCCTTCCCCGCTAGCCAGGCGGTCTCCTAGGTTCGGGCCCAGCACTCCCTACTCTGGCACTCCTTATCGCCACGCCACGGCCACACAGTCCTGCCAGCACCTCCCTATCCCCCTGTGTGGGCTCTGCCTGCCAGAGTCCTCTCATTTGCTGGACCTGCTGCCACTGCACCCGCTTTTCCTTTTTTCCCCCTACATGAACCCAATAAAATAGCTTAAAAAAGGCACCGTCAACCATTTCCTTCTTTCCTAGAATGTATCAACAGAACAACAGCGTTCTTTATTTTGCTAATGTATCCCCAACATCTAGAATAGTACCTTGGAATAGCAGATACTTAATAACTAAAAGTAGATTGACAGATTGAATGAATGAGGATGTTCATGCCTTATGGGTGGTGGGTTTGTTTCTAAAGGGGAAGATTTATATCAGTCAGAAGTCTCTTAGTGAAAACAAATCCCCGTCAGGCTAGATTCTTCCAGATGACGATGGAAGTTATAATCTAAAAGCCAGTCCCCCTTTCCCCTCCTTCCATCCTGAGGCAGGGTCTTACTCTGCAGCCCAGGTTGGCCTTAAACCTAAGATCTTCCTGTCCTGGGGCTCCTGACTGCTGGAATTACAGGCATCTACCACCATGCATGGGTAAGACTTAACAGCAAAGTCTGATGACCACGGCTAGAGAGTACCATCTCTGTGTTACTGTTGGGGCCTCAAGACAGCACTGTGTCGTCTTCTGCCCATGGCTTCAGTGGGGGCATCTGTCCTCTTGGATACTTAAACCAGGCAGTTATGTTAAACTCTGTGCGCTGGCTAGTTTTCTGCCGACTTGACACAAAGTGCAGTCATCTTAGAAGAGTGAGTCTCCACTGAGAAAATGCCTCCAGAGATCAGGCTGTACGGAAGCCTGTAGGGCATTTTCCTAATTAGGGATGGATGGGGGTGGGCCTAGACATTATCGGTGGAGCAATCCCTGGGCTGGTGGTGGTAGATGCTCTGAGAAAGCAGAAGGCAGGCTGAGCAAGCTAGGAGGAGCAGGCCAGTGTGTGGCATTTCCCCGTGGCCTCTGTATCAGCCCCTGCCTCCTGGGTTCTGTCCTGAGTTCCTGTCTTGACCTTCCCTCAATAGACCAAATAAACCATTTCCCATTTCCTCCCCAGGTTGCTTCTGGTCATGGTGTTTGATCATAGCAATTGTAACCCTATGAGGTGTGAGTATGAGAGAGAGAGAGAGAGAGAGAGAGAGAGAGAGAGTGTGTGTGTGTGTGTATGTGTGTGTGTGTGTAGGCACTCACGCATGAGCAGGTACCAGCATATAGCAGACCTTTCTGAAGGTGGATAGAACTGGCCCCTGCATACATCAAAGTCATCCTATTTCAGTCCCTGTCAATCTCCTGATTCATTTTTCTTCCCCTCCTTACACTGGTTATTCATACCATGCCACATACTCCCGTGGCTGAGAAACAGGAAAACGGCACCCATGCACAGACGATTTCAGTCAATGTGAGATTCAGTACAAGCTTTCAAGGATGTGAGCCACATCTGGAGGTCGCAGTCCTCTAAGAGAGACTGTGTATGTCAGGGGACCAGGGGGTGCAGAGGCTGGCTGGCTGAGGAGTAAAGGAACGTATTCTGGTGACAAATACAGAACCATCAGATAAGATGGGAATCGGGATTCCGACAATTTCCCCTTGCGATCTATGTTTTGATAGCAGAACAACAACTATCTAATAATCTGCACTTTTAGAAGAAAAGATAAAATCCGGGATGCCTGGTGGAGAGACCCCAGGCTCTGGCTGAACAAAGTCGATGCAATGACCTTATTCTTAAGTGAAAGTGGGGCTATCAGTGACACTCAGAGACCCTCTGCTCCGAAGAGCTATTAGCGTCTCAAGACTGGTACAGTATAAACCCAGCCCTTGTGGGTGCTGATCACCTCAGGCTGGTGTCTGACGATTCTAGAGAGAAGCAGCAAAGGCCTTTGTAACCCACGCTACACGGGCAGGGGCACGGCATGCACTTATTCCCTAAAACTGTGACATTTGTATGAACGTAGCTGTGCATCCTTTCAGAAAAGAATGTAAAAGAAGGCTGGGAAACTGCCTAGTCTACAGAGTAACTATTTTAGACGCTGAGGGCCAGATGGTTCTGTCTCTCCACCGAGCTCCGCTGGCTGGTAGATTAGTAAAGCACAGATACACATGAGAGAATGGGTGTGTCAGACTTTCTGGAAACTTGGTTTTTACAGCAACAGGAGGTGGACAGGAACAGAGCCTGTGTCTGCTGCCCCTTGGGACATGAGTAGGGTGGCCATGGCAATGGATATGTTCTGTATTTGTGATCTTCAATATGGCAACCACTAGCTTGCCCATGATTAAACAAGGCAGTTAGTATGACTGGCAAGCTGAATTTTTGACCCATGAAAACTAATTTTTGTATGTGGAAGCTTCACAGTGTATTCATACACATGTATGCATCTGAGCACTCTTGGGTGTAGCATCCACCTTGTTTTGTAAGCCAGGCTCTCAGTGGCCTGCAGATCCTAATTAGGCTGGACTGCAGTGTCAGGGAAACCCAGGGATCCACTTATCTCCAGCACTTTGGTTCTAAGCATATACAGACATGATTTTTCAATGTGGGTGATAGGATCAAATACCAATCCTCACACTTACATGGCAACCACCTTATTAACTAAATTTTCTCCCTAGCCCCAAATTAACATTTCAGAGGAACCAGTGGTCACTGGTTTTGAAAGGGTAGATCTAAAAGTTCTTTAACTAGCTACCTAAAACACAAGAAGTCACAGGTTCAAAAGAACTCACCCAGCATGGAGAGGTTTAACATCCAGACACTGCCATTGTGCTGTGGGCAGCCTTTCATCCCTGGCCTTCCATAGGGACGAGAAGAATCAGGTTCAGGGACTGAGTAGACGACTGGACACTATGACAAAGAATCAGGGATATGATGGAGCGCGGCAGGAGACAGCCGGCTCTCTCGCGCTCTCTCCTCCTGCAGCAGTTTGCCAAAGTGGCTGTAATGGGCCATCTGCTTTCCTGGTTACAGGGGCCTGCTGTGCGGTGTGAAGATAGGAGAGAGGGCAGAGAGCCCGGGAGGCTGATGCTGGATCCATCAGAATGGCTTGAAGGCACACCGGTTTTTCTTTCTCACCTAAAAAAGGTTTTGAAATAGGCTTGCATCTGCCTTGGGGGCATTCACATTTGCCAGTAAGGCTGGCTGTCAGCGTCTCTGAAGGATCCTGTTCAATATTATTTTCTCTATCCATCCATCGTTGAGGGCCCCACCTGAGGAGGGCTCTTCTGCTTAGTTTCCTCCTTCTGTTGGTGTTTACTGATGCACATTCTGATTCCCTTAGGACTTTCTGCATAGGGGAGACATTAACCAGCCCTTAGAGCGAGCACCCACCTGGGTTCCAGCAAGCTCTCTAATGTGAGTTTTTGTTACAGCTGATACAGTCGTCAGATATTTCCCAGACACTCAGCATCTCATCCCAGCAAAGCCGCTCCCATCGGGTCCTACTCTGAGTCTGCTACTTCCTCAGACCTCTAAGAGGAGAGATCACTGCCGTACTCTGCTTTCCCACAAGGAATGTCCCTTTCAGCAGCACACATGGGACACATTTGAAGACTCCTAACCATGATCTAGGGTATTCCACAGTTTAGTCTGTAGCCAGGAAATCCAAATTCTGAGTTTTAGAACAACAACAACAACAACAACAACAACAACAACAAGATGATGATGATGATGATGATGATGATGATGCCGCCACAAACCAGTGTTTGGGTCTACCTTCCTGGCTCTCACTTCCCCATCCACCATTATTAGATATAATTCCCCTGATGAATATTAATAAGATGTTTTTCAAGTTCTCAAGTTTAAATTAGGTCAGGGAAATGTGTGTATCGTGGACACAATGGAAGCCATGCTTGGGGAAAACAGGAAAGGAGCTATCATCAGTATGGGTCCTTGGGGACCCTGTGGCCATGTAGCTTGGTTATAGATAGCACAGATACAGTTGTTACAGATGGATTCCAGGTACCTTCTGTGCCTCAGTGTTATGTCTCAGAAACCCAGGATGAATGGCTGAGGTGCTTATTAACATACCAAAGGGGGTCACTGGCTAGCTCTCCCAGCATCCCTCAGTCCCTGTGTCTCCTCCCAGCTCTCCCAGCATCCCTCAGTACCTATGTCACTCCCCCCAGCATCCCTCAGTACCTATGTCTCCCCCCCCAGCTCTCCCAGCATCCCTCAGTACCTATGTCTCCCCCCCCAGCTCTCCCAGCATCCCTCAGTACCTATGTCTCCCCCCCCAGCTCTCCCAGCATCCCTCAGTACCTATGTCACTCCCCCCCAGCATCCCTCAGTACCTATGTCACTCCCCCCCAGCATCCCTCAGTACCTATGTCTCCCCCCCAGCTCTCCCAGCATCCCTCAGTACCTATGTCACTCCCCCCTACTCTCCCAGCATCCCTCAGTACCTATGTCTCCCCCCCAGCTCTCCCAGCATCTCTCAGTACCTATGTCTCCCCCACAGCTCTCCCAGCATCCCTCAGTACCTGTGGCTCCACCCTACTCTCCCAGCATCCCTTAGTACCTGTGGCTCCTCCCAGCTCTCCCAGCATCCCTCAGTACCTATGTCACTCCCCCCAGCTCTCCCAGCATCCCTCAGTACCTATATCTCCCCCCCCAGCTCTCCCAGCATCCCTCAGTACCTGTGTCTCCTCTCAGCTCTCCCAGCATCTCTCAGTACCTATGTCTCCCCCCCAGCTCTCCCAGCATTCCTCAGTACCTATGTCTCCCCCCAGCTCTCCCAGCATCCCTCAGTACCTGTGTCTCCTCCCAGTTCTCCCAGCATCCCTCAGTACCTATATCTCCCCCCCCCAGCTCTCCCAGCATCCCTCAATACCTGTGGCTCCTCCCAGCTCTCCCAGCATCCCTCAGTACCTGTGGCTCCTCCCAGCTCTCCCAGCATCCCTCAGTACCTGTGGCTCCTAGCAGCACTTCTTATCCTGCTGCCTACCCCAAGCCTCTCCCTCTCAGATCCCTTCGTCACCTATAACTCAGCCTTTCGGCCCCCCACTCTTGCTCCCTTGGTCCATGTCCCCTCTATTGTTCCCCCTTCCGCGCGCACTCTCCTCTCTTGGTCCAGTTTAGTCCGCCAGGCATGTTCAGCCTGGACTCTGCCCTCTGCAGGCTTTCTCCCTCATCTTCTCCATACTTTAGGGGTAGTCATGCCCTCCCTTTTTAAAATTTCATTTTCTCATTCACCCAGAGCAACAGAGGTGAGGCTTCGGCTATTCATCCTAGATGCTGCAGCCTGCTCTGGCTAGTTGTTGGTTTTAGGTATAGAGTCATTTGTTCAGTTCCTTTACTTCGATTAGGAGGTTGAACTGGCCCACAGCAGCAGCAAGGGAGGACCTGTAAGTTTGGACACGCTCCACACTCCGGGGGCTAGCTTTCTCTCACCCCGATAAGATGATGAGAGTGAACATCTCCACCTAATGTGCTCGCGTCCACCATCGGGGTCTGTCTGCAGACTCATTCTGTTCTGCTCCGTGTCTCTTTCCCCAGACTCCATCCATATCTTAGGTCGAGAGACATATATGCAACTGTCTTCAAAAAATATTAGACTTATTTTTTTGCATGTGTGTGTGCACATACCACTATGCACATGTTGGGATCAGAAGACAACTTCCGGGGAGTCTGTTCTCTCCTTTCAGTATGTGGGTCCCCCCGGAACAAACGCAGGTCACCCATCTTGGCGGGTGGCAAGTGCCTTAACCATCTCACTGGCCCTCACAATTTTTGTTTTTATTATTTAATTTTTATTATGCACGAGCTAATAAAAGTAGGCAGAATAGTAACACCGTGAGCCTTCCGTGTACTAGCAGCTACTGCGGCAACTCCTCAACGCCCCCTTCCCCGCATTGTTTGGTGGTAAATTCTGGGAATCGTACAATTCTACTATAAGGCCCTCCCTTATTTATCTTCATGACGTGCTAGGTCACCAGCTCCTGCCTCTATGAGGCAAATCTCAAATATCCTCGGTTTGCCATGTCTTTAAGGGAAGTTTCGTCCCCTTAGTCTGAAACTGTCATGTGAGGCTATCTGTTCACTAGACAGAACCTTATGTGAATGAATACACGAAAACAGGTCTGACCTGGACAAGCTGACATCGCGAGGTCCAGGAAGCAGGACGAGGTGGAATACAGAGGGAGGGCACGGCATGTTGAGCAAAACCAACCACCGCCTCCCCGAGCCCAGACACACATCCAGACAGGTGAAGAGACACAGGGTGTACTCCCTGACACGTTTCGCTCATCTAATCTGTCTCTTCTTTGCTCTCTCATCTCTCTCTACTTTGTCTCTCTCCTTTGTTGTTGTTTTTCCTTTTGCATCGCTTCTGGTTCTCCCCCACCCCAACCCCTGCGGCCCCCACTTAACCTTTTCTTCAGAGGACCAAGACTTAGTTAGCCCAAAGGCTCTTCCTAGCTCCGCTCCCTCCGGAAGCTGCTCTCCATGGCAACAGAGGCTGCCTCACACTGCGAGGCCCAGCAAGGCAGGGGAGGAGGAGGCTGGCAGAGAGAGCAAACACTGACTAAAGGCAACTGGCTTACTTCTAGGTTGTTTTGGAGAAGGAAGATGATCCATTGCATTTCTGGGGAGGTGACAAACTGGAGGTGATGGTGGCACTTGAATGCTCCTGCTCCTTAAGCTTTTTGTGACATTTTTTGTTTCCCTCCCCAAAGCAAAACTTCGAGATACGGAGGAAGAAAAGATAGAAGGATTCATTGCTTAGATGCACCCCCATGCCATCCCCCCAACCCCACAGCATCCCCCCCACCCCCACAGTATCCCCCCACCCCCACGGCATCCCCCCACCCCCACGGTCCATGCAGTGGAGGGAACTTCCCATCTGCTCTCGCCTGGCAGAGGGGCTGTGACCCAGGCAGAATGAATCCTCCTCCACTGTCCCCTAGCCTCCCAGGGAGTCCTGATCATCTTCAGCCTGGCAGGATGATTAATCAGCCAGGAAGTGTGGGTACCACACAGGGCAGTTCTTTGGGGTGGGTACATGAAGAGGGCCTTGGAGCTCTGCTTTGTCCCCCCCCTTTTTTTTTGACCTCCTGCTCTGAGAACCTGCAGGCTGTGAGGAAGCTGTCGTAAACTTTTACTCTGGCTATGGAAATACACAAGAAGCAAGTAAAGCAAAGGAGAGGGAGGCTGAAGGCTGGGGAGAGTTAGAGCGCCTGCTCCTGAGCATCAGGGCCTGGGTTCCTCAGCCCCAGGACCTGGGTTCCTCAGCCCCAGGACCTGGGTTCCTCAGCCCAGGACCTGGGTTCCTCAGCCCAGGACCTGGGTTCCTCAGCCCCAGGACCTGGGTTCCTCAGCCCCAGGACCTGGGTTCCTCAGCCCCAGGACCTGGGTTCCTCAGCCCCAGGACCTGGGTTCCTCAGCCCAGGACCTGGGTTCCTCAGCCCCAGCACCCATGTCCAAAGCTGCGCGTCACAGTGCACATCGCTAATGCTAGTGCTCAGGAGGTGACGTCAGATGGGATCTACCAGAATATCGAGGAGGATACCTCATGCTCACCTCTGGCTTCTACACACACACACACACACACACACACACACACACCACATATGCTTTACACACAACATACATTCTACACTCTACATACATAGACACACAGATACACTCTACAGACACTACACACATACACTACACATACCACATACACTGCACATATTCTACACACAGACATAGACACAGACACTCTACACACACTACACATAGTACAGAGAGAGAAAGAGAGAGAGAGAGAGAGAGAGAGAGGGAGGGAGGGAGGGAGGGAGGGAGAGAGAGAGAGAGAGAGAGAGAAAGAAAGACAGAAAGAAAGAAAGAAAGAAAGAAAGAAAGAAAGAAAGAAATACACACAAATCTGTGGGGCAGTGGACCATGCCAGGAAACTTGGTACTGTTGGGTGAGTTCAGAGTCCCCGGCACCCAGGCACCCAGGCACCCATCTGAGATGGTAGGTGGCTCCCTGTTCCCTATTAGATTCCACACTTCTCACATAGGAAATGTGACCTGTGGTCATAAAGCCAAAACCAGAGGTCTCTATGCTAATGGAGCCCTGAGGGTGTAGCCAATAAGCTTCCCTTCCCAGACATTCCTCCCTTTAAGAGGTGTTCAATCTCTTGTCCACCCTGAGGAGATGGTGTGCACCCATTTTCCACGATGAACAATCAATAAACAGTTTGGAACCAAGGACTATCTCTTCCATCAAGAACGGCTGTGGGGCGCATGGAAAAGGTCTTGGCCTCCAGGCCCCTCTGCCCTCCTAGACACCTGCTGCTAAGTTAAGGACTTTTACTGATGAGCTAAGCCCGAGTTCCCCATTCCCCCAGCCCTTGGCTTGTCATAGTCTTCAGCCCAGGGGCCCCCAACTCTGTTTCCAAACTCCCCACGACCCAGCGGCTCCTCATCACAGACCCGGGGACCCCGATCTCCTTTCTCCACTCCGCTGTGCAGCACTCTGGCAGAGCATTCCGACTGTGCTCTACTGCAGGGGAGTGGGGGGGGGATGCAGGTGGTCAGAGCAACTAGCTTCTCAGGCGGCTGATGGCAGCCTTTCCTTGGTTTGGTTTTACATCTCACTGTGGAAAGTTCTGTAGCAGATAGAGAACTGGGAGGCGAAGTGCAGCCAGCCCCGTGTGCCCGTCACCGGGCTGCAGCAGCGAGGACAAGGGCGGCTCCTTCACTCCTTCCAGTCCTTTAGGGCTCGTTAACCCCACACAGCATAGAGACTCCAGAAACACGTCAGGGTGTGTCTTAGGACTTTCTTCAAAGACACAATCACTGTAGTATTACACGTGAAAGATAATATAAAATACATTTAAATTCTAGCTAGCTTACTAAATACTTTGTTAGTAATCAAATTCCTCAATCTGATCCATCCTTCCTTCTTTCAATCAATCAGCCAATCAATCAATCAGCCAATCAACTGGGTATCTATCATCTGTCTGATCTATGTATCTATGTATCTATCTATCTATGCTTTTTTTGAATAAGTATCTAAGTAAAGTCTAGCCATTAAAATTTGTTGCGTCTAAATAATTTTTAATTGATACATCATTTTCTTTCCTTTTTCTTTCTTTTTCCTGGAATTTACTTGCCCAAAATATTCGGTTATTTTGGCTGATCCAGAGTCCTCTGGGCTCTGCGTTTAATTGAGCATACCTCACCTAGGGGAGATTTTCTGGGGTAAAAGAGGAGGTATTTGGAGGGTTTTTTTTGTTTGTTTGTTTGTTTTTGTTTTTGTTTTTTTGTTTTGGTTTTTTGAGACAGGGTTTCTCTGTGTAGCCTTGGCTGTCCTGGAACTCACTCTGTAGATCCGCTGGCCTCCAACTCAGAAATCCGCCTGCCTCTGCCTCCCAAGTGCTGGGATTACAGGCGGGCGCCACCACTTCCTGGCTTGAGGAGGTATTTGTAATGACACATCTAAGAATAGTAGATAGATTTTGGAGTCAGAACTGGCTTTAAATCCTTGGATTACAACTAACAGCATGACTTTTAGCAAGATTTTTAGTTATTTCCCAATTTTCTAATCTATATCATGGGCTTTGAAGATGATAACACACAACAGATGGTGGATTCTAAGAAAAGCTCTTACAGGGGGCGGTTACAAACTAGAGTGCTGCCTCCCTCACCCCCACTGCATCTTTCCCCCGACTCTTCACCAAGGCTGAAAGGACCAGTGTGGTGTGTCTCAGGTCACCACCCCAGGGCACAGCGCCCTTGCTGGGCAGTTTAGGGCATTAACTGGCACAAGAGAACACTGCTTCCGAGTCACTTCTTAAGTCTAAAATACAATTTGTTTCTTAATTTCCCTTGTGTCCAGTACCAGAGTGTCACCATTGATGATAACAGAGTGATAACAGCATTAAGAGGGTGTTTGTGAAGCCAGGAAGTATTGCCCCACGCCTTTAATCCCAGCAGCACTCAGGAGGCAGAGGCAGGAGGATCTCTGTCAGTTCGAGGCCAGCCTGGTCTACAGAGTGAGTTCCAGGGCAGCTGTGGCTCCATGGGGGGGAAACCCTGTCTCCAATGTTCATGAGGGAATCCTCACAGTCCAACTGACTCCTTGGGTGGATGGTGGTCAGAACTGTCCCCGGCCACTGCCTCTGGGGCTGTCTGCACTTCTCTCCTCCCCGTGCCCAGGCACTGCCCTTCAACCAAACTCTTTCCCGCCTTCCACACAGGCCCAGCTCCTATTTGTCCTTACGTGTTAGTCCTCCAGGTGCTAAGGACTCTGTTATCCTGCTCACAGCTGAGTCCCCAGCTTCTACCGCGGTGTGTGGCCCCGACCCCGCCAGTAGGCATCTAGTTCACACTGGCTGCAGCGTGGAATTATATTAACTAACCCTTCCACCCACATCCAGGGATGCCGCTCGTCAAGATGACACCGAAGGTCACAGCTGCTGCTATTTGTTAATGCTCTCCAGGGTTCTGCCCTGCTTGTTTCAAAAACTGGTCTGACGTTCAGCTCCTATGGAGAATTCATGGTCTGTTTCTTTTAAATCTGTTAGTCTATAATAGATCCACACAATGCATACATCTAAAAGCACAAGAAGAAAACCTCATTTCTTTTATAAAACTCCTATTGTTCACACATGTGCCAAGGTCTCCCTTCCCTGTTGATTCTTTAGTGATGACCACTTTGAGAGGCCTGAATAAAGAAAGGGAAGAGTATGGGTTTTTAAAATCCATCACAATAGTCACAGCCATGCATCTGGAAATCCCCTCACTACTTGACCCAGATAGGTAACAGTCATGCGATGGAGTTTGCTAGCCCAGGATCTTTGAATCTTTCCCAGTCACTCACACTGGCATAGCTGGAACAGATCCCCAGTCTGTTGGAGGGTTATAAACCCTCCCTCCCTGGCCATGCTGGCCTTTCCAGGGTCGTTTCTCTCCTGATTTATGCTAAGATGCCAATCTAGGTCCCTTCTTCCCACACAGAGCGTTTTCCCACCCACACCGGGAGCCCCTTGTTGGCTGTCTTCTGACTCAGAATCCAGCTTTTCCAGCTTTTATTTTCGGCAGTTATCCTGGACAGCTAGCCTATGATTTTAGCATGGCCCCCATATTGCTTTTTGGTTCTCTTGGGGGTCTTGTACACTAAACATCTAGAACCAAGCATGTTGCATGCCTACCCCAGCAGGCCTGATTCTCCCCCCTCCCCCCATCCCCAGGGTCCTGTAAGCACAGGAGGAAGATGCTGACTCAAGCTTATCTTCCAGATGTTCCAGAGGTGCTGGAAAATACAGGGCTTGGCTACATCTCTATCCATGGAGACGTGATGCTCACACATGAGAAGAACTCTCTTCCCTACCTCCGTCCCTTACCCTGTGATGGCAAGGTCTTCTGAGTGCCAGGCCTCTTTTGGGCATCGTGATGTCACTTAGAGCTCAGCATTCTCATTGGGATGAAAGTCAACCTAGGGCCACAGCTCCCTCAGGGACGATCTAAAGGTGGAGGCTCTTCAGAGTGCACCTTTATAACTGGCGCTCTCTTAAACAGATGCTGTGAAAGTGCAGTCTCTTTAATTTCTATCATGATTAAGCTCTGGTAAGTAGGGATAAACTATGGAAAGAAGAGCCAACTGAAAGCCCCCTTTACCTCCTCATCTGTTTGTTTCTTATTTTCCTTGCTTTGTGTGACTAATGGAATGCCCAGTAACACAGATGGAGAGTAACTGATGATTAGAAGCAGCACTTGTCTTCAAGTCCATGTCCAAGCTATATGAGAAGCTTGGTGGGGTCCCCGGATTTTCACACAGTATGCATGTGCACAGGTGAGAGGTACCACTCACTGTGTATCCTGTTTTATTGCATATCGACATGCACTGTGAAAAAAAATCATTTTTCAAACCAATGTTCATTTCTTCAAGATGTTAAGTTATGAGATTGGTCTCGCTGCTGTTTCTTGCATCTTTATTTCAGAGAATTGCCCTCCCCCCTCTTCTGCATCTCTCTGTTGCAGCTACAGCAGTGCTTGAGTTTAGTGCAAAGAGCGCATGGGTGAGACTTCTTGGGGGGGGGGAGCTGTGACCCTGGGGAGAGGCAGGGAGGGAGAAGCTGAGTGACTCGTGCTCCCATCTGAATGGACTCATCAGATCTGTCTCTGGCAGTTACCAGCAGACCAAGCCCTGGTGGGCCTTCAAAGTGAAGACACCTAAGTGCTTTCGTTTGTTTTCCATGGACAGAGTTTGGCCCAGTTTCACTTCGTATGTGCAAGCTGGGGTCCTAAGGGATTTATTTCTATACCTCAAAACCATCCCTTATGATGAAAAGAATGGAATGAGACAGGACCTTCCCCGGGACAAGAAGCAAGACTCTGAGGCTTTGAGCAGTTCTTCTGTGATGTAGACCCCCCATTAACTTCTATGTCAGCAAAGATAACTCACTGAACTGCTGTCTTCACCTTCATCCATCAAAGACATGTGATTCATCTATGCCTGTACTTCCTTAAGCAGGATACAGAGTAACGAAAGTACTGAACTCTGAGTAAGCACTTCCTATGTGCCAGGTATTGTTATAAGCAATTGGTCAGTACTATATCGTCATTTGGTTCCCTTGTTCTATGAGTAAGATTCCCATGTGACAGTGTGGAAACTGAGGCACGGCAAGGTTAAACAACTTTAAGGTTCTACAGCAAGAATATCATGGTGCCTGAGTATCTCCATGGGCAGGAAGTAAGACGATCGGAGAGCTTATTCTCATAGTTATTACAGCAATGTCTTTGTCTCTCTATCCCAAAAGCTACAAGCTTTGGTGTTGTGCTGAGACATTTCTAAGGACCAGGATATACAAACACTAAATTGAATATGTGTCCTTGCTCTGAAGACATCCCATCTGAACAGGCCCATCCATCTACGCATCAACAAGAGGAACTTCATGCTTGATGGCCTAAGCCACGCCCTATCTGCCATTGGCCTCTGAGTCTAGGTGAAGAAGCAGTATAGCGTGTGTGGTGCAGCTGTTTGGCTACCTTGGTGACAATGGAGACTAAGGATAATGTTCAGAGGCAAAGCAGCCGAGAACGAGGGGTCCTGATGGAGAGAGGCTGTATCCCCACTGTTTCCCAAGGAACACACGTACTTAGAAAAGCATCAGACTAAAACCAAGAGGCATCTAGAGTTTTTCACGCTACCTCTGAGATCATCCCAGTAACCGGGCCGTGCTTCTGAAAGGCGAGTGACCGTCCTGTTTGGTTGTGCCTCCAATCAGCATTTCCATAGTTTAAACCACACGGTTGTCATTCTCTATTAACTGGGTGGGATGGGAGCTGGGACACATTTTGGATCTGCCAGCCTCATTTTCTCAGTGATTAAACATATTCTATTTTTTCCAAGTATTACCCTTTCCAATAAAGTCTTAGCCATTTCTTTTGAGCAGCTCGTTTATCTTGGTAGAAGGACACAGGGGGGAAAAACCTAAACCTTAAGCGTTCCTTTAGGAGCACAGCCCCATCCATTGATGCATGGGCAGGGTTGACAGGAATCAAGTCGGGGAAACCTTCCACTACAGATATTAATAGGACGGCGGAGAGGAGCTAATCTTCTATTAGATTACGGTGGAGAGGGAAACTGCCATCCGACTGCTAGCAGCTTTCTCTGATGCTAATCATCCGTGCAGTAGGGAAAAGGCTTAAATACACATTAGAAAGGTCTGCAGCCTTTAATGCCATTATAAACGCTGTCTTCACAGGGGGTAGCTATTACTTATAGTGCTGTGAGCAGAGGCACAGCTTCACAGGGTCACAGAAAAAAAAAATCTAAATATGTCTGTCCACAAAGAAAGCTGAGTGTTTACTCACTCCTAGGGGAAAGCTCTAGTCATACCAGGGAGAATTGAGGTGACCTCAGTTGGGGGCTGAGGATGGCCACACCCGAGGAACAGATGGATGTCATGTGTCCGAGGAGGACGCGCCATCTCTCATGGGGGTGTACCATTCAGGAAGCCCAACACAGACAGAATCAGGAGGAAAGGGTGGACAAAGACAGAGAAAGAAGATGTTGATAGAATTATTTTTTTACCGCGTGTTGAATGAGATTTTCTAAATGTATTCTGAAGATATGATTTCTGTGTGGTCAATGTTACAAAAGGCAAAGAGGCTAAAAAGTGTTATGGGTTAAGGATTCCGGTTAACTGAGGGAATTATGTGACCTTGGGCTGGAACCTGCTCAGAGAGGGAACATGCTATAAGGTGCATTCTCCTTGATATGCTTAGAATAGGGAAAACAGATTAGACAAAAGCATCCTGACCAAGTTAGTTCTAGTGATGTTGCTATGTCATTGTGTTTCCCTGACAGAATACCTGCTTAGGAAATGTAGATTCAAGCGTCTGAAGGCAAAAGGCATGGGGTGTGGAATTCATTCTCAAATGGTTTAGAAATAATTAAATGCTAACACACCACAAATATCAGTGTGGGCAGGGTAAATACTGTGTGATTCTACCTACAGGAGGTGTTTAAAATACCAAGGCTCATCCGTCGACTTGGAGAGATCGGTGGTTTCCAGAGGGCTGGGGGAGGGGAGGGTGGGAGCTGCTAGGTGTCTATATACCGGCAATGGGAAGTTTGGGTGGTATGTAATTTATACTTTGATGAAGTTGTTTATAAAGTTAATCTGAACAGGTTTAGGAGGAAAGCCCAATAGATGTCTGCAGGTTATTGTATGACAGTGGCTGGATATCTGTCAGCTGCCACTTTGAAACGAAACAGCTGCAACCTGTTTGTGACACACGTGGAAAGGCTATGAGCTGGTCACTGCATTAATTGTTTCTTATAAACTTGGCATTTTTTCTGGTTCCTTTTCTCCCACTGCCATTACAGACAGTCACTATGGCAAACAAAAATTGGTTGAATGTTCCCATTTCTCAGATTTGGGCTCAAAAGTTGTTAGCGTGGTGAACTGGCTAGAAAGAGCCCAATCGCATCCTGTGAGACCTTCTGGAAGTGAGAGCCTCCACACAGCTTTGTTGGGTTGTGTAACATGAAGCTGGCAAAAAGCCCCTTGTCAGTTAGTCACTGTTAGAAAGTTACAAACGCCACAGACAGAAAACAATGTTGCAATTTTCTGCTTAGGCGAGAAGGAGATTGTGGCCACACCGTCACTGAGCCATCCTTTTTGCGTTCTAACATATAAAAGCACAACAGGACAATAAGTTAAAATAGACCTGGTTTGCAGTCCCATATGACAGCAGAAAGGTTTCCAAGGTGAGATGCCACACGATGTTGAGGGGTCTTCATCAATCCGCACTGGGCCAGTCATTGAACAGTAATCATTTTAAGAGCAGCTGCACATTCTACAGCTAAGACAGGCTGACACACTAAGATTGGAAATGGGTTAAGAATAGCAGTGGGTAAATGTCTGCTTCCTTTGGTTTCTCGGTTTTAGGACATTGAGAAGCTGCTTCCAGAGGGCATGGATATGACAGATGACTCAGCGTTGCATATTTCCCAGCCACGGTGAAATGTTCAGGGAGGCACCAGAAAAACATTGCTGATGGAAGTCTTCCGTCAGATTTCCTGTCCACGGGAGGTGTCACCGTTATGAAACACTCCCTCGCAGAGGTCCAAATCCTGCCCACTTTGCCTCTTCTGAACAGATGGCTGTCCCCTGCGGGAACCCTGACTGGCAATGCCAATGTATGACAGAGGGTGTCACACAAAAAAAAAAAACGCAGAAGGGGGACATTTGGGAAGGGTTTGGAAGAGGAAGGGAGCAAGAGATGGCCCATGGGTAATGAGGGGGTGAATATAATAAAAACGCATTACACACATGCATGAAAATGTTATAATAAAACTACTATATAGATATAGAGAGTAGAGCCTAATAAAAATGTTTAAAACTGTGGTTATTATTATAATCTATGAAATGTGATTTGGAAACGACAAGTCAAAATTATACATACAGTGGCTATTCTAACACTCTAGGCTACCACTACTGGCCTTGAAGAGTATCTATATAAACTCGGAAGTTAGTGTTGTGTGAAGATCCCCCCCCCCCGGTACAATTTTATTCTGAAACACTCTTAGTTCTCACTATATTTCCTGGACAATTTCAGCAAAACTCACTGAGAGACATCTGAAAGCCAGGCAGGGAAGATGAGGCCCACGGCAGACACCGGAGGTCCACCAAGGATGGAAATGGGGAAGGGGAGGGACAGGTGTCTGAGCAATCGTGGTGATTATGTGGCGGACACTGGGCACCCCAGGATCCTGGAGGTGAGAGCTGCATTGATTGGAATGCAGTACTAAACCTAGATCAGAGCATTTAGGTTTCCAACGAGTGGTTTTGGAAATGTATCCCCAGGCTACTGAGGACATAAAAATTCAGTATGCAGTATATGCTCAGATCTACTGTCACGGTCCCACCAACATGTATGTCACTTTGAGTCTTAGCAGGATAATCATAGCTAAGCACAGTGATGCCGGAAATCACACATTAGAGCCACAGACGGCGAAAGTGGAGAGTTCTCCGGCAAGTTCATCCCAGGTGAGAGCCAGGCCCCTTGGGATTGCCTATCTCTTTTCTCAGTATCTCCCAGCTGAGATGACAGAGACCGGTGATGCAGTGACGTTCTGGAGGTCACCTGTCACATCCGATGCAGAGGCAGAGCAGGGCCCGGTTCTCCCATCTCAGGGACGGCTGGACTCGTAGGCCAGTTTCCCAGTCGGCCTTCCTGCTACATTGGAATAAAGACACCAAAGGCCCACATGGGAGAATGAAAAAGACATCCTACCCCACACGCTCCTGCCAGGCTCTGAACGGCAGACTTGCGAAGTCACAGACAATGAAACTGACGAAGTTAGCTGCGTGGGCTTGCCGAGACGATGAAATTAATGCTCAATTGTCTTCTTTCATAATCTCTTTCAAACCATCACGTTCCTCTCCAAAGTATGCATTGTTAAGAATCCCCCGAAGTGATTATTAACACGCGAGCCAGCCGGTGCTTGTAAACCATCTTACGAACACAAAGGAAGGATCTGTAAATGTTTATTCTCATTAACGAGACTAATTAGCCAATGGCTCCGTGCAATATTCCTGCACAAAGGTTTCTGGGTGATGCTCACTGTGCGTGACAGGAAATGGCACGGAAACAGCGTGGGGGGCGCTGCTCCTCAGGCCGGCTCGCCGGGGAGGTGAGCCGAGGCAGATGTGTTCCCACACAGAGACAACAGAAAGGACCAGTTGGAGTCCTGTGCTGTGTGGAGTCATTTTTTCAAGTCTCTGCTTTGTGGACTGCATGCTGCTATGCTGTAAAGCACTTCCGTGTTCTTTAGGGCCCGAGAATAAATCTTAAAAGATGACTGGCTCTCTGAGGCGAGGCGCCTCGCTTGGGGTCAGCACAGACTGTGTACGCTTGCTTGCCCTGTGCCTGGCATCAAAGGGACGAGAAGAGGGACACTCTTCTGAGGCTGCTCTTCAAGACTCCCACATACTTAGTGAAAAACGGCTCCTGATACTCAGATGTCTCCCACATGACAGTTTTGCCTGAGTGCACTGCAGTTTGTATTAATTATGGCTATCTCCTTTCTCTATTCTGGTGCATCTAGGGCTCTTGAACTGGGGTGGGCTGTCCTTCCCAGGGTGAGCTTCCTAGACAGCAAACATGACTATGAACACGGACTTAGCATCTGAACTAACTAATCCTTAGTTTATACTCTATACCCAGCCCATTCCCAGCTCGTGCAGTATGGGGCACTGTCCCTCAGTCCCCGCAATTACCCCAAAGCCAGGGACCAGTAGCTCAGAATATCTTTATTGCTTAGAGCCCACTGATGCTTTCATAATACCCGTCTCCTTGATTTATATAACTTCCCTAATTCCTTCCTGCGAAAGCCTCAATAAAAACTCTGACACGCCCTTTCTCCTGATCGACCCTGGTGCCTCCCAAGTGGCCCGTGGCACCTCCTGCTTCTAGAGCTCTGTATGATTTCATTCCTTCATGACAGACATGTCCTTGTTTGCATGTCTTATGTACCACACGGAATTAAAACCTGGCAGACATGTTTTTCAAAACTGGTCAGCAGACAGGACTAACGGTGTGATGGTGAGTCTCTGGACATACCCACAATTTCTCTCTTTGTCTACAAACTCCACTTTGCCAGGCCTGGCTAGATGTTAACAGGCAATCCCATCAACTACACTGCAAGCAGGCCCGAGATTGTAATCTGTTTCATCAACTTAGGTATTTATTATGTATTATTAATATTAATATTATTATTAAGTGGATATAGACTCAGGATTGGCTAGTTCAGGTACTAAGGGTATGCCTATAGGCCAATTTACTATTTAGCTCAACCCTGGGAAAAGCAAATCCTACCTGCTTCTCAAAATCATACGTATTTTTTAGTATAGAGGTGGGGTGGGAGAGTAACATGTATGAAGGCCAAAGAACAACGTGGGTGTCATCCTCAAAGACACCATCTAGGTCTTTTTTTTTTTTTTTTTTTTTTTTTTTTTTTTTTTTTTTTTGGTTTTTCGAGACAGGGTTTCTCTGTATAGTTCTGGCTGTCCTGGAACTCACTCTGTAGACCAGGCTGGCCTCGAACTCAGAAATCCGCCTGCCTCTGCCTCCCAAGTGCTGGGATTAAAGGCGTGCGCCACCAGGCCCGGCTACCATCTAGGTCTTTTGAAACAGAGTCTCTCTTTGGCCTGGAGCTTGCTAAGCAGGACAGACTAGTTGGCCAATGACTCCCAGGGGTCCTTCTGTCTCTACCTCTCCAGCGATGAATGTCAGGTGCCTGCCCTTCCACCTGGCATGTTATGTGGATGTTGGAGCTCAGACCCAGGTCCTCAGGCCTCAATGTGTGCGCTTGCCAGACTGAGCTACCCGGCCAGTCCCATTAGAACACTGTTGAGGATCTCAAAGGCTTTATAAAGGATCCCGTGAGCTAATGAACAAGGGCAGACCAGGCAGGTGGGCTGTTCCTGACTGAGCCCTTAATAAACCCCATCACGGCCTCTTGCCTCGCCACATTGGAGGCGAGAGCCAGTGTCCCTGTCTCTTCTCACTGTGCCCTCACACCTTCGTGCTGTTGGCTTGCAGAGTCATGGCTGCCATGTGGCAGGAAGACTTTTAATAAAACCTGCTAATGGAATATGATAATTACATGTGTAATTAGGGAAGACGGAGAACAGATGTATAATGAGGAGGGCCGTGGACAGGGACACCTCCGGAGAAGCACGGATTGGTGCTTAAGTGGCAATGTGGGCCTGGCTCTCCCGAATGAGAGCTGTCTTCCATTTTATATACTGTGAGCAGAGGGAGTAGTGGGTGGACCCAGGTAAGGTCTGAGCAAAAGCAGAGAAATGTTCTGTGAGCCACGAAGGCCTCAGGGTCTGGCACAATGATATCCAAAAACCAAACAAACACCCTAAAACCCCCAAACAATAACAATGAGAACAACAACAAAGACAGCAACCACAACCAAAACCCAACCCCCCTTAAGCAGTCTTGAACGGAGAGAGTAGGGGCGCCATGTTCATGAGCTTCTGAACTGGGATGGTTAACCGTCAGCCTGACCAGATCCAGGATCACCTAGATGACAGGGCTCTGAGTATTCCTGCGAGGCGTTATCTAGGTTAGGTTAACCGAGGTCGGAAGAGCACCCAGACGGAGAACAGACTGCTTCCCGACTGGAGGCAGCGTGCAGACTGCCTCAAGTTCTTGCCATCTTGACTTCCTATGACAGACTGTATCCCAAAGCTCCGAGCTCAAGTAAACCCTCCCCTCCGTAAGCTGGTTGAGTATTTTATCACAGCAACAGGAAACCTCAGGGCAAATTGTACCAGAAGGAAACTACAGGCACGACCCAAGGCAGTTCCCTTAGACCCTACGAATACTGACAGCCAAAGGTTGTCCAAAGACACTCTGGAGAGTAGGTCCTGACCTCTGCGTCACCGGCCTATCGACTGACAGACAGTATTCGGGCCAAAGGAGAGAGGCTGAGAAGTCATTCTCTTTTCATGTCTCCCTGAAATCAATTTTAAAAAATATATTTTTTTGTTGTTTTGCTCAGAGTGGTTTTATGGCTGCAGTTGAGCTGCGGTGGGGGGTGGGGGATGGGAGGTGGGGGGTGAGGGATGGGAGGTGGGGGTGCTAACTGAGCTCTGGGAGGCACTGTCATTAGCCTAAAATCTCTACTATGCCTGAGAGCTTTATTAGTTACCCTTATTATTTCTTGGGCACAGTGGTTAGGGACCAAACGCTAACACCCTCACGAGAAATGTCCTTCTCATCCACACTATGCTTCAGGTTTTTCCGGTGGGGACTCACAAGGACTCTCATCCACTTCTATCAGCTCAAAATAGGGAGTGGGGCAGGCGGTTCTCTGGGAACGTGAGTGTCCTCACATGCGTAAGACATCCTTGGTGACTAAACTTCAGCAAGCTTTATAAGCAGCTGGAATGACAAAAAGCAGAAAGTGCGGGGCGGTGGTGGCACACGCCTTTACTCCCAGGACTCTGGGAGGCAGAGGCAGGCGGATTTCTGAGTTCGAGGCCAGCCTGGTCTACAGAATGAGTTCCAGGACAGCCAGGGCTACACAGAGAAACCCTGTCTCGAAAAACCAAAAAAAAAAAAAAAAAAAAAAAAAAAAAAAAGCCGAAAGCTACTTAAGTAGAATAAGAAACTTCTGGGAAGAGAGGTGGAGATCTCAGCCAGTGGGAACCCTTGCCCCTACATCAAGCCTGGCGTCCTCCCCTCTGTTCTTGAGTCTCGGCAGTCTTGCTAGGAGGCCGGGTGCCCCCTAGGCTAAGGCGCTCTGGATCTGGTGTTCTGTGTTCTCCCTCCTCACTCGTCCACCTCATCCACCTTCTTTGTAGAACTCTCCATTGCTATAAAGAACGCACAAAGGGCTGGAGAGATGGCTCAGGAGTGAAGAACTCTGGCTTCTCTTCCTGAGGACCCGGGTTTGTTGTCCCAGCACTCCCATGGTGGCTCACGGCCATCTGTGACTCCAGTTCAGAGGATACCCTGGCCTCCATGGTACACAGACATATATGCAGGTAAATCACCCATCTAACGTGGAAAAAATAATAATGGAGGGACCAGCCAGGAGCCCTCAAAAGCTTCCGATGGAAGGACTGGTTCTGAGTTTCCCAGGGGATTTTGACAGTGAGTCCCTGGAACTTATGAAGGAATTCTGCAGTGGGGACTGGGACTTTGGATATTTCATAGTGAACCTAACTTATACATGGGAATCACACATCAGCTAGATTATTTTTGCCTTGGAGATGGCTATTCTTGGTTGTCAACTACATCTGGAACTAACTAAAAATCCAAGCAGCTGGGTACACCCGTGAGTGATTTTTAGTTCACTGGATCATTTAAAGAAGTAGAAGACCCACCGTAAATCTGTCCCACACGGTCTGGTGGCCACCTGTATAAAAGAGATGGAAGAAAGAAACTTCCACTCTTTGCCGGCTCTTCCTCACTGGCAGGTCCGTTCCTACACTGGCATTAGAGCTTACTTCTTTGGGATTCCAGCATATACTGAAGACCAGCTGTGACATCCAGCCTTGTGGACGACTACTGAATTCTTGGACGGCCCATTACCAGGCAGCCACCTTTGGATTAGCAGGACCACAGCCTGTAAGCCATTCCAATAAATCCCCTTTTCATATACATAGAATCCTTCTCTCGGTCTGCACTCTGGAGAGCGCTGACCAATCTGCCTTGGGCATCTCCACCACTCGCTGTTTTCCTCTCGACCTTTACCCAAATCCATCTTCATTTATTCTCTCACAAGTGCAGTCCCCCTCATTAACTATAAAAATGAAAACCTCTGTCAAATGGAAGGAAGCTGGCAGTCTAATGTTACTGTTAAGCGTGCTGGCACTGGTCCAGCGTGGTCTCATAGCCAACGTGTGTCTCAGTCACGGGGAAGCACATCTGAGCCATGCACATCTGTCCTGGCAACCACAGCGGGGACACAAATGAAACACCCTAAATTAAATTCCAGTGCGCTGCAAGTCTAATGAGCATTATTAGAGGATGAGCACACATTTAAGAAAAAAGCTGCTGATGGCCTGACACTGTTCTGACCCCCTTTGGTGAGAGAGAAGACCTGTGAAATCACGTCGCTATGCAGACCTCCTGCAGAAGTGGGGGGCAGCGGATAGATATCTCTAGGGGATGGGCCACCATCTTGGGGGGGGCTCACTCTTGCTATTCTCCCTCCCACTGAAACAGGAGGCTGGCACTTTGACGCACCTTCTGTCACTCGGACACACTCATTTAGATCCTGTTGCCAGAGTCATCCTGAACACACCCTTTGGGGTTGCTGTCTCTGGACTCTCCGCTTAACTGGCCACTAATGGCTCTACATCGCTTGCAGTCCTACCCACCAGCTCTGGACACATGGTTTGCCTTGGCTTTAGCTGGGTGCCTCCTCTAAGCCTATAGCCTGTTCTTTTCTCCAGAGGACTGGATAAATACAAGGCTCGTGAGAGGAAAACACCAGGTTATTCCTGCTCAATGGCTTTCTTTTTGGCAACCTAGCAACCTGGTATTACTATTTTAATATTTATATAATACTTGCAGGTGAGCCCAACTACTTGGTATCTCACATTCTGGAAACTCACACACTCAGAAACATGATCCCTTTATACACAAGTATAATTCCTCATGAGGGCTCTAAGCACCCTGCCTCCTGTATATAATTCCCAATTAAAGGACACAATGCTTATTTTACCTTTAATGAACTCAACGGAGCACTGGCTTTGGGGGTAGACACTTGGCCACTTAAATCCTGACCCAACTGCTTTGCCAGCTCTAATATATTTTTTATTACTATAGCTTAGTTTGTTTTTTAAAAGTACCATTAATATTTTAATATTGTCTTTGAAATATAAAACAATAACTAAGATAAAAGCAAGAAAAAGAGGAATTCTGTTAATGTTTGAAACAAAAATTATACGTGGACAAACACATTAGCCACTCAGAGAAGAGCAAGAATGAAGAGATAATGAGAATTTGGGGAAAGGGCCAACTTGGACAAGAACCCTTTGCAGTCTTTCAATTCCAAGTTTTTCTAGATCTTTTATTTTAACATCAGGAGATTCCACTGTACACAGTGTGCTGCGCTCTGCTGGCTGTACGGTGTTTTTACCCAGGGAGCCTTGGTGAACCCACTCCAGACAGCTTCATTCTCAGCTGCGGATTTGATGTGCCCCACCCCGCAGCGTTACTGCTGGCCTGTCACATCTTTGTCCCACGCAAAGGACGAGGCAGGGTATAGGCAATCCAGCTACCCAGCAGCCTGTGGTGACCCTGCTGCTCTACAAGGGGGTAGGGAGAACCTGTAAGTCGTGACTGGGATGTCCTGGAGCCAAGGCTTAATTATGGAAGAGAATGTTTTAGGGACAAATGTCAGCCCACTTCTGCTCTCCACCTGGAAAGGGAAGGAGGGGGAACTTTCTAAATCACATGAATCCCAATGCTGACACTGTGCATGGAGGCTCACGGAAATCTTTCAGGTATCTCTTCATTTCATGCTCACTGCTTTCCAGGTTGATGCAAGAGTTATCTCCATCTCTGTGTACACATAGGGAAACTCGGAGCCAAGCAGTTACCTAACCGGCCCATGGTCACATGACTAGAACCTAGACCAGACACTGCTCAGGGCACGCCCATCCGAAGCTGTGCTGATCTCCTCCTGCCTGACTGATTCTGAGCGCAGGCCATCAGACTCTAAGTTAGACTGACGGCAAGACAAGCAATATGACAGGCCTGTCATACCTTATACAATATGACAAGCTATACATTAGCTAAACGGAGCCCTCCTGCCCCCCCCTCCCCCACATCCCTTTAAGAATGGAACACAGCCTGGTCAGAAGCACAGACTGTGGTCTACTCATCAACCCAAATCAGCTCAATTGTGAATCAGCCATCTTTGTTAAGGGCAATGGACTCACCAGCCATGTCCAGGACATCACTGTCTGTCTTTGTAGTGACCATTTAATAGATTAAAACATTAAGTTTTAATTGGTCTCTATCAATGATATTAGAAGTTTACAAAATAAGGCAAGCAATAAAAATACATCGCCTTGTTACTTGGGAATGAAATTGATTCTATCCTTCTACAGATAAGAGAATTATCACACGAAGGCAATCTCCCATCTCCACAAACAATCTTTATAGCGGTATTTAAATTAAATTGCCTGGAAATAATCATATTTGAAGGAAGTAGAGAAAACTTTTTGAGGTGAGCCGTCACACGGGCGATGCCTGTGACACACAGTCATGGATTTTTGTGTCTTACAATCTTCCGTGGCTTCAATTTGATATTTTTTAGAAAGCAAAGTAACTAATAGAAAAAAGGGTCAGGTTTTTTTGTGGTTTGTTTTTGTTATGACATACCTATGGGACATTGAAAGAATTTTAGATTAATGTTACTACCCACTCCAAACAGCTCTAAGGAACATTTTTATTGAACAATAAAGCTTTCTTCCTTATGTTCAGTACTATTCCTTTTTTTTTTTTTTTAAATTCCTGTCAGAAGATACTGTTTGTATAAAGAGGAGAAATACAAATGCTTATTATCCAACGAAGCAATTCTAGTAAATTAAATTCATTCAATACACATCAGGCATAGAGGACCAACACTTGGGCGAGTGGGAAGTTAATTTCAAACACGATACACCTGAGACCGTCTGCACACTGCTCAGGCCTATCTTTCGCGAAAGATGGCAGCAGTCCAGCCCGCAGCTTCTCTCTCAGAGTGTGGAATCTGATTTCCACATCACCAGCTGTCGCTGGAAGTGGTTCTAAGATTCACGTAGACCATCTTGTAGCTTTCTTTTCTCCTATATTCTAAGAGGACAGTCCCCGCTTCTAATCTGAAGCAGAGCAGATATTGCTAATAAGATTGGTTAGTCTTCAGTAACACAAAAACGCCTCTACCCCAAATCTGGGTGCTTTCGACGCCTGTGAGTGCAGAGGGAGGAGGTGGGTGCAGGCTGTCCCTGGGGTGCCCATGCTGTCGGGTTAGCTAGCGAAAACATTCCACCGCCAACCCAGGAGCTAAAAATAAAGAGTCCTAATTTGTTAGGTGCTTAGAATTTGGCTCTGACTAAACACAGGAAGTTGGTGAGATGAATCCTTAAGATCCATCCCGGTTCCAAGTGAGTATGCCCCGTGTCATCTCTGGCCTGAACCCTGCATCTAATCCAGCGCTGGCCGGCACCCAATCTTGTTCATTTAATAGTCAACATTTGTCAAGGGTTCCCCGTGTACCGAGCCCTGCGTTAGGCATGCGTTAGGGGACAGACACAAAGAAGGCTATGTCTCCATGTGCGGGTCTCACTGCTGAAGACAGTGGTGGGCTGGAAGATCTGATGATTGCAGACAGTTTACATGTAAAATCAACCGTGTGCTACCATTGTCTGAAAGGTACCCAACTGGTACACTGACACCTCTCTGTGCCTTAGCAGCAGAGTACGAGGTTGAATTATGCAAGGCCCTGTTTCCTGTTCTTAAAAAAACAAAACACCTATCACCCTTTGTAGTATGTGATACTCTTATCAAGATGTCAAAGATTCTGGCTATAGGAAGTGAACTGGGCTTTTGATAGCAGTTAATAGGACCAGAATTTGAGACGCAGAGTCAGGATGTCCCATAGGGTCATTTGAAGTAAGAAAAGAGTTCAGGAACTGGCCCTAGAACCCAAGCGCTGCTTATTCTAAGCTCAAAGCATCTACGAAATTTCTCTTGATCAAACTCAAGGTAAGAACAGAATTCCACAGTGGGGGAGTTGCAGAAGAGAATGAGGAGACCTTGGTACTTTAAAGTGTGGGAACGATGCTGGGGGAAGATGTCAGGAGGACTGGCTCTATGCTCCCCCAGGGGCCAGGCTAGAAAGCAGAGCCGAGCGCCAATTGCACAGCATTCTGGCGGTGGCGTGCGGTGGCGTGCTCCTGCTGGCCGTGTTCTTAGGCAGTGGGAGTTTGAGTCCCACTGTTTATTTTTCTTATGCCGACAATCGGTGCCAAAGCAAGGAACAAACAAGAGCTGGGCGTGGCGAGAACAGGGGAAGGCTTTGAGGGGGACCAGACCAGGGTGATGAATCTACTGAGGTCTGAGCAGGGACCTTACCTAGGGTTAGGGTTGAAGCAACAAAGCTGTAGGCAGCTTACTGAGGCCTTTGTCCGCAGATGACAATACTACGGACATATTTATTTTTATTTACGCATAAAAGTGTGCCAGCTTGTCTGTATGAGAATCATGTTCCTGCAGGCACCTATGGAGGTCAGGAGGTTAGCAGGGGGTGCTGGGTCCCTGGGAGTGGGAGTTACACAGGTGGTTAACACCCACCTGGTGCTGGGAACCAAATGGGTCCCCTGCAAGCCATCTCTCCAGCCCTAAGAACACATTTATACTGTCCCCGGTCTCAGAGACACCTCACTGCTCGCTCACGTGCAAGCTCACCACACTTCCCTTGGTGGGCTTGGGGGAGTCTCAGCTCACCCTTCAGGACCCCCACATCATCAAGGTACCTCTCAGAATACACATTCATGATCTTCATCTGAAAGGTACTAAACATAGATTCCTGTTGTCACTGGGGGTGGGGGTGGGGGTGGGGCTCAGATAGCGTGGAAGGCTACTGCAGAGCTTGCTCTGCCAAATACCCCCACAGGGGATGATTTACCTTGGGATTGTTCCTGAGCTTGCTGGGGAACGGGGAGGGGCGGCGGGGGAGGGGGGAGGGGGGGAGGGGGTTGATCTAAGCCATAGGAATCCTGAGCTGAGAGCATATACCAGCCAAGGAGCCGAAGCTGTTCCAGATAAGGGGAGGAGCCTGCTTCTGAGCAGCAGCGGAAGTGAACTTGATGGCTTCATTAGGGACACAGAAGCTGAGGCACAAACCACATGAGGAGCTCCCCCCACGACCTTTCAGTTCTCTCTTGGTGGAAGCTCATGGGAGCCCAGAGTTGCACAAGGTTGCAGCTTTACATACAAGTTTCAGTGATGGGTAACTGAAACTTTGTTTTCCATGGGTAGTAAGTGGTTACAAGTGTTTTTAAAAGGGTGCCGGAGGGGGAAACACCCCGCTGCTTGTTTTGACTTGTAGTTCTAATGGCTTTGAACAGCTTCAGTATTGACGCCACAGCGTTACACATGGCTCAACTGAAAAAAAAAATCCCCTCACAGCCCTCAACTCCCATCTCATAAACCATCACACAGAGAAGCACATCGCTCGGTTGCTGCTGTGTGAGCAGCTGGCTTTAGTGCAGTGTGGTCTCCGTTTCGGGCTCTAAGCATCTCTGCTTGGGATATCATGGTCTCTTATTTGCACGAGGTTCCCAGGTCCTTCTTTGTTTCCCACTGTAGCTGAGGTACAGTGCTGGGCTGTCCTGCTATTCTGTCACCGCTGTTCCTATCTACTGTAAGTTCGGGGTTCACAGGGCATGTCCAGTGAGGGAATCCCAGGGAGTTTTCCTTCGCATTGATTAAGTGTTACCTGTTGCTTCTACCTTTGAGTTGCTGTTGTTACTGTATGTCAAGGCTGGATCTGAACAGTTTCATTTTATCCCAAGCGTTGACTAAGCGATCTGGTTTGTTTCCATCAAGAGATAACCAAGCAGTTGACAGGCAGCCATCTTAATGTGCTCTTTCTCATTTACCGCGTCTGAAATGTGATCTTACATTGCTCCCAAGGGCCCAAGTGTTAATGGCCTATTCATCGGGGTCAGAAGAGGGACACGGTGGAATTTCAGTAGATGGGGCCTAGTGGGAGGAAGTTAGCTCACTGGTGGTGTGTCTTACCTTTTCCTGTTTCCCTCTTTGCTTTTTAAATGCTTTGAAGTAAGCAGCTTTGTCCACTGGATGGACACCATGATGTCCTGTCTCACCACAGGTCCAGAGCCATGAAGCCAACCAAACACGGCTGAAAACCTCTGGGCCCAGTCTCTCTTCCTTAGGACTTGACTAGCTCAGTGTGTTAGTTACTGTTCTATTGTTGTGAAGAGATACTAAGATGAAAGAAACTCTTACAAAGAAAGCATTTAATTGGGGGCTTGCTTAAAGTTTTACAGTTAGTCCAGGACCATTATGGTGGGAAACACATGGACAGGCATGGCACTGGAGCTGAGAGTGGGGTTTTTAGATCATCAAAGTACATTCCCAGTGACACACCTCCTCCAACAACAACAAAATGACACTTCTTCCAAAAGATCACACCTCGTCTAATAGGCCACATCTCCTCTAACAGGCCATACCTCCTCTAATATGCCACAACTCCTCCAACAAGGCCACGCCTCCTAATCCTTCTCAAACAGTTTTACTCCCTGATGACAGAGCATTCCAATAGGAGCCAATCTCATCCAAACCATCACACTCCAGCATTTTGTCAGAGTAACAGAAAGCTGACGTGTTACTCCACCCCATTTCCTATCTTCTCCTTAGGCCTCTGTTCCCCTTTCAGTGACAATCGCTGATCTACATGTTTCTTGTTAACCTCGTCTACTTTCTCATGTTCCCACAGGCAGCCTCCTCAGGAAAGGGCCTGGTGTCTCTGTTTTACTGCTGTGCCCGGAACAAAACAGTGCTCATCATTTGTGGAGAAGTGAGTTTTAGTGTGGGGTCACAGAGCACTTGTGGAGGTGAGAGATTAATTTGCAGGAGTCAGTTCTCTCTCTCTCTGCTGGGTGGGTCCTAGGGCTTGAGCTTAGGTCTTCAGGTCTGGGAGTAACTTCCTATACCCTCAGAGCCATGCCCCTGGCTCTGTGTGAACACTTTACCACATAAAAATACTCAGTAGTTTATATAGGAGCTAAGGGAATTAATACAAGTCAAGCATTTAACACAGGAAGAGACAGAGACAGGTGCCCGATGTGTATAGTGTGTGTGTGTGTGTGTGTGTGTGTGTGTATGACCTTCTCCAGGAATGCAGGTAGAATATGGTGTGTTTCAAGTTCATTTTCTCTAACCAAAGGGAATGGCTCCTGCTTATGGGGAATGGACTGCTTCTTGACTCTCTCCCTCACCAACATCCAAGGATGCTCAAGTCCTTTACATGAGATGCAATAGCATTTGCATATAGTCCATGAACATCCCCATGACACCGTAAATCACCTGAGCTACTTACAATATTGAACATAGTGTAAATAATTGTTATCCTACCCTGTCTACAAAACAATAAGAAAAAGGTCTGTATACAGTACAGACTGTAAGTTTTCTACAAGTATTCTTCCTCTTCCTCCTCCTCTTCCTCCTCTTCTTCTTCTTCTTCTTCTTTGTTTTGTTTTTTGGATTTGGTTTTTTCGAGACAGGGTTTCAGCCGGGCATGGTGGCACATGCCTTTAATCCCAGAACTCTGGGAGGCAGAGGCAGGCAGATTTCTGAGTTCGAGGCCAGCCTGGTCTACAGAATGAGTTCCAGGACAGCCAGGGCTATACAGAGAAGCCCTGTCTCGACTTTTTTTTTTTTTTTTTTTGGTTTTTTGAGACAGGGTTTCTCTGTATAGCCCTGGCTGTCCTGGAACTCACTCTGTAGACCAGGCTGGCCTCGAACTCAGAAATCTGCCTGCCTCTGCCTCCCAGAGTTCTGGGATTACAGGCATGCGCCACCACCACCTGGCCTTTCCAAGTATTCTTAATCTGTGGTTGACTGAATCCCCTGGTAATAAACTTGTGGATGGTTACAGAAGGCAGACTATATTTAGCAAACATTTTCTCCCTAAGAAACCTTTATGTCTTCACCTTCAAGGATAGATGACACTAAAATGTTCATGTTTTAATAATAAGGCAAGCCAAATCAAGTTTAACCTGAAATCTTTGGTTACAAATCTTTCTCTTACCTCCTGGCTCTTCAGATGTTTGCAGAGTTCTACCTAATTGAGTGTACCAGGATAGGGGTGATGTGCCCGGAGTCCCTGAACCACTGTGAATCGTGTGAGTGCGGAGGACACAGGTGCCAGCCTACGCTGCTGCGTAAGGGTTACAAATAAGTATGGGGACAGGAAGTCAATGTCAGTCCTACTAAGGGTTTCAGAAATGTCCCCCTTCCCCCCCTCCCGGGGGCTTGAGTAAATTGTAACTAAAACTGCTCCCCTCGTGGAGTCTGTGGGCCAGCGGCTGTCATCTCAGACCCAGCCAAGGCTCCCTGAGGACGCTGGTGGGGACATTAAACACACTTGTGGCTTTCATGGCATGGTGGGAGAACTCCCCATTCAACGTTCTTGAGCTTGCTTGCTTTCAAACCAAAGTGATTCTCCGTGTCCAACAAGGTTAAACAAATTGTTGACCTTTACATTTCGATTTCAAGTGTGCTTGGCTGAATGATCTGAATGAAAGCCTACACTAGATTCTTGGAGTTTTATTTCAAAATTTACAATGAAACCATCTCTCACAAACATGCTTTTTGTTTTTGTTTTTGTTTGTTGTTTTTGTTTTTTTAGGTAGGGGCATGTGTGGTATTGGGCAGTTGCTTAGAAACCTAATCACATACCCTCTCTACAGCGTTCACTTTACTGTCTCAAGTTATGTCATAATCTCCTCCCTCCCCCTCTTCGGACGGTCAGCGGCTTCCATACAAAGGAGCCAAGGAAAACATTCTGACAAACAGATGAGCTAGCTGGAAGTGACTCTATTAACCTCCGCGGCAACTTCCACAGGACAGGGACCCAGTCAGATCTCATTTGTCAATAGCTCGTTCAGGGAACAAACACACAGACACTATTGTGTCAAACAGCTGGCTGCTCCAGAGTGCTTTGTTTACGGAGCGCTGGGTTAATGGAATCCCAAGGTCACTCATATTCCTGAATACAGTCAGCTTTGATTCTTTCTTAAAGGGGCTTCATAAGAAGGAGTTTTCGGAGAGAATGATTTACTCACCCCATATAAACCACTGGAGTGGTGAATTAAAAAAAAAAAGATGGGCCTTCTGATCAGCCACCTGCAATTCTAGAAGCAGCCACAAGGGGACTAACCTGTCTGATTGCCCTCCTTGTTTTTACACACTTGATCTTACTTAGCAAAAAGGCTGAGAATTGACCTCCTCAATTTTAACCGAAATATAACATTCGGGTGTTGAACAAGACACAGGATACTGAAGGGTGGGATTAGCTAGATGCCAGTCTGAGGAAGGCACCGGATCAGAGAAGGAAATAAAAGATATGAAAAGAAATAGAATCCAAATAATAGACCTGGGGGCAGTGGCTACCTGCCCCATCACTGGGTGCACAGGCAAGCTCAGGACCACAGGGTCCCAGAGAGCTCCTCACAGCTACTTTGCTGTGATGACCTGAGGGTGATGCGAATAATGTGGATGTCATCTGGAAGGCTCGCCCATAAACGCGGAAAGCTGCACATGGCAATCAGAGATGACCTCAGTTTCCTTGCTACGTTTCTCACTGAAGTACTTCAACATTCACAAAGTCTCATTGGGGCGGGAGGTGTTCACGTGCAGGCACATACGTACGTATGTACAAGTGCATGCGTGCGCCTGTGTGCGTGTGTGCGTGCGTGCGTGTCTGTGTCCATGCTCAGCTTTTTACATGGAACACCACGATACTTTCCACAGCCCACTGGTCCGAACACTACCATTAGAATGACCTGCAACTGAGCCATCTAGAACAGGAGCCAGCAGGCGTGTGTCTGCAAGCTGGACGTCCAGCTGGTCCACATGGGCTGGGGACACCGCACGCGTGTTTTGTCCTGCATGGTTTGATGAACTGTAGTTCTCAAAGGTACAGAAGCATGCTTGGGCACCACCCACAGCATCATCTTTCTGTATCCTGGGAATCTACAGCACCTCGTCGGAATGGTTCTAAGCGTCAGTTATTAAAAGCCCTGCAGGTATGAGAAGCGCACTCATCTGCAATGACCCCCGAGGGCAGGGTTTGAGGGACGGCTGGTTTGGAAAGAGTTCCCTGACTCTGCTTCTTATGTGTTTCATTTTCAAAAGGTAGACTGCGGAGGAGAGCTGACGGTCACGTGAGCTTTCTGGTTGCCCAGATTCTGTTGGGGGAGGGGGAAGCATTTTTCTGTAATTAAACTGTAAGGACTAATTGTAATAAAATTGCACTGTCTGTGAGAAATCTGTCACTTCTCAGAATTAGCTGAGAGGGTGAAGCTCAAGTGTGGGTGTAATTAAGACCCGAGCTGTGGAGGTCTTGGGGCCGGTGCAGGTGGGAATAGGTGGGTGTTGATATCCTGTGACCTTTGTCTGTCTCTCCCCATCCCCCAGAACAGGTGGGTCAGAGGGGATTCTCCAATCTCCCTGCAAAGACGCTGGGTTGTTAATCTAAGAGAGAGGCTCATTAAACCTTTTATTTAATTGCTAATGTCGTGGGGCATATACAAGCATAGAACTTTATTCTTTGAAAAAAAATTCCACTGCATTTTAAAATTGCGCAAATGATTATATTTTGATAAGCCCTAATAGAAATAGAAAGGGCTGAAATCCTCTTCGACCCTCAATCACTCAGCTGCCAGTACTGCCCCCTCTCCAGATCCCTTTCTTGGCCTTTCTTATTCTCTCTCTCTCTCTTTTGGAAACTACTCTGTGTTATCATGGATCCAGTTCAATCCTTTTAATTGCTGTGCAGAAGGCCTTTGACTCTGTAACCATTTTATTTGGCCATTTCTCCCACGTTTCATTATTACAAACAGTACTGCAATATGCCTGCTGTGGGCTGAACCGGAAATATCCCTCATGGGCTCTTGTCTTGAATACTCTGAGACACGTTGGTGAAAGTCACCCAGGGCCAGCTACTGGGGACTGTTTCTACTTCTGACTTGGTCCTGCTTTCCTGGTTGGCAGCTGTAATGACTGGTTTTGTGTGTCAAGTTGACTCAAGCCAGAGTCATCAGAGAGGAAGGAGCTTCCGCTGAGAAATGCCTCCGTGAGATCCAGCGGTAAGGACTTTTCTCAATCAGTGATCCAATGGAGGAGGGCCCAGCCTGAGGTGGGTGGTGCCACCGCTGGGCCGGTGGTCCTGAGCTCTAAAGGCTGAGCAAGCCATAGAGAAGAAGCCAGTAAGCAGCACCCCTCCATGGCCTCTGCATGAGCTCCTGCCTCCAGGCTCCTGCCCTGCCTGAGTTCTTATCCTGACTTCCTCCATTGAGGAACTATGGATTTGCAAGTGTAGGCTGAATAAACCCTTTCCTCCCCAACTTGCTTTTTGGTGGTGATGGTGTGTCACTGCAACAACAGAAACCCTACCCCAGACAGCAGCCGTGTGACACAGCAGAGCCTTGGCTCTGCCACCTTGGACGGAGTGGCTCTCTGCCTTCCCCATCATGGTGGACTGTGACCTTCTTCCTTGTCATAGTGTAAGCTAAGTAACTAACACAGCACCTCACCAAAGGTGGGGCAGGTCACAAGGAAGAAGATGGCTGTCTTAGGAGCTTGGCTGCTCAGTAGGCAATCCCAAATCTCTGAATCCAGCAGGGAGAACTGGAGCTTTATCACCCCTGGACAAAACCCAGGAAAGAGTCTTCCTACTAGACCTGTCCTAACTCTATTTAATTACTTCCTTACGTCAAGGCAAAGCAGCAAAAGTGAGTATACCAGGAAAAAACACAGCTGAAGCCTGGAGTATGTTGGAATATCCACCATTCTGTACTACTTCCAATGCACATTTTTTTGGGGATATGAGCTACCATTTACGGGGGTGGGGGTGGGAGTGGTCTGCCTCATAATCCAAGTCATGCTACTGAAAGACATTGTAGGCATATTCAAAGGCACTCTCAACACTTGGCAGAGTAGAAAATCAAAGCTCAGAAAGTGGCCTTGGGAAGGTCATAGAGCTGATGACCTGCCATCTTGAACTGGCTGCTTCCTGTGGAACCCTTGCCTATCACGACCCAGAACATCAATCGCCCTTATGCCTTTGCTGGAGGGGCCTCTCTGTGTAGCTCTTTCTTAGCCTCGTGACTCAGGAGATTTTTGTCTGAATGCCTCTGCCATTGGTAACAGCAGAAAAAGATGACTGCTCCCCACTGTCTGCAGTGCCTCCTCCAAGTCTAATTTTATTACTCTCGCATGCCCAGGAAGCATAACTCTCTTGGAAAATTAATCTCTCTCTCTCTCTCTCTCTCTCTCTCTCTCTCTCTCTCTCTCTCACACACACACACACACACACACACACACACACACACACACACACGGACCCTACACATTATTTCCTTCCCCATCAACACCAGTTTTGCACACTTTAGTGCTCAGCAGCCAGACGTGGCTCTGGGTTCTTGCACTTAAACACGTGAGTCTTTTGAGACGCGTGGCCTCTTCCTCCACACTGGCAACTTAAACAGCACTTACCCTTTCCACTCAAGAACACAATCTTAGCCGGGCGTGGTGGCGCATGCCTGTAATCCCAGCACTTGGGAGGCAGAGGCAGGCGGATTTCTGAGTTTGAGGCCAGCCTGGTCTACAGAGTGAGTTCCAGGACAGCCAGGGCTACACAGAGAAACCCTGTCTCAAAAAACCAAAAACCAAAAAAGAACACAATCTTGTGAGGGACTATGGGTAGGCTGTAAAACTGGCTTCCCTTCTTCATTTCCTGGTGTTCATGTCCTCTGCAACACAGCCCCGGGGGCCATTCCCACCAGGGGCTAAACTTTTCTGTACCCCTTGAATACAGGCTGGACTGTGATTTACTTTGGCCAATAACATATAAAGGGGCAGTGTACTGACTCTGAGGCTGGACTTCAGGAGGTCTGGTGTGGCTCAGTCTCTTCTCCCAGATACCTGTGAAGCTTCCAAGTAAGTCTGCTAGAGAATGTGGGACCATGGAGTCAGAGATGGGGGGTCTCAAGTGAAGCCATCTCAGATCAGCTGCTCCTTGGTCCCATTTTGAATCTGAGCAGAGACATACATGAGAATTTAGCCTGAGTCAGAAGTGAGGGGCTCACTAGCAGGCCTGAGCATTGCAGACAGTCCTGCCCTTTCCCTTGGGAAACCTTTAGAGTGCGCCCCTAAAGCTAGACCCAAGGTCTAGTGCCTTACTTGGCCGCTGACCCCTTCCTGAGACTGAACACCAAGGTCCAGCAACCAAGATTCATTATTTGGCTACACTGGCTGACCTGCCCAGTCAGGTCTTACTAACTCACCCTAGCACAGACTCTCCTTTTGTCTCCTTAAAGAACCTACTCCTGAAAAACAAAAAACAAAACAAACAAACAAAAAACCAAAAAACACCTGCTGCTGCTGTCTGCCTTTGTCTGACCCAGCGGCACCTCCTCTGTGCCGAGAACTTGGTGTCTGGGTGTGCCCTGAGCTGACTCTGAGCTGCTGCCCCTTACGAGGAGGCCCGTGGCAATGATGGTTGTTTTAAGCTTATTACATTTTATGTTTTTAATGCTGTAAGAGCTAAATGATGTCACTCAGTTTACGCCTGTACCTGAATGGCAGTGAAGATCAGAAGTTACATACTCAGGGTTGGAGAGATCGCCCAGTGGTTAGAGCACATGCAGAGCAGGCATGAGGGCCTGAGTCTGAATCCCCAGTATCTATGTAAAAAGCCAGGTGTGGCTGCAGAGACTCATTCTCCCAGTGCTAGGGCAGTGAAGACAGGCCGGTCTCTGGAGGTCTCTGGCTAGCTAATGGGTGAACTCCAGGTCAGTGACAGATGCTATCTCAAGAAATAAGTGTGTGTGTGTGTGTGTGTGAGATGCCTGATCTTGACCTCTGACCTCTATGTATCTATGTACACTCAGGAACAATGAACATGTACACACACACACACACACACACACACACACACACACACTATATCCTCAAAGGGAAAGAGGAAACTGGAAGGGCGGACGAATGTCTGATTCCTACTCTTCCTCTTTGAAACCCACCCCAAGACTCCACAGCCTGTGATTATGAAAACAGAAGTGCCCGGGATGCAGGGCCGGTCACGAATCACCGCAGGGAAGCAACACACGGAGCAGAAATGCTTTCTTTACAAAGACTGTACCAAGTGATATGCCGGGCAAACCACGCGGGGATCTGCTCTGCACACTGTGATTTTGCTGCCCTCTTTCATTACCGCTGTCTTAGGGCCTTACCTGTGAGCCTCCCTGTCCCCTTCAAGAAGGTGGCATCATCCTCCGCTGCTCCGGCCACTCCTGAGGACAGGACCTCCCCCTGGCTGCTGTGACCAGCTCCACTCTAAGCCCTTCCGGGATCTATGCACCAATTTCAAAAGGCTTCCCCCATGTTACATTTAACAGAAAGCACTTCCATAACCCTAACCCTGGGTTTAATATAACTTATATATCAGTCTAAGGGTCAAGTAGTACTTGACTAGCTGAGATAAACTCGGTTTCTAGCCTGCTGATTATACATGCCAGGTTGACTTTACAGTTTATTTTTAATATTTGCAACCGATCATGTTGTGGGTGACATTCGTCTGAAACATTTTCACAGGCTTTGTGCCCAAAAGTACCAAACGGGAAAGTCACTTTGTCAGAGGCAGTCAGCCGACATGTTAGTGCTTAATACTATAAGGCACTGCAGTGGAAGGCTTCGTTGGTTCCCATAGTCAACAGACACTTTAACGGCCCAGACAGTGCACTAAGTGCTGGGAGTATGGGTAACGCCTCCTCAGCTCTTCCTTTGACACCTGGATTCAGTTTGACATCTGGGCTCAAAGTCAAGCAGGTGCAGGCGACTGGCAACTAGAAGCTGTTGTCTTACAGGTTGTAGGGTCATGTGAGGTCAAGACAGCGTTTCATTCTGGCAGTTAAGGGTGACAAACTGTGCCAGTTCCTCCTTGGAGCTGACCTTGGGTTGAGTCCTACATTGATTCTCTTAAGACCACTGTGCTCTTTTGATGGACATCAGAGTTTTCAGGCCAACCCAGACTCTATGACTAACAGGTCAGCCCAAATGCACAGCTGTTACCCATTTGCAGATGGTGCATTTACCCCCATGTGCTCTGTGTGCTGGGGAAGAAGTCGGGTTAGGGCATCAGATGCAAGCAAGACACAGTCTGTACCTTGACCAGACCACACCCAGAACAGTCAGACCCTTCACCTGCCATTGTGAGGCCCTGCTGTGAGTGGCTGGCTGGGCCTTTCCGAGGCACTGCTTTAAGAATCAAGTCAGGTGAGCTGCTTTAGCTCAGGACTTCACAAACTTTTCCAGGCATCTGACTGACCTGGGAAGGAGGTTCAGACACAGACTCTGACTCCAGGCTGACTCCGAGGGAGGTGAATCCTTAACTACCCTGAGTCCAGGGACTCTGATTAGATGGCCTTACTACCCACAGCTTACCCACAGCTTACCCACAGCCCTCTGTTTTGTTCAGTCCACAGGCCGGACGAAGCATCAGGGCTCCCATTTTACAAATAACCCGGTAGGTCTGGAGAGGCCTTTTCATCCAAGGCTTCTGATCCGAGTCCCACATCACTACAGTTCGCTCACGGCCCCCGATGATTATTCGCTCGACTTTGACCTCCCACGTCTTTCCCGGTCATTCATTTCAAGGTCAGAGTCCTGTACTTCATTTCATCCTTTGCAAACCTTTGAGCCGATAACCTGACCTTTCTTCCCGTGCTGTGTGGCGGCTGGGGGGAAGAAAATGATTTTCCAGAGCACATGCCGTGATTTGGTCCAAAGTGATTATGCACACTGGGAAGCCAATCCTGCCTGGGAACACTGCTCAGAGTCCTTATATGATCAGGCTTTGTTTGGGGGCGGGGGGTGGGGGGGAAGGGGGGAAGGGGGGAAGGGGAAGATTAGAGGATTTTGGAAAGGGCAGAGCCTGAGCCTCAGTTCAGGATACTTTGATCCTTGTCCCAGGTGAAAACAAAAGACCCTTGGGCCAGCAAGCTGTAGTGTAGTGTTTCTATGGAAACACAAATACTTATAATTTGGGGGATATAGCCTTAGTGTAGTGTTTTGCAAGCACCAACACCAATCCTGTCGGGAAGGTGAGGTCAGTACTCCACGTTCAGGATGATGGGAGTGAGGCTCAGCTGAAAGACTCTTAGGTAGAGTGCTCACGAAATCCCATACCCTGAAAATGAGTCCATAAAGCCCCAGCAGAAGAGGCTCGCGGGCACCTCAGGTCCCGTTCTGACTTGGGGAGGCAACACGGGCCCTCCTGTCCCCTATGGCTGTCCCGCTGGAACATCTAGTTTGGGATGCTGTCAGACCACTGTCCTTTTCTCCTCTTTTTTTAAATTAAAAATTTCATCCAGAAAAAGTTGAAATAACTTCCATGCCCCATTCACATGCCTATCAATAGATACCTTTGCCCCATTTATGTGTACACGTGTGGGACAGCTTTTTTTCCCTGAAGCATTATGATTATAAAGGTAACCTTTCATACTGAAGTTGGCAAAATGGCATTCTTCTATTACCACACAGTACAATGATGGTCATGAATTTTATTGTTTTTCAAGACAGGGTCACTCTGTGTAGCCCTGGCTGTCTTGGAACTCACTCTGTAGACCAGGCTGGCCTTGAACTCAGGGATCTAACTGCCTCTGTCTTCTAAATGCTGGGATTAAGAGGCATGTGCCACCATGCTGAGAAAGATTCACAGGCACAGCACTTCCAATCTTCTGACTGCTCTCCATCCCTATCCCACCAGCTGTGTCTGTAATAGGCATTCTAGAAACGTATTCCCTCAGCCAGGGTTCAAGACCAACATGATACAGGGGCTTGTGATGCCCTCTTAATCTCCTGTAGTCTGGGATGGCTGCCAGGCTGCTGCTGGCCCAGTACCTCACAAACCATTGAAGACTACCTGCTGTCACAGAAGTCCTTGGGATCCTGTGGAACCAGTGTCCACAGTGCCATTCCCTTCGTAGACTGTCACATGTGGCCAGCTTCTGGTGACACTGAGATGTGCTGTGTCCGAGTACAGCAGGGGATGCTGGGAAGGCTTGGCAGCTCAGAGCAGCTGAAACCCGCTACAGATGCAGGCTCATCTGGATGGGCCAGATGGTTTGGAACAGAGCACTTCCTCTAGGTACCTCTTAATTTCTGAGTCATTTGGAGAAGGAGCTGTCAACAAACACAGCACTTCCAACCCTCGTCTGTGAAAACCAATTGGCTTTCTTTCTGGAATCCACCCGTGAGCTGAATTCCCTGTCTCTACTGTGTGGATACTGGAGTGAAAGAACTCAGGTTTCCCTTCTCCTTAACAGCTGAGGCTGCACTGCGCCGTCCTCTGCAGCCCTGACGTGGACCGACAGCAAAGACCTTCCTTCCACTTCGACTTTTCGAGCCCCGCAGGAAGCCATGTCCTATTAGCCAAGCAGCTTTTGACATGGAAGAGTCACCCAAGTGAGCCCATCAAAGACACCCAGGCATAGCTGAATGCTTGGTTACTTTATCCAAACTCCTACCTGAATGGGACAAACTAATACTACATTTCTATTTCTAGTGAACTGGCATCCTGTGGTAACCGGAAGTGACCTGCCAGTAACTGGAAGTGACCTGCTGGTAACGGGACGTCTGATCTCGGATCACTCTTCAGCGCTGTGACTGCTCAGGTTCAAAATAAGTGCGAGGGCTCAACGTCACGCCCGCCACTGGAATTGCATTGTTGCATTAATACTGGGCCAAGTTTTGCTAAAATACCTAATTATACCCCAAAGCTGAGCCTATATAACATTCATGGTACAAACCTTGCAATACTTTGCAATTTTTAAAAGGCAAAATCCTTCAAACAAAAACAAAAGCAAAACAAAACGCTGTGAGGTTTTTTGTAACTCATTAGTCGGCGGCAGCCAGCCTACACGGTGCTATTTATTACCTCTATTTACCTCTCTCGGTGTATATTGTTGTACTTCTTGCTACAAAAATATTTATTTGTTTGATCAGAGAGTGCTGTTCTAGAACCTGCCCTACCGGGGGAGGAGGCTCACATAATATGTAAATACTGCATTTGCTTTTCAAATATGAAAAGTTCTGAATTACTACGCATCTGACCTTGTGAGTTTCAAATAAGGGATCATGAAAGGAAAAGAAAAATAGCCAGAAATCAAATTATGGTCCTCCTGGCCAGTAGGACAGGCATGATCCAAAGTGGCCGCACTGAATCCTTGAGATGTGTCCACTTGCATGCTGGGTGTAAGTACAAAATACACATTAGGGGTAACTCGCAATGAGAAAATAATATGAACTAGCTAGTTACATGTTAATGGTTTCCATATATTGAGCCCAATAAGTTGCTAAATGTAATTTCACTTGCTTTAACTCATTTCTGATGTGACTATTAGAAATTTTAAAATTATATTTGTGATTCTTGTTTCGCTGCTTTGGAAAATATCTTCTAAGAGAAGCACTGAGTTCCCGGCGGGGGAAGCTGTGTGAGAACCTGACGGGGCATGTGGGCAGTTGGGTATAAACGCAGGGCTGCTGTCTGACTCCTGGCTGACAGACCTTTCCATTTCCCCTCTCTATTAGCCACCACGTCTTCTAAGACTGGAGTCTAACACAGTGCTCACGGGGCTTGCTAACAGGACCGCCTTGGAATCCAGGGTCTCCGGCACATTAAGGTAAGAATCAGAGAAGCGAGTCAGAAAAGATTAATCATTCACAATTTCTGTGTGTTATCCCTCAGCTGGTTCAGAGCACCGGACTCTGAGCTAGGTTCCTTCTTCATCAGCTCTCCTAGAAGTGAGGGAGGGTGGGAGAAACGCACCTCAGAAGAGCTCGGGTGTGTCTGGCACTGCTGGAAAATGATACAAGGGCCCAAGCTTCAGAAGGGTGTTCTCTAGCAAGCCTCAGCGAGGCAAGCTCAAGGCTGAGTGTGAGAGCTTATTCCAAAGAACAAGGTGGCAGGCCACTCCCCAGGAACAATCCTTAGGCTGTCCTCTAGCCCCCAGACACACCCCTCAGACCTACAGGAAAGAAAAATTCACGTCCTGTGTCTTCTGCCATCCTTGCTGGAGGCTCAGGTCACCGCACGAGCTGTATCAGTTAGTGGAGCTGTGTTCATTCCTGTCTTGGAATGGCCAGGATCAAGTGAGCGGGTGTTTACAGCAGGGGATGCTGGGAAGCTCCTGCTGGGTAGGACAATGGAGATGTCTGAACACCTGGGAACCATCAGTTTGGTAAGGAGTTACGGGAGGGAGGCTGGGTTTGAATTTTGTCTCACCTGCCAAAGGTAACCTCTTCTCAGCTCCAGTTTCTTTAAGGAGGAGAAAAAAATCATCCCCAGAAGGTCACTCACTGTCAGATGCAAATGGGCTGTAAAGCCCATGAAGATCAGCTTTGGGCTAAGGAGGAAAGGTCTCCTTTCACATCTGACCCGCACGCAGTCTTCTCTCTTACCCTGACAGTGCGCCAGCTACCATTCATGTCATTAAAGCCCCACAGGGCACGCTGTTTAGCCTTCATTATAAACGGAAGGATCAGAGAGCATCCGAACACGAGGCATTTTGCTAACTAATGATTTGAATGAGTCTAACAGGGTCCACTTTGTAGAAAGTTAAAGCCCAGTGTAGGATTTGCATTCTCCCAAGACTCACTCAGACTCAGGTGTGCAGGAGAGGCTCTGGAGCCTGGGAGAGGAAAGCACCTCCCACCCCTTCTCCTGTTCACATACTGGTAAATAAATGGGGGGCCAGGAAAAAAAAGCGAGGGAGCTGGGGTGGGTTTGGTGGTGTTTGGCTAATGTTAAGAAACCATGGCTATAATTCTCAAGCTGTGGATACAATCCAAGGCTTCTAAATTACAAAGGAAAGAAAGTCTACTTGTCTGGGTGACATTGTATCTATTTGATAGGAAAAAAGAAAACACTTATCATCTACCCAGCCCCCCTCCCCCCCCCAGTGGATAGACATAGCAAGCTTCCTTTAGAAAAAGAAGAAGAAAAGTCTGATGTTCCTGCAAAGCTGGATCAGAGTTACCCAGCATGACTCTCTAGTGCCCTAAGTATTAGACACTAATCAGATGTCTAATTAAGACAGAAAACATCCCAGGGGAGGAACTAGTCTGTTTGGTGTTACAGATGATGATCTGGGGTCTGAATGGCCTTCGACGGTGGGGGGTTGCGGGGGGGGGGGGGGAACACTGAAACTCAGATGTTAAGGCCTTTGCTCCTGATGATCAGTCCTGGACCTCATGACCTAGTTTCTAGATGAACTGATTTTAACAATGGCTGTGACTGCCAAGCTCCTGGCTTCTGAGGCCTTTGAAAAGGGCAATCCTTAGGAGTCTTTCCTACCCACTAAGTGCCTAGCTCAGAGCTTCCCAGCAGGGGGCCCTCGGAAGCAGGAATGTACCCAGACAGGAAGAGGCTGACCCTTTGAGTGGAAAGGGACAGGACAATTTGGAGGGGCTGGCTCATGACCATCTGTAACTGTCACACCCAGCTTTGTTCCTGCCTGCTCCCTGGGAGTCAGAGGAGCCTGTTAATCTTCCCCTCTCTGCAAATGAGACACTTCCTGAACTCTCCCACTAGCTGGGCAGTCCTGTGAAAGCCAGCTGAACCTTCCTGTTAATTCCCGCTCTCCCCCGCCCCACCCCCTCTCTCGGGTGAGCTGCTTGTAATAGGCAGAACGACCATTTGCAATTTTCTCTGGAGATTTAACACCGTGTCGGAGATTATTTCCACGCAACTACGTGTGCAACATGGGGTTTAAATTTTTCCTATTGAATAAATGACAGGGCTGCTAATAGAAATGTTTGTGGGCCTTGTAAGAAAGGTTTTGAACACAATTGTCAGTGGGCAAAAAGGAAAAAGCAATATTTTCTAACGACAGTATGATGTGGTTAATTCAACTCCCCGGACAACTTGCTTTCCCCGGAGTTCTCAAGCCTGACCATTTCGTTGGTTCTCCTTTCCTGATTCTTTTTGCCTTCTAGGGTAAAGTTCACTTTTTCCATTTAAAAATTAATTTTGAGTTAGCATACAAAAATGAGTTTCATTATGCGATTTTCACACATATGAGTTATTCTATCTACTCGAATCCATCCCTCCCCCACAGCCTTTCCCCACGCCCTGCCCCACACTGGCTCTCCTCCTGCCTCCAGATAGCCTCCCATTCTCACTTTCCTGTCCTGGGGATCCCAACATCCTTAGAGCAAAATTCTCCACCTACTCCTTCAACCAGTGACTTAATTCTGCCTGCTTTCTACACCTGTCTGTGGCCCCTTGGGATGCGGAAGGGGTCTGGACAGAGAGGGCATAGTGAGACTGGTCAGATGGTAGAGTAAAGCTTGGGATCCTCAAGATAACTCCTTGGTTATCTAAAGTAACCAGAGTGGTTAAAATCTAAAGAGTCCAAAAAACAGGGATGGTTTGAAGGTCAAAGTAGTGATTCCATCAAAAGGAGCTTCAGGGCTTCAGAAGTCTGACAATTACCAGGAATCTCTCTGCCCAGGCTGCAGCAAAGAGCTCGGGCTAAGGTTATGACCCCTTCCCTGACAGGACAGGTGCTGATCTGGGAGCACAAACAACCGCATGTATGTGTTGTGTGGGCAACATTCTTGAAATAGACAGTTCAATAAGAATCAGAGCGAAAACCATGCATGAGAAATTGGCCTCCATAACTAAGAAAACCATCTTGTAGCCACCTCTGACTGTCGAGACCCTTTCAAACATGGAAGATGCTCAAAATACCATCCAATTCTGGACAGGACTCAGAAAATACCTTCTGCAAGTGGGACTAATATCCCCGGACTCTATCCCAGCTTCAACAGCCAAAAAGGAACAGGTAGAGTAGGAAAGGCAAAAGATCGAAAGCTGTCCCTATTGATTGTGTGTATGACTTACTAACCTGGAGTCTTACTATCTTTATTTCTAAGCAGGTTTTGACCTCTTCCATGTATTTTAGTAGTATGCATGGAGTGCCTACCACAGGTCAGATACTCTGTAGGTACCAGGGTTGTAGCAGTGCACACAGATGACTAAAGGCTTACGCCCCCTGGAGGGAAGATGAGGGAATTACATCATCCTGCACAGGGTGATTAGTAACATGAGATGGAACTGAGCAGGCAAGGGGGACCTGAAAGCTGGTCAGGGGTGGGGATTGATACAAAATCTTGGACATCTGAATCTCTTGACTCTCAAAGAAAATCTTGCAAAATTTCTTTTGATTATTTTTATTTTATATGCACGGGTGTATGTCTGTGTGTACGTGTGCTACATGTGTGCGGGTGCCTGCAGAGGCCAGAAGAGGGCGTCAGATCCCCTGAAGTTACAGGCGGTTGTGAGCTGCCTGTGAGGGTATTGGGAACAGAACTTAGGTCTTCTAGAATAGCGGGGAGTGGTCTTACCCACTGGGCCATCTGTTTGGTCCCTCAAAGAGTGTTTTCAGAAGTAAGTTTTTTAGAGAATTGAAAAAATTTTAAAGTTGGCGCACACATATTGGGTTTTCTTAGGGCCTTCTTGCCCGCCCACGAGTTACTGCACTTGTTCATAGTCACGCTCATTACACACTGGTGTTCACCAAATCCCTTCCCCCCAATAGTGTGACATCTTTAAAAAATATCATGGGAGAAGACCTGTGACGCTTCCTTTTCTCTTTCCCGCTACACTCTCTTGGTCCCCTCATCCCTCCTACTCATCCCCTTCCGCCTTAAAATAGTTCCCCTCTGACTCAATTATAAACGTCTAATAGGCATATTTTATTACACGCGATATGTATAGCACACACTAAACTGACATGAAAAGGAAGAGAATGCAGTTTTACCTTCTACAGAACTCAGTCGGGACGTAACATCTTTTGCCTTATGAACTCATTTGCATTTGAAGACAGAGGTTATCTTCAGCACTCCTGAGAACGGGGGGAGTGCTGACTTGGGAATACTTGAAATCTAGGATGGGTACTATACTGTATGAAAAAACCAACCTCTGACCACTCAACTAAGGGTCTTCACAAGCCCAGGGAACTCATTTGTAGGACACAGGCATCTCACGAGACTGACCACTGAAGGCAGAGTCAAGAATGTGCCCAGCACGGATGGCAGCCAAGCGCGGAGAGCAGTAGTGGAAGCTTTCACCTTGCACTAGACACCAACCTCAAATGGCTCTACACCCAGGCAACGGCACGCTGGTAATCAAACCATCTGGGACTGGAACATGGAGTGTGGAGAAGGGCCAGGAAGGAGAAGACCTGCTTCTCTCAGTTCCTCCTCTGGACATAGCCCATTGAAGCCACTTCATCTCCAGCAGCCCCTGGAGCCGGCCACCCAGTGTTCTTTGGTGAGTTTATACAAAGTATCACTCCTTTAGCAGCAGAGAGAGCGGCACAAGGCTGGAGAATAATACCTGGGTCTTAAATCAGTAACACAGAAGCAGCCCAAGATGTCAGGAGGAGCCTCTCTGCCTTTTCTGCATAAAGCAAGCTCACTGTGCAAGGCTTGTTAGTGTTCTGGGGGTTGAGTCCATCCTTCCACCTCCTTCCTTCCCCTCTTCTTCTTTCCTTTCTTCATATCTTTCTCCCGTCTTCCTCTTTCTCTCTCTCCCCCTTTCCCTATCTTTTTCTTTGTGGAATTGACTTAGCAAAGCTGTGAGAGCCACAGTTAGTTTATATAATTTTCCTAACTGTAAAGTTGGGGAGCGAGGCAGAAACTGACCCTTGAAACCTGATGACAGATGGCACTCGCCATCCTGCAGACCAAGAGGACATCACACAACGTGATTGTACCAACGTGCAAACACTGCCGGGCCAGTCGCCTATCGGCCATAGCATAAATGATGGGTTTCCTGGCAGACATGTGCTGTGCGAGGCTCAGGAGCTAGTTAGTCCCACACCTGACTCCAGGAAAGATAATGCTTGGGAAAGTCACTTGGAATCGCAGTTTTCCAAACTCATCTCTATGCTGCTATTGGGTTCTTCATGGCCCCATTCTGGAAACTCAAGGACCCTGTTATTTAGGTTCTGAGATGAAACAAACAAGCTATTTGGATAGTCCTATCTATCTTCACAGTGGGGCAGGAGTATCCAGTAGGTTTCCCTCGTGGGCAGCATTTGTTTCCATGGTTATAATTCATAATAAAAAAAAAAAAGGAGATCTCATTATAAAGACATCCCGCATCATTAGTAACAGCGTGCGAGTGTCCAAAGCTCTTGGGATCCATTCTGTAGATTCAGCAAAAATGTTTTCAGGGTCTATTCCGGTTCTGAAGTGGAGGCAGCACGGCTCAGGAGTCAGCCTCAGGTTCCGGATCCCCTAGCTCTCGTATTCACCACCGTGTCCACTTCACAGTGGCATTTCTCCTGCATTCTGGTCCACAGAAAAGAGATTCTGGGAGTCCGCACATCTGTGAGCTCCCAGACAATGCCGGAGTTATTGGTCTGAGAACCACATTTTGAGCAGCCCTGGTCTATGCTGTCACAACCAGCTTGAGGTAGGTTCCCATCACCCTGCTGGACATTCAGATTCCTTTTCCTTTTCCGATCCCCTTCCTTATTCTGTCTGGATCCGACACTCCTGCTTCCCTCCCTTCTGCTGCAATGGCCCCATAACTCGTAGATGAAGCCCAAGATCCGACACGTGGATGCTAGGTTCCATCACATCTGGGCTCTGCACCTGCCTAGCTTCTGCCTGCTTCAAGTTTTATATCCGTGTGTGGTACCCAGCTTCCATGTCTCCTTAACGACCTGTGTTCCACCCCCTCGTATCGTCCCCTCCCCCACTGAACAGGGCTGATCTGTGTAGCTAGTAGGATTCTGTGGGACTCATAAGTGAGGTGATAAGGTATCTGGGCTTTCTTTCATGTTGCCACCTCCTGGATCATACACTCTAGGAGAAGCTATTTGTCATGTGGGTGTGCCTAGGAGGAGACTACCATGGGAGGGAGCCAAGGCCTGCTGCCAATGGCCAGACCAGTGAGACATTCTAGAAGTCGCTGATATCTAGCTGCTATCAAGCCGTCTGAGAGTGGCAGGCATTCCTGACACCTCAGCTGCTGCAGTGTGTGAGAGAATGAATTAGAGCCGTCAGGCTGAGGCGTCCCTGAGCGCCTGACCCTTGAGAGGGGAGGGTATACAGTGCCTTAAGGCGCTGAGTTTTGGGGTGATTTGTTATACAGCAACAATGGACCCGCCTTGTACGCAGAGCCCAGCTTCTCACAGTGCCGACTGCCAGGATGCACAGTCCTACTTACTGTCCTCTAGAATCAGCCTTCCATTCAATTTACCCAGAGAGCCTTTAATGGCCTCCTCTCTCAAAATCTGGCCAAATGCCGCTTCCGCAGGTCCCCACTCTGCGCTGCCCGCATCTCCGTCTCCCTGTTTATTAGAATATCTAGTGCCCCAAAGACATAAATCACATACCAAATGATGTCTGACAAGAAGAAAGAAGGGGACACTGGTGCTAGAATGGACCAAAGCATCAGTGTAGGGGAATACAAGAACAGGGAAGTGGGAAGGGGTGGATGAGGGAGCAGGGGGAGGGAGCAGGGGGAGGGAAAAGGGCATGTGGGACCTTTGGGGGTTGGAGAACCAGAAAAAGGGAAATGAATTGTAAATATAGAATATATCCAATAAACTAAAAAAAAAAAAAAAAAAAAAAAGAATATCTAGTGCCACCAGGCTATGTGCCCTCTACAGGCAGGAGGAAGAGCTGTTTGCATCCTTACGCCAGTCCCGGTACCCAGAGCTCAGCAGGCGCCACTGTGTGCTGGATGAAGGGATGGATGAGGCAGCTGCTCTGGGATCGTGGAGGGCAGCAACTCGCCCTTTATCCCAGCCGCTGCCTGCTCAACCCACCGACGCCACGCCGCCGCATCCAGGTCCGCCATAGCCCAGGCCCTTTCCCAGCCTCCTGTCTAGTTTTTGTTTACAGCACTCACTTTTTAACCACTTCAGGGCCTCTTAGGACGACACTTCACTTGTGGAGATTTAAAAATATCCTGGTCACAAGATTAGCTGCAGCTCACGCGTGGGCTTGCACCCACGATGAGGCTGCCCGAGAGAAGACCATCGTACCAGAAAATCTAGGCTAGGGGGATGACTGTAACGAGTATATTTATTAACGCGTCCTTGGAGCCAAGGTAAAAACGTATCTGAACAGACTGTGCTCTTTCTTTATGACAGTACACATAGTGATTAGTAAAGACCGTTTCCCCCTTCTAGTACTCGGTTTTAAGAGGATTTTATTTTACAGGTGTTTATAGAAAGACAACAAACAATACAATGATTGATATCTTTCATGCTTTTTTGAAAGTGCAGAGCCGGGCATGGTGGCACACGCCTGTAATCCCAGCACTTGGGAGGCAGAGGCAGGCAGATTTCTGAGTTCGAGGCCAACCTGGTCTACAGAGTGAGTTCCAGGACAGCCAGGGCTACACGGAGAAACCCTGTCTCGAAAAACCAAAAAAAAAAAAAAAAAAAAAAAAAAAAAGAAATAAAGAAAGAAAGAAAGTGCAGAAGCGTTTCATATGCAGCTACTTTTAAAAACAGTTAAGGGGCTGGGGAGATGGCTCAGTGGCTAAGAGTCTTCGCTGCCCTCACAGAGGACCTCAGCTCCATGGCCAACACCTGTATCAGGTGGCTCAGAACCTCCAGGAACTCCAGCTCCATGGGACCAGATGCTCTCTTCTGGCCTCTGTGGGCATCAGCATGCATGTGTGCATACACAGCCAAATAAATAGACAGATAAAGATAGCTTTCTCTTCCTCCCCCTCCCCCTTCTTCTCTTCCTCCCCCCTCCCTAACCTGAAGCCCAAACCACAGTGAGAAATCTTAAGTAAGACCTTGTGGTACATGCCTATAATCCTAGCATTTAGGAAGGACCAAGAGTTCAAGGCCTGTCTGAGCTTCCATGGCCAGACCCTGTCTCACAGGCACACAGTGTTAATTCTAGCCCAGAGAAGGTGTTTCCATGACCAGCTCAGTGATACAGCATACAGTTTCCCTGTCATCTGCCCTAATAAAATCAGGAGGGAGGACAGCATGGATTGGCCATTTCCAGCTCCCTTCAGAAGCTCCCCGTCAGATGCCTCCCTACCCCAGATTCTTACTTGGTAGCCCACATCTGAGATAATCTTTGCTTGCCAAGGGTGGCAGGCAGAGATGGGAAGAGAACGCTGTGCCACAGAGCTTCTTGAAGACAGGACTCTGAATCCCTGCACTGTAGCCTTGGCCAATGGAATAACACCTGAGTCCCACCCACCAGTGCTACATGAGTGACGGCCAGTGTGGGCTGCTGCCACCGCCACCGCCACCGCCCCCCCCCCCCCAGTCCCAGGCATGCAGTCTGTCAGCCACAGTTGGGAGTTCAAGGACAATTTTTGTTTATTTGAGATAAGGTCTCACTTTGTGGTCCTCAAACTCTAGACCTTAAAATGTTGGTAGTTCCAATTAGGTAACTGCATGTGTCCAGGGCCTGCCGCATAGGGCGGCACACTTCTAATAGCGCTGGTAAACCGCCAAGGGCACATCAAGGACATAATCATCAAGAACAGTTTTTAAACATGAAATATTCTCTAGCTTCAGGGTGGAACATCAAAGACGGAATGTCAGAGGCAGGAACAGAAAGCTGTCTGGGAAGAGTGGATTTTAAAATGAACACGTCATCAAAGGATCCGCTCGCCTCTGTCTGGCTGCAGTGATTCTTAGCGGCTTTGTGCTAATCGGCTCCCTTAGGTAGACTACATATTTGATTAAAAGTCATCAGACGATGTTAAAAACGCTGCTGACTTACTCTTGGTGTACCCCGTCACACGCAAAGGACAACTTTGCAAGTCTCAGAAAAGTCGACAATGGGAACAACCTGTAAGAGGACTGGGATTTACGCTATGGACTATTCATAAAACTCACCAAGCATGTACAGTAAGGACGATTCCTGAAACTTCTCCTCATGGATAAAGAGGTTGTATTTGTGTCTGTGGGGGTTAGCTTCAAATGTCAGCGTGACACAGTGGAGAATCATCTGCGAGAGGCCTTTCAGTGAGGTACTGTCTAGATTAGGTTGGCCTGTGGGCTGTCCATGGGGTTACCTTGATTACGTTAACTGAAGTGAGAAGCCCTGTCCACTGTGGGTGGCACCATTCTCTTGGCTGGGTAAAGCAAGCCAACATTCGCAAGCACTAATTTATTGTTTTCTGCTCTTGACTGTGGGTATAACATGACTAGCTGTCTCAAGTTCTTGCTGTCTTGGTTTTCCTACAATGAATGCAATGAACTATAAAACAAACCCTTTCCTTCTAAAATCAGGGTGTTTTATCAAGGAATCAGAAAAGAAAAAAAAAAACACTAGGATAATTTTAACCAGTAAAATTTACATCAGTGACAGAAATTATTATATAAGCACTGCCTAAAATGGTGGCCACTAGACAACCGTAGGGCAATTTAAATTTTACTTAAAACTTTTGTAATCTAATTTAATTTAAATATATAAATCTAGTGGACACCATGTTGGCTAGCACAATCCTATCAGTTAGAGCTATTTGGAAAAAACAAATTTCTCTGGGTGATAGGGACACTCCCAAGTAAACCCGACTATCCCAGGGCAGCCGGTTCACAGCTTGTGCTCTGACTTTGGCAGCCATGTGAGCTAAAGGTCAGCTCCGAGACCCAGGCTGGAAAACAGCCCCTTCAGGGTGGTCTTTTGACGCCATTACAGACCAACTCGTAAACAGAGCCTCAAGGAAACAGAAGCTGGGAAAGCAGGGTGATGCTACCCCATGCCTGATTATCAAGCGCCACAGCAGGTCATGAACACTGACCGGCCATTTCCTTTCCAGCTGTGGTAAATAACGAAAACTGGGTTTCTCCAGCTTCAATCTCAGTTCCTTCTAGACAGAGCAGTTAGAAAGCTTAGGGTTCCGTTTCTCAGGTGGTCATGTGCATTCAGGCTGTGTGCTCCAGGCTGTGGGAGATCTGGAAGGCCAGGGTGAGGCCACTGCCCTGGTTCCGCTGTGGCTGGCAGAGCAGGGCGTGAAGATACGGACGGAGGATGAGCAGCCACGAGGCGACCGTAGCTCGCACTGCAGCATCTCGGCTACTGCTGCTGGTGCACACAGACTCGGCTGGCAGTGCTGGTGGCTGTGCTGGGTCTTAGCATGAGGAGAAAGCATTTGTGGCCTCTGGAAAGCTACAGCAGGGAGGTGTCCCGGGACCCTCCAGAGTCCCGTGCTTTTACTGCCCTGCTGTGTCCAACATACATCCAATCCATATCCACTCCAAATACCTAGACTGATTTCTGTTTTCTGCCCTGCATTTAATCACACACATCCTATCCAACCACCTTACCCACCCTCAACAATGGTAACTTCTTCTCTGCTTGCTCTGAGGGTGACCATCCAGCTAAAGTCTGTCTGTAGAAGACTCTTTGAAAACCCGGCATCTCATCTTTTCCCACCAATCTAGACCTATGTCACAGATGATTCAGAGACGAGGAGAGGCCCTTTGAAGGTCACTGCTCCCTTCTTTTGTGATGGGGTTCTCTGAAAGGAACAGAATATAACGGCACGCTGTAGAAGGAAAGCTGTTATCTCAGCCACAGAATGGTAGGGTCACTTGTGGACAAAAGCTCAGTCCTAAGCTAGCTTGCTTCCTGCTGGGGAAATCACAGTTCCCAGTCGGGAGAATGACTGCCTAACCAGACGAGCTGTTACAAAGGTGGTTTCTGCTCATGGGCAGTGTAGGCGAGAGAGCGTGGATGGCCGAGGGAAGAATGCAGACCAATTGGGGAGCGAGCTCAACGGCCGGCCCATGGAGAGAAGGCTATTCTCTGCTTCGCCAAAGGGGAGCATCCGACTCCTGGAGTCTCTCACTCCAGATCCCTGAGTCTTCTATGAGACACACACTGGTTACCCTCTTTGTAGAATGATAAATGAACCATCCCGTGGACAAAACAAATAACGGTTCTACAATAGTCTGTCTTAGGCCTGAGAGAGGAGACGAAGAAAAGAATGAACTGGATGTGCTGTCTGCAGTGGATCTCCAATCACAAACATCCTGGCAGGTGCTGTGTGGTCTAGAGAGACACAGCAGGACAGACTGACTTCTCCCCAACTGTGCTCAGTGCTATCTGAATGCTTAATCCCTGGTATGGGTGGTATTGATTTTACTTTCGTTCTTCTATTAAGAATTCTGGACCACTTGATTATTTAAAAGCTTACCCTTCCTGGGGCTGGGAGGAATGACAAATTAAAAACCAATCCATAACCCTGTGGCCATCGTTCTGGCTGGACTCCACCCCTACAGTCATCTGGCTACAGGCAGGTTTTTTCTGCCCCACAGTTATCTGGCAAAAGCCAGGTAACCCAGCCCACTATAAAAGGGGGTGACAGGCCCCCTCCTGGCTCTTTTGCCTTTTCTCTCTTGCCCTTACGCTCTCTGTCTCTTGTCTCCTGTTCCCCCTTTCTTCCCATTCTTCTCCCCTCTTTCCACGTGGTCATAACCAGTTCTCACCCCTCTATCTTTTCTCTCTCTCTTTACTTCTCTTTTTCTTTTCCTACTTCTCTATAATAAAGCTTTGAAACCATGGTCTGTCTCTTATCAAAACCCACTGCGTAGGAGCAATGAACAGACCTCAGCATCTCCAGCCACCAGGCCTGACCAAAGACTCTCCCTACCAGCCAGGCTTCCTCTACATTCTGGGCAAGGACCCCCCCCAGCCCCCAGCCAGGCAGCCTCCCTCCACAGGTACTCCGGCGCTCGCCATCTCTACATGGGTATGCGGGTCCCGCTCATTTTCCCTACACCGTTAGACTGTAGCACCATCAGACTCACCATTCCTCACTTCCAAATGCTTCCATCTGTCCATCCAGTGGTCAAGGAGCAAGAAGGCAGTGCTAACAGACAGGGAGAATCAATTTTGTTGTTAAACTTACAAGCCTAAGATTCTCCAAGTCCTGGAGTGACTCACCCTGCTCTTGCTGTTAATTAGCATAGGACAGATGAGGAGCTCTGCAGGCTAACCCTGGCGCAGAGTCAAGCAGTAACTTGGCATCCCATGGCTCGAAAGCTCCTTGCTCATTACTTGCTTAGAGAAAATGGAAGGAGTGAGTTTCCTACCCATCACTCTGATTCCTTCCCTTTAATTTGCCACTGTAGTTTCTTGGTGATCTCTTCTGAGAAGCCCCAAGCACACGGGCTGCCCGGGTCGTGTAACTCCTGTGCTCGCTCCTTCGGCTGGGCAACCCCAGTGAGTCAGGATCTTCCCAGGCAGATAAAGCGACCCATATACAATTTTTGGGAAACCATTGCTTGTACCCTCCATTAGCAGAGAACTCTCTACCCCCTGAACCCTGCTTATTTCATGCTTATTTCAAAGGGAGGTCACCATTTTTGTCCCATGGAGTGGTGTTCAGGAAAGAGACTTCACATTATTCTCAAACCCCGAGGGTACATTCTCTCAAAAAAGATGTCAGATAGAAGAGGATTCTATTTGAAATTTTTGTCACTTTTTTTCTTTTCTGCATAAAAAAAAGCACACAAATCCTAGAATGCAAATTCTTTGAAGGGAGCAACCGTATCTTCTGTCTGCATTCCTGGCACCCAGTAGGATCTGGAACACAGTGGGGGCTTACTAAGTACCAGACGGATTGACTTCTCAGGCTGGCATCTACACATGCTATAACTACTCTCATCAGTACAGACATCTGATAAACTACGGCCAGGACTCCCTGTTTCCCTCACAGTCTGTGTCTTGATTGGTGGGCTCACACCAGTGAAGCCGCAAGCTCAGTGCTGTCTGTCTCCCATTTTTGTCTGAACAATCTTTCTGTTACTATGGTGATGCTTGGTACACAGATGCTCTGTAAATGAAAGTGGGAGGAGATCATGAGAAGGATACGGTTCAGGAAGAAGAATCCGCCTGGAGGGCAACTTCCTCGGTAATCGCAAAGCTTGTGCACACCCCACTTTATAACGATTTCCCTTAAATAAAACATGACAGCATACAGAACAGATGCAATACGCTGAAACTGAGCTTCACTGAGCCCACGGAGACTGTATTAAGTCTGAGATTATATTGAATATTTTAAGACAGTTGAAAAAAAATACGGGGTGGGGAACAGGGGAAATTAGACCCACAGATACAACACTTTCTCATTTAGCTCATAAGGGAAGAGCAGCAGAATTCCACAATGAGGATGTGAGACTACTTTGAATAAAGGCTGGGAAGTATCCTACACACAATCTGAGTAGTGAAGAGGATTTTTCTGTTACTTAGATGTGAGAGGCAAGGATTACCTAATAAGATGGGGGCATCTGCTTGCAGAAATTGGCCTCTGATATGGAAAACTCTAATGCAATGTATGATCAGCGTAGGGTCTAAGGCAGGGCTGGAACTCTATACAGACATGCCAGGATCTGAGCCACAAAGTCAAGTCTCTCCACATTGGCTCTGCACTGAGTTGTTCTACGGTATCTACCTAGGCTGCCTGGAGCAGGCACTGTGACACCGTGGGAAACCTGCTTGGATGCAGAGAAGGTTCTAGAAGGACACCTGAAGAAAGCCGCTCTGGTGTCCTGATTTGTGGCTTCACTAAAAGTGTTTGGGTGTCCATCCTCTATCAGCGTTTATTGGAATTAACTGTTTCTTAAAATGATGATATTCAGCAATTAGTTAACGCAGCCTGGATTTCAGGAAAGGGAAGAATAGAGTGCCTACACATGTCCTGAAGCCAGGAATAGTTTCTGCCACTCAGGAGTGGACATGCAAAGAGAGGAGGTGTCTGCCATGGTTTCTGGAACACAGTAGGAAAATGGTCTGGATTATTCCTGTGCGGACCACTCAGAAAGGGCTGATTAAAGGGCCGCTGTATCTGTCAGAGACAGGAACGCTGTCCATTGAGATCCAGAAGCTAGTGCAGATCTGATGAATAAACGAGCAAACGAAACAGTTCTCATAGTCAGAGACAGAGAGAGAGATCTCATTTTTCCTTAAGATTTCTCACTACTCCTTTGTTCTGACTTCCCCATGATCACAGACACTGTGAGAGCCAGCCACACCAAGCTCTCCAAATGTTTACTCATCCCTTTCATTATAGATTGAATTAGGGACAAGTACCAGGAGTAACCAATGGGGAACTTCAGACCTAAAACCTTTCTGGCCTCTTTATCCTGATGACCATGAGGACTGACACCCAAGTCAGGAATGAGCAAATCCTACTCATGGGGCTGGGGATAGGCCACAATGTTTCTTGACTCTCTGTATCATCTCCATGACTACCACACTTGTCCAAGTTGCTGTGCCTGACTACTGTAACTACTCTAACCCCCTTCTAACTGGTAACACCATCATGATTATCATGATTCTCAACTTCTATAATCAATATAATTGTTGTACAAAGCAGCCAGTTATATTTTTGATATATTATTTATGTTTATAATTCTCTAATAACTAAAACAGGAGTCAGACTTTCTGTGGCTGTGATGAAATGCCTAACACAAAGAACCAAAGAAAGAATAATTCACTTTGCCGCCCAGTTCTTGAAGGCTTCAGTCCATCATGGCAGGAAGAGTGTGATGGAGCAGAATGGTTCACCTCACAGTGGTCAGGAGACAGAGCCAGGATGCCTGCAGTGTCTGTAGGAGTCATAGCCTCACTCTAGTGAGCTTTCTAAACTTCCACATCTCTTACCCCCGGAATGTCAGTCTGCAATGAGGATGTGACGGGATCAGTCATAGTTGCTAACCACAGAGTGCCACATGCCCTGCTTTCTTCTGAGTGATGTGTCAGGACAATGGTTCGAAGTTTTCATGCTGTACACAGAACATAAGCAACTGAGAAATTAAATGGTGGCCATGCCTGTTACAGCCTTCAACCTGTGTGGTATCCGGAAAGGTGTGACTTTATGGTGGTCTGTTTGGAAAGATTCCTACAAGGACATAGGGGTGTCCTAAGTCTTCCTTCCTGAGTTAATGCTGAAATCATCTTCATAGACACATCTGGAGGTGTGCTCTGCCAGTGCCCTAGGTCTTCTCAACCCAGTCCAGTTGGCAATGAAATCTAATCATATCTTCTCATTATCTGCACTTAAAGCCCAAATGGCTCCCTCTTGTCCATGTCCTGCATACCCAGTGGTTCCAGAGTGTCTCACTGTGTTCCAGCCACACCAACACCAACTCTTTCTCTTCTTGGCAAACCCAAGCATCGCTCCCAGGGGGCCTTGTTCATGGTGTCTTTCTACTCAGAATGTTCTTTCTTCATCTTTGCCAGGGAAAGCTGCTTTCTGTCATTCATATTACAGCTTGAAACCATGTGCTTTGTGATGCCTTTCTTGATCATACAACCAAGCACAACTAAGCACCTGCTACACCAATAATTTTACCAATTCTCTATGTAGTAGAGTTCTCCTAGTTTAAATTATTATTATTATTATTATTATTATTATTATTATTATTATTAAGTACCCTGAAAGTTTACAAGCTCCAGAGTTCTCACTGATCTTAGTCACTAGAATAATGCTGAGAATGCAGTAGGAGCCTCATATTCTTACTAAACAAGCAAGAGCCAAAAAGTTGCAGGTAGGTAGTTTAGAAGCAACAGTGACCCTGACTCAGTTGCAGGGATGCGGTTAGTGGCAGGCAGGTGTCCCTGGAGCCCGGGAAATGTGCGTGGGCTTGCTCTCCTGTATGAAAAAGCTATGATAAAGGATAGAGGAAAGACCAGGTCAAACGATATGTATGTCCAATGACATGAAATGCCATAAGAGAGCCATTATTTTGCTCACTTTAAAAGACAAAATAAATGAGGGAGAAGCTAAGCCAAAGACAGCCAAGAAAGCAAGCAACAGGGCACACCACTGTCTGCTTACTCCAGGGTAGACAAGCCTGCAGGCTGCAAACATCAATTACCTTCATATCGCAACAAGAGCAGCAAGGGCGGCATTTCCTTCTCCCAGTCTCATACTTGGGTTCTTCCAATGTCTCCCAAGACACACGGCAGCGGAGGTCAGCAGATGCCCCTTCACCGCAACCCCAAGGATAAATCTTCTCTCTCAGAATAGTTTCTAAAGCAGCAAAGTCTCTCACGCCCTGTAATGGGCAGGGCTCTCTGCACAGCAACAAACCCTGGCACTGCAAAGAGATGGGCTCCCAATTGTTGGGCATCTGCTACAAAACCCCATTTTCCTCAACAGGACGGGGGATCCAGAGGTCGTGGGGTAAGAGAACAGTCAGTGTGGGCGCCGGACACCCGGCGTCCTGCTGCGCAGACCCTCACACTCACTGCCTTGCCGGCTTCCCGGGTGTGTGCTTCCTCTTTAATAAGGAGGGGTGGGAATCAAAGGTCCCCTTGCTAGGAGACTGCAGCATCAGGAATAGAAAATGCAAGACCTTCTGTAGCATATGGCCTCCAGCAGGCTCCTGTTACTGACAGTGCTGGTGCAGCTCATTAGATCCAGGAGTCCTGAGAAGGTCTGGAAAGCAGGAAAGGGTGTTTAATTCTCAGACAACTTTCTTAGCAACTGCAGACGCGGGCTTCGTGCTCTAGCATCACTGCGGGAGGGGCTGAGGAAGCTGTTGGGGCTGTGATAAGGGCACTGACCCCAGTGCGACAACAGCTCTACCCTCACAGCTCACTCACCTCCCACAGGGCCTCTTCCTCATCACATCCCCTCAGGGGTTAAGATTTTACCAAATGAGGGGCTGGCCAGGTGGCTCAGTGGTTAAAAGCACTGGCTGCTCTTCCAGAGGATCTGGGTTCAATTCCTGGCACCCACATGGCAGTTCACAACAGTCCGCAACTCTAGTTTCAGGGGATCCAACACCTTCACACAGATTACATGCAGGCAAATCACCAATGTACATACTCTCTAGCAGGTGTGGGTGATTTTCACTCTGGGCCTGTGAGGCTCAAGACCCTACTCATTCTGCTCTACCCACCATGCTCCCCAACAGGTCCCCAGGAAAATATGAAAGCTCCTCAGAGAGAGGACCCCTTCTTTACCAAATCCCTCTTCATGTTGGGGTTCTGGTACAGGGCACTGGGACCATTGGCTTCTATAAGAGGGGAGTTGTTCAGTGCTGGGTGCCCAGTACACGGCACCGCCGGCAGACAAAGTCCCTCTATTTATCTCGCGATCACATTTTGCCCAATTTACAGCTTCCCAGCACCGACTGCCCCAGTTCAGATCAACAGGCCAATCCCATCACTGAAGTCTATCTCATGTCAGATGCCTCTTTGTTCAGTAATGGCTCTCAAAGAGGAGGAGGGCAGAGGCAGCTCTCGGTTTTTATCTCCAGCCTGATTTGTCAAAGCAAGCATTAATATATGAACAAACCAAGGGTGAGCGGGGCCGAGGAATGGGAAGGAGAGACAGCATACTTCTTCGGATTTTGTTTCAAGAAGATCAAGTTGCCAGAAACAGTGTTCTTACGAACCCAGGCTCCACTGTTCAAGCAATGCTCCGAAATCCTGCAACGATGTTTTCCTAAAGATTATTAATAATACATTTGCAACAACTCCGAGGCTGGCTATAAACTTTCGGTGATAGAATGAGATGTAATCTGTCCACAGCAATGGAGATGAATCTCTCTGATAAATTCTTCCCGCGGCTGCCTCATCTTCTGCAACTCGGGGATGGTTTATGAGTCTACAGTCAATCCTTCAATAACCCCACGGACACGTCGTTCCTCACCAGAGTGTGACATCTTGGGTCGGAAAAGAGGTCGGGCTGTATAACACAGGAACTGTGTAGAAACCCCCAGGTCATGAATATTAAGAGACACAGCCGCAAAAGAGAGAGCAATAATGACTTCCAGTTGCCTCTACTCTAGAGACAAGTAAGAAGCATGGGTCGTATCTCTTGTAGGCATTCTGACATCAGGAGTGACAGATACAAACATGGTGTCCTTTGTAAATATTATGTTCAATCCTCCTACCTGGCTGCAAATACTACAACTGTGGTTATCAATAACACTGGGGAACTGCTGTCTCTCGCCCTGTTCTGGTTTCTTTGCTCTGAGCTATGCTTTTGTAATTTGGCTAGCCGGGCACTTAACTGGTTAGTTTGGCTCATTTACATTTTTTTGTACTGTTTGATACCTGGGATTATTCCTGCCTTGTCCTATTTACCCAACTTCCTCTCTGCCTCTTCTCCCTTCGTTCCTGTGCACTCTGAGAATTCTGCTATTCTTATTCTGATCAGTAGATTTTACTAGTTTGGAATTCATGAAGCTTATGTCTACCATCTTGTGGGTTCCCTTGCAATTTTGTTACCTTTGTGGCAACATTTCCTTGTGTAAGAAAATTGACATTTCCCATCTTCTTGAATGATGCAAGGAACTTAAAAGACTGAAAATTTCAACTCCCCCAATTTTCAGTGCCCTGATTCTACAGTAGGCTATATAGGTTTTCTTTATATTACCCCACAGGCCAGACAGTGTCCTACCGATTAGTAACAAAAAGGCATAACTCTCACACTTGTCAATTTTGTTGCTGAAATTATCATTTTTGAGATAGGACCTCTCTGCGTATCTTTATGTATCTCTCCTGGAACTTGCTATGTAGACCAGTCTGGCTTCAAACTCAGAGATCCTCCCTATGTCTCTCAAGCAGTGGGATTAGAGGTGGGTGCCACTACACTATGTTTTGACTATTCCTTGGTTTAAGACCTTCTTTCCTTCAAATTCAAATTAGATCTTTTTTTTTTTTTTGAAAACACCTTCTCCTTTCTATCATTTATTTAACCTCTCCCCCTAACATGGCAGGCAATCTCTTTCTAGAATGGGACCAGCTACCATGTGAAATGGTGAAGGCTGGCTAGCCCAGATGAGGTCCCAGTCATAGCATCATAAGCCACACGAGATCCGACTGAATGGTCACAGGTCTGCGGCAGCCTCCAGGTCACAGCTGAGGATGCAGGAGTCTCAGACATAGCAAGCCACCCTCCATGTACCCTGACCTCTTGGCCTACAAAAGCTATAGCAAAACAAATGAGTATTTAAGCCATTCAGGCACAGGGTAGCTTACTAGACACCTATGGATTTTAAGAACATGAACTAGTTCATGTTTGGTACACCTGGTAATTAGCTCCAGTATCGGAAGGGTTTCTGCTTTGGTTTGTTTTTGTAACAAAGTTATCAGTCCATCAATCTGTCCTTAATCAGTCAAGCCCCTCTTTGGCTGGCTCCCACATATCTCAGCGTGCTTCCTTATGTATCGGGTAACTATTTGGTGAGATGTACACAGCTAAAGTTCACCCATAACCATCTTATTTGAGAATGCCCCCCTAACAAGAAAATCCTGATTTCCAGTCGCTCTCAAGATAATGTAGACCCAAGTGGCTTATGTTGACGTGCTTGGGACCTTGGTTGGGTTTGTCAGTTTCAGCTTCTTCTTCATGTATACCGACCAGTCCTCAGGCTAGCCACAGGAACTGTGTCTAGTTAGGTCCCTTTCTGGAGTTACTCAAGCGGCATATTTATCAGGAACTTTTAAAAAACCTACACCACGAGAGGGTGGGTCTATCCTTGGCTACAGCTGCTCAATGTAGTTTTTGCTATGTCTGTGTCACAGTAACAGCCACTGATAGGTCTGTGAGTACGCCACATACACACACACACACACACACACACACACCACCACCACCATCCCAGGCACTGTCTTTTCCTAGGTAGTTATTTAACCTGCACATATTCATCAAACATCCTTTATGTGTCCCTTTACTGAAAAATGACCCACTTTCCCTCACAGACATGCATGCGACTCCCATCTGTGCTGCGTGCAGTCACTTCCATAATTTGGTCTTTCGGGTTTCTGCTGGGTCACTTCCCATCCTCTGCAGAGCTTACCCGAAGCTCTGTGAGATCAGGCCTGTAATGACTACATCTGAGCAGCACACACCAGGCACCCGAGAGCGCATTTCTTAGGGTGACTGACAGCCAGCCAGCGGTGGCTTAGTCAGCAACGACAAAAGGGGAAATTAAAGAGTGGCACCGAGGACTCTACAGCCAGAGTCGACCTCGCAAAGCTGGTCTCCGGTTTCCTGCATGACTCTGGCCGCACTTGGAGAGGGGAGGAGTTTTCAAAGCAGCAGGATTGACAGAACTTACTGGAGAACACGTCATGCTACCTTTACTTACACTTTGTTTCTGATTTTTTTTAAACACCCCGATGTGTAGATCTGATGACACCCAGGCCAATGTTTTTATTTTTGCACAGAACTTGTTTTAGCAGAAGGAACATCTCTGCAGGTTACCTGGTGTTCTTCCCATCCGTGGTATAATGATACAAAACACATCCTTGGGTCAAGCAAAGCCTCTGGGCATACCCGTAGGGTGTTTTCTTGGTCAGGTTAATTGAAGTCAAAGATCTACCCTAAATGCAGGCTGCAGCCTCTCAGGGTGGCCCAGATATAAGGAGCCCCAAGGGGAAATGCTTTTGCCCGCTGGCCTTCACATCTTAGAAGTGAGGTCACCTAACCTATCTGTCTTGCTGCTGAGCTGCCTGCCCCTGGTTCTACACCAGAGCCTAGCTTCTTCAGCTTCCGGCCTGGACCGAAGACCGGTGGTTATGTAGGCCTTGGGCATCAGATTGGGATACAGAGGCATCCAGCCATGTGGACTGAGGTGCTACTGGTACACAACCTCCCTTAAATTCATCCAGCTACTGAGTACCCAGATGGCACTGTATAGGCAATCTGATAATCCCTTTAATAGATATTCATTCTATTGTTTCTTTCCCTTTATAAATGGATCCAGGGAAGCATAGTGAGGTAGAAGGGTCAACAGGAGTCTACCAGCACAGCCAGAACCAGAATACAGCATTTCTGACTTTTAGAATAAAAAAAAAAATGTGTGTGTGTGTGTGTGTGTGTGTGTGTGTGTGTGTATATATATATATATAGCCAATGTGTGTATATATACATATATATATATTGCCAATGTGTGTATATATACATATATAATGTATATATATATATATTGCCAATGTGTGTATATATACATATATAATGTATATATATAATGTATATATAATGTGTGTATGTATGTGTGTATATATGTGTATGTATATACATATACATATACATATACATATACATATACATATAGCCAATGAGCTACCACAGCTTTGCCCTAAGAAATAGGCAAAGCTGTACTTTCTTCAGTGAGGTTCTCTGTAGTCATCGACGGATGCAGAAATCTTGTCTAAGGCCCCATCTTTCAGATGAGCAGTTAGAGGTCAGAGAGGCCTCCCATCCAACCACACAGCTCTCTAGAGGGCAGGACTCCGTGCCTCTGTCGCCGTCTGTCTCTCCCTCTTCCTGCAATGCCCTGCGCTCTTGACTTTCTGGCTCTCTCCACAGGTGTTAGCTCACCAACAGTTGCTAGAATGCAAGACTTCCTCACAGCCGGTTTCAAGACAAGGAAAGATCGGAGCTAACATCAGCAAAACCTAAAAGGACGCTCCCAGCCGAGCGAGCTTTCAGTGCTAGCACTGCAGGCTGCTGTTCTTCTATTCAGGTCTCCTTGACCAGACAGGCAACTCCAGGAGGACCCATGGCCAGAGTCGGCACTGTAAGTGGCAGCCCTGCATTATGCAGCAGGCGACATGGGTAATTTCAGATAGAGGCTCCATGTCTATTCCTCCTCCTTTTCCCACTTGCCTCATTCTAGTAGAGCAGAGACGAAATGTCTCACGGTTTCCTTCTCCACTGCAGGAAAGAAAAATTTACCCCACAAGCCTGTCAAAACACAAAATTAAGGTGTTTTGGATCGTTCCATTCATGGATTTCTGGGATGCTCACTCGCACCAGGGGACATGGTGATGATGACAGCCATGGCGGCAGAACCGTGTAACAGGAAGCCACTGTAATGACACAGTGCTTAGGAGCTCCATGGCAACCAGATTAGAACTTGCTGTGTCTGAGAGATATGCCCAAGCTCTTAATTTCTCTTCATGCCACAAGCTGTCAGACAAATTCGACACTTGACAGCCTTTCTTATTTTCTAAGTTACTCTTTAGCTAGGGTTTTATGATTAATGCAAAGAATACAGAAATTACAAGGTTTTTACTCATGATTTGTATTTCCCTCTCAGTAGATTTGTTCTGGGGAAGCATGTGCCAAGCTACAGGCATCCCAAGTCTTCCTGCATCTGGAGAGGCCATGCCATCAGATCCGGGTGTGGAGCAGATTTTGTGTATGTCACTTCAAGGCTAGGAAGGAAAGAAACATGGTATCTCATCCTTTTCCGTCACCATCTTGGAGGTCAAACATTGATGAAGGTAGGAAACGGGAGGAAGGAGTTTCAGCTCCTGAGCACGCCTCAGAGGCAGTCAGAACCAGGACTGTGAGTAAGAGATAAACCTTTGTGAGCTGGAGAGAGAGAGCTCAGCAGGCTGAGGTGTTTCTGCACAGGCCTGACAAACGGAGTTGGACCCCTGGATCCCACAAGACAGCTGGAGAGGACAACCAGTAGTTGTCCCCTGATCTTCAGACATACCATGGCACACATGTGTACGCACATGTACACATATGCATGCATGCACATGTGTATACACATGTATACTGTAAACAAGTAAAATTAAACTTTTATTTTAAATAAAAGAAATGAGTTGTTCTTATTTTAGGCTGTGATGGTCTCGGTGTTGTTACAGTCAATGTCTACTGACAAAGAAAAAAGAAAAAAAAAGTCAAACAACAATAAAACAAATACCTACTGGTTGGCTGTATGAAGCTATAAAAACTTTAAAATTTCTTTTTCTTAATATGGTCTTCCTAAATCACTCTGTCTGGCCTAGAACATGCTGTGTAGACCAGGGTAGCCTTGAACTCATCAGAGACCCTCTTACTCTGCCTCCCTAACACTTGGATTAAAGTGTACCAGCATGCCTAACATGAAATTCTTTTTAAGAGGCCCTATCCTCTGGTTGAGGGTCCATAGTAAGTTCTTATAAATGCCTTTGAAATTTTGCTTTGGAAAAAGATAACTTTTAAAACTATCTTCTCAGAGGTTAAGAATCGATTTGTTACAAGGACTTACAAGGACACACCCAGGATTTAATACATAGCCTATAAAGCCACTGAATGAATGCATGCATATCTGATTCAGGGTTATAGACATTGCTGGCTGCATACTGATTTCTACCCTGGAAGGTCACCACACACTACTATGACTCAGTAGGGTTGCATAGTCCTCATAGTAAATAAGCAAACCAAAGCTCAGGGCTTCTTGTCCCAGAAGGGGCTCTGTGATGTTTAAACCAATAACTCTAAGTCACTGCTTTTCGAGATGAAAGAAAAAAAAAAGGAAAAAAAAAAAACCAAGAAGCCAAGTTTATTAGGGTTGAGAAGATAGCTACGAGCCTTGCAAGTAGCGTTCAGGATGATGCTGTATTTCATCCCACTTGCATAGAACACCTTGCAGAAGAGGGAACGGCCCAAAGCATACTGTGGTCTGCCCATGCCCAGAATGCTACTGCTAATCATTTTCACAAGTGGACTGGCGAATACTATAATGTGTTAGAAGCCTGGCATGCCACACAGTCTTATAAACATATACACATGAGCCTGAGGCTTCTATTTCTAGATTACTATATTGACACTCCGAGAAGGCATATTTTTTGAGACTTAAATATATATATATGTATATATATATATATAGCTACTGTATTTTTCATAAACTAAAATTTATTCCTCTCACTAAAGTTTTCTGCTTGCATGCACATTCATCCCGCACATAACTGTATTATTCAGTTTCAAAGGTTCTTTATCCCTTAAAAGAAAAGGCGTTAAGAACAAAAGAGAATTTAAGAAAATGGTGCCTCTGATAGCTGAGTCCATGCTCTGAAATGTCATCAGTTGCAGGAAAAGGATGCTCAGGGCTATCTTGCATGGCAACAGAGTAGCCATGGCAACAGGGTAGTCATGGCAACAGAAAACTCAGTGGCAGATCTTATTAGTATAGGCGCTTTTTGCTGAACTTGAAAACACATCTCTCTTGCTCCAGAGTTTTTCTGATATAAATACTTATGTACATTGCTGAGTTTCAGACCCTCTACAGGTGACAAATTGAGCCAAGAAAGCCTCAAGGGCCAGGCAAGGGGCTTTCGCAAGACGCGTGCAATTCCTCAAATGTCAAACCATTAATCTTACTCTATTAAGGTACATTTATTGAACAGCAAATCAAAACACTGATGTAAAACTGTCCGTATTACAATGAACTCTAACTACATGAGGATGGCTCAGAAACACCCCCGTCTGCTCGTGTGTTTATAACAACGCCGGACTCAGTGGTGTCTTATGATTTCTTAATTTTCTTTCCTATGTCTCTCTACTTTGGGACTCAGCTCATTCAATACCTTTGCTTTGCTCTTGAGAGAGGCTCTGGCCATGACCTAGAACTCACACTCTGTCTCCCTGGCTCAGCTGCCCCAGCGCTGGGGTTACAGGTGTGTGCCAGCAAACCTGGCCTGGAGAAATACTTATCATTACTTCCTTCCTCTTCACTGAACCTCACAATTAACCTTCTCCTGGAGGAACAAATTTAAAAAGAAAAAACAGAAAAGAAATATTACAAAAAAAAAAAAAAAAAAAAAAAAAGGAAGGAAAGAAGAGAAGAAATAACCCATGCTTTCCAAACACTGTACGCTAAAGGGCTAGTGAGCTGTATGCCACAGGCACAGAAGCAGGGCACTGGGCATGCGGAAGAGCTAAGACTGCTGTGGTGGTTTGAATGGGTTTGGCTCCCACACACTCGTGTATTTGAATGCTTGCCCCATACAGGGTAGCACTGTTAGGAGGTGTGGCCTTGTTGAAGTAGATGTGGCCTTGTGGGAGGAGATGTGTTACCGTGGAGGCAAGCTTTGAGGTCTAACGTAAATGCTCAAGCTAGGCCCAGTGTGAAACATGCTCCAGTCTCCTCCCAGCCTACAGTGGATCAAGGTGTGGAACTGCTGTCTCCTTCTACAGCGTCATGCCTGCCTGCACGCTGCCATGCTTCCTGACGTAATGATAATGGACTGAAACCTCCCAAACTGTAAGCCAGCCCCAATTAAATGTTTTTCTTTGTTGGGTCCAGCTATTTAAGGTCACAGTCCTCCATGTCTGGACAACTCTCTTGAGCTTGGGGCAAGATGGAGGGCTCCCTTTTCTTAGAGGAGTTTCCTCTTCTCTGCCTCATCTGGGGAGCCTGACTCCCATACCCTTTACTTGAGGAGTGTCACATAGTCTTGGTGACATTACAGGTTCAGCTTCCTTTCTCCAGATAAGAATCTGTCCAGCAACACCTGAAATTCCTGGAGTCATACAAATAAGGTACTACTCCTTGTACACTAAACTCCAGTCGATGGTACAGACCCATCCCAGAAACCCCTACCACCCTCCCAAAAACTATATATCCCTTGATTCACTCTTAATAAAGTTGACCTGCCTCTCTGAAGCTGATCCCGGAAGTCTGTCATTTCTGTTGTACTCATGAGCCAACCATGTCCTCCAACTGTGCCTTCCTTGTCCTTGTGGGCCTGTGGACAACAGCCCTCTGAAGAGGAGGGAGGTCCACATTCCCTTATAAGAGTTGCCTTGGTCATGGTGTCTCTTCACAGCAATTAGACCCTAACTATGACAACCATGCAGAAGCACAACCTGGTTGCAGCCAGTGTTGCTGGTGACGTCATACCCATGATGTCCATGAGGGTCTAGAACACTCAACCTTCGTCTGTGCCAGTAACACCAGCTCTGTTGTGGAGTCTGAGCTTAGGCAATACACAAAGAGTCAAGGCAAGTCAGCTTTCCTGTCACTCCTCTAGGTGAGCAGTCTATGGCGGGAAGGCCTTTATATCAGAGGGCTTATGGGTGAACCAGACTTCTTGGGGTAGAAGACATCTGCAGAGACTTAGCAGGAAACCCTGAGCTGAGCTTGCAGTGGGTTTTAAGGTCTGTTGAAGATTTAGGCCTGCTAATAAGAAAATGAGGAGGAAATCTGAGGTGGGGGAGGAAAGGGGCACTTGACATTCTGAATGCCAGCTGGTTGATCCTGGGTACAAGCTGGATCACAATAGTAACCTGGATGAGATGGAGAGCCAGAAGTGCCATGAAACTTCCCCCGTCATCCAGGAGCTCCCTCAGCACCTCACAAGGACAGGACTTCATTCAGCAGCAGGGCCAGGCGCGACCTCTGCTGAGAGCTGGATGGAGGCAAATTTAATCCAAGAAATAATTAAGCGGATGTTACATTGGCAGCCAGATTTCTTTTCCCATCCTTTTTCACAGTTTCTATAATAATCTAGGATTTCCAAAAATATAGACATAAGGATGGCACAACCAGAGCTTGCGAACCAAAAAATAACAACCATTTAAATTAAAAACAAAAACAAAAACAAACCCTAAACATCAGCTTACGAATAAGTGGCCGATGCCTCCAGGTTGCAATAATTCTTTCCCAAATATTGCCTCACACCAATGTCTAACTTCGAAGTCAGTGTTTCTATCCTGCTGTGTGGTGGGAGTAGGGACAGCATGACCAACCAGCAGGCTGCTAAAACGAGCTGAGGCAGGCTGCAGGAGGACAGCTGGAGGAGTTCGCTAGCTGGAGCTTCAGGGGTTGCGCAATCCTCCCATTGCAAGGGCTGTGATGTGATAAATATGGGCAGGGGTGGGGGTGGGGTGGGGTGGGGTGGGGTTATGGGAAGAAACTGGGCTTGGATACGGAGAACACGGGTCCAAGTTCCTCCTAGTTCTGCTTGGGCATGCCTGGCTTCTCGGGTTTGCTTTTCCATCCTCTGCCACAGGGTCGCAGATATCGCAGACTGGCCTCGAACTCTGTATGCAGCTGAGGATGACACTGAACTCTTGATTCCCTTGCCTCTAACTCCTCAGTGTTGGCGTTACAACGTGTACCGCCATGTCTAGCCTGCATTTCCTTAATAGTAACATGGTACTAAAGTGGCATCTATCACCAGAGATACCTGTCACTTGGTGACATGGGTCAGAGTATATTGGATGGGAAACAGCTTGCTAAGAATGAAAGGCTTTTCCTGTCACTTATAGTGTTGGTTTGGAGGAATAACACTTGCCATTTTCCAATTGAAAAATACACTGAAGAATCAGAAACTGGATCCATATGTTGTCTTTTTTTTTTTTTTTTTTTTTTTAACTAGTTAAGCGATCTGAGAACAGGCCTAATGTCTTTTTACCATATCTTATAATGAGGCATCTTTTCCTTTCATATTTGTACCTGTCATCTTGAGTGCAGGCTTCTGGAGAGTGGGAAGTGTATCTTGCATTTATAATCCTAGAGATTTCTACAAAGCAGCCATTCTGTCTGAGGAGGGACATTAAATAATGTTTGTGCTATAGTTCTTTTGTATAAGACTCTCTCTCTCTCTCTCTCCACTAGCTCGGGAGATCTCAGGTCAGGGCTTATGTCTGCATGCATTCAGTGCTGGAAAATTGAACCCAGGGCCTCTCATATGACAGGCAAGTGCTCTGTTACTGAGTTGTACCTGGCCTCACGCAGTTTCATTCCAAGTATCATATCTAACACAGAATAAGTTCTTTATTAAAGTGTGTTGAAGTCGGATATGGTATAATGTCAGCAGCACTCAGGAGCGAGAATGTGTGGTTTGAAATAAAATGGCCTCCATAGGCGCTTAGGGAGTGGCACTATTAGGAGGGGTAGCCTTGTTGGAGTGGGTGTGACTTTTGTTGGAGGAAGTGTGTCCCTGGGGGTAAGGGTGAACTTGAGGACTCAGAAGCTCAAGTCCAGGCTCAGTGGCTCCCTGTCTCTCCCTGTATCTGCAGATCAAGATGTAGAAGTCCCAGCTTCTTCTCAAGGGCCAAGTCTGTCTGCTTACCACCGTGTTTCCTTCTGGTCATGATGATAATGGACTAAACCTATGAAACTGTAAGCCATCCTCAATGATGTTTGTCTTTGAGTTGCCATGGTTACGGTGTCTCTTCACAGCTATAGAACCCTAACAAAGACACAGAGGCAGGCTGATCAGGAGTCCAAGGCTAGTCCCACCTGAGTGGGTGTATAAGATACTACCTTCTACCTCCTCCCAAAAGAAGACAGGTAATGGTACATGCCTGTAATCCTAGTTCCTAGTAAGCTGAGACAGGAGAGAGAACTTGAGTTTAAGATCAGCTGGGGCTGCACAGAGCTGTCTTTAGAAATCAGTGTGCTAAGAGATAATGAAGGAAGGAAGAGACCTGGTCTGACTACCCAGGAGTCACAGAGAAGCTCTAAGGTGTTCTTCTAAGGATTCCATTCTCGACAGTTCGGTCCAATGGGAAAGAGTTCTCTATGAAGGTTCAACTCTTGGTAACTTCTACCACACCAGGCTTCAGCCTGTCTATGGCAGACACCCTGGCTATCTGGACATGTGGCCCTGGACATGGCAATTAGAGTTAGTCTGTTAATGCCTTTAGCTGAGGAGAACTGTCATTTGGTAATTAACTTAGAGCCATGACAAAAGCCTGTGACATCAATGAATCAGAACATAACACTGACCCTTGTTTTTCTCCCAAGGGACACACATATCACGGAACAATATATATATATATATATATATATATATATATATATATATATATATATTTTTTTTTTTTTTTGGAGTTGTTAGTAGAATGAGCTTGTAGCAGGAAAACCAGGAGAGGCTGACATGAAGAGGTTTTGCTGGAAGGGGCTGGGGCCTACCATGCACTCTCCTTAAGAATGTAGCTCTCTTCAGGCAGGACCTTGCAGGGACTTGAGAAATCTATCTTCCTATACTGAGAAGCCCTCTGTGCCTCCATGGCGTGGGTGTGAGGCCTCTGGAACAGGCCTGTGCTCCCTGTGGGTCCTTCTCTTTTCTAAGCCTTGGGGAATGCTTCTAGAGTGTTTGGCCGTGGATGACTGCAACCAATGGACCTTGTGAGGACCCTGGCTTTGCCCTCTCCAGAACAAACCAGAATGAAACAACATAGCACACAGAGTCTAAGAATGATCTCTCCTCTCTCTTCATGTGTCAGACAAGTTGACGGGCTGTAGACGCAGGGCCAGGGGTTCTGCCTATGTGATCCTCTGTCCTCACACAGTGATACAGGGGAGGAGGGACTGAGGGGCCTTCACAACCAACAGTCTGAAGCAACTGACACAGACCCAAAATGTTGCTAGCGTAACAGAGGAGCCAGCTTTTAAAATCTCCCTGAATTCTCGTTCATCTAAAAATTGAAACTGATAACTAATTTGGTTATAAGAAATTACATCTAAAACCCTACTTTTCCAACTAGTAATTTTGTGTCACATATGGGCTTGTGCATATGAACGTGTGTATGCATGTGTTTGTGTGTGTGTGCTTGTGTGTGGGCCCACGGAGGCCAGGAGCACCTTCTACCACTCTCTACCTTGGTTTTGGAGACGGGGTGTTCTCCCTGAACTTGGAGCTCACTGATCATCTAGACCGGCCAGCTAGTAAGCCCAGAGGATCTTCCTGTCTTTGCCAACTCTGGGATTATAATATGGGTCACCAGGCCTGGCTTTTATTTCCCATGGATGCTGGAATAGTTTCATGTCCTTGTGTTGAGTGGCAAGGCGTTTTTTACTGTCTGAGCTATCTCCTCAGCAGTGCCCCCTGGCAACTGCCAATTTTATGACATCTAAATGCCAAATACTTTTGACAAAGATTTAGTATTTAAACTGATACATGCTGTAAATGTAAACTATCCATGAAATTCCAAAGGACTGGTATGTACATGTGGTGTGTGCATGCATGTGTGTGTGTGTGTGTGTGTGTGTGTGTGTGTGTGTAGCAATATTATTAGCCATTTTTTAGTATTGATCTCATACAGAAATAATATTTTGGATGCTCCGGTGTAGAGAATGGGTGTGGTCCAGGGCGAGTGTGCATTGTTGGCTGTAAACACAACATTGCCGAGGACCCCAACATCTCAGCCCCTTGGGAGTGCCAACGCCTTTCCTGGGGGAAGCTCAGAGGGATGATGATGGCTTCCTGTAGTTCTCGAGCAAATGCTGACGGTATGTGCAGAAAACGTCCACGATACCTTTCTGACTTTCCCCTCCTAGATGTTTAAGGCCTGAAGACTGCTCCCCTATAGAGACAGCTTCTACTGAGATTAGCTAAACCTTGTTCAGCCATATATAATAACCTCATCCTCTTAGTTAGCTGTGTGCAATCCAGCTCCCTCCAGCTGGAAACAACCGCCCTACTCGCCATTCGCCTACATGTAATAAACATGCTGGACTTCCTGGGCGCTGTGGCTTCTCCGTCAGACCTGATCCCAGCTTTTCTCTTCATGTGTCTGTCCATATGTCTGCCCTCTTCTCATTCCCTTGTTGCTGTAGTTCTGGGACCCGAACCACGTGAGGACACAGCATATCGTAGTAAACAGAATGCGCTATCTGAATTAGCTCTGTTCATTTCTTTTCATTTATTTTTTTAAACTCAGTGTCGTGGAGCATCGACATTATCGTCTCCATTCCTTATTGGATACATACGGATGTGTGTCCATCAAGGGAACATCTGTACAGCTATTTATCTCAACTTTCAACTTTCTAATTTTCATAGTTCATGATCTAAATTTTTATTACATTGTGTGTGTGTGTGTGTGTGTGTGTGTGTGTGTGTGTGTAAGCCTGCTACGCCCTTGGAGGTTAGAGGACTTCTGAGAGTGTTCTCTCCTACCATGTATGTCCCAGGGACTGAACTCGGGTCGTCAAGCTTGGCAGCAAACACCTTTAGCATCTCACTGGCTCTAGAACCTTATAAATTGTCTGTTGACTGGGGGGAGCTTTGGATTCTAAGATTGGAGATGATTCCAAACACCTGCCTGGCACATGCAAGGCCTTTGGGTCAACCCCCACCCCCAGCCCCGCCCTACAAATAATAATAAAGAGAATCATGGCCGATAACGATGAGTGTATAACCCCAAGGCAGGGTGCTTGCTTGGCATGTGCAAGTTCGTGTGTTCAGTCCCCAGTGCCACCAACCAAAGAGAGTCTCCCCTCCTATATGAGATGGCATCCTAGAGAAATGTTGGTCTCACAGGAACGGAATGAAAAGAATAAAATACACGGTTGCATTCATCACTACAATTTGATAAAGCCAGGGGTGTTGTGCCCAGGGGTGATTACAACTACATCTCTGGCCAAGGGGTGCATGGCAGACTGCTTAATCACCATTAACCCTTTACCAGCCATCTCCACTGCTCTGGTGTGACCTTCAGCTTGAGCACTCACGGATGACACAGGGTCTCAGCAATGGAAGAGGGTGATAGCTCTCCCCTCACCCCCACCGGCCAGAACAGGGTTTCTCTGTATATCCCTAGCTGTCCCGGAACCTGCTCTGTAGACCAAGCCAGTTTCACACTCAGAGATCTGCCTGCCTCTGCCCACCAAGTGCTGGCTGACATGTGATCTTTTACTAAATTTATTCTCAGAGATCGGAGAAGGGCAAGAGGTGATGCCGATGGTAAGAAGAAAGGCCCAGGGTTTATGATGCCGTCCTGAACTTTCGACAGTCCTGGCATAGCCTTGTCTTACTCAGCTGAGACAGCTGTACCCGGGAGTATAGACTCCAGCTCTGCCCCCTAGATGAGGTTTCCCAAAGTGTGCTCTGTCTCTTCTCGGAGATGGTAAGGCGGACAAGCTTGCTGGGCTTCCTGCCCTCCCCAGACCCACTCCTCTGTAGCTCTGTGGGTTATTATTTAATAAGCTGGCCCACAAGACTCCTTCCAGGAATCACACCACTCTGTGGGAGAGTTACCACAAGAAAAGTGAGTACCCTGACAGCATCAGACCAAGTGAAATAGATTTTTTTTTAATTTTTTTTTAACAGATGAAGTCTCTAGAGTCAGTCTATTTAAGCAAGTCACTGTGTTTGTTTGCTTCTATGTGCATTGGTGTTTGCCTCCATGTATGTCTGTGTGAGGGTATCAGGCCCCCTGGAACTGGAGTTACAGAGAGCTGTGAGCCTCCATGTAGGTGCTGGGAATTAAACCCGGGTCCCCTGGAAGAGCAGCCAATGCTCTTAACTGCTGAGCCATTTCTCCCTGTGTTTTATTTTATTTTTTTAGTTCAACTGTTTAACACACTTTTGGTCAAAACAAGCATAACATATGAATGAAATGAGGTAACTATTTATCTGGGAATCCTGCCTCCCCTAGGAATTCTCCTTTGTCGTGGTGAGAACTGCTTTGCAGTGACTAGGTGACTCCACGCATTCAGACAGAAAGGCTGTCCTGTCACTCTGGCGTTCTCTCAGGGTTGGGGGCTCATCACACCTCATAGAGATCTCTAGGAGAGCAGCTCCAATCTTGGTCATTACCACATCTGCGGTGCTCCACCTCAGAGCATCCAGTCCTCCCTTCTCATTTACCTTCAGACTACAGATAGGGACCCAGGGGTGTCTCTAGAAGGTACCCAGGGAAAAATCCTGGTCTGCTGTTTGGGTAACTTGCTGAACCACAGCTCCTGGCAAAGTTCTGATGCAGCTTAGGCAAAGACAAGTTCACCTGTAAGGCACTGACAGGAGACCTCAGCAGGCAGAGGACCAGCCCCAGGAGGGGAGGGGCTGGGGAAATGCCCCAGGGGGGTGGAGTCACAAGGAGAAGGGATGCCAGTGAGAATGACTCAAGGAGAGTCAGGGATGAGAGGGAGGGGGGACTGGATGCAGAGGCCATGGTCTTGGGTTTAGAAGCTTCCTGAATTCTGGCCTGAAGAATCTCTAATATCTGCCATAAATTAGAAAAGTCAATGACTCATGTCTGAAAATCCCGAGATTAATTATAAATGAATACAGAATTAATAGAAAAAGTACCATTTTTAGTTAAACAACACCTCCTCTCTAACGTCTATTTAAAAAAAAAACAAAAAACTGCGTAACCATCTCTTTTTCAGAAAAAAAAAAATCCCAGAATTTTAACCTGTCCTTTCAAACAAGGGAGTATATCCATACAACACTGAGTTCATGCACTTTATGTAGAGCAAAGTGGACCGCCCTTGCATCAGCATTTGGGCAGAGTAATGTAGACCATTTTGCTCTTTTCTTTAAAACAAGATTGTTAAGCAAGTAAATGCTATTTACTAAATATTACTAATTACTAATGAGGCAACAGCTTGCGTTTGAAGGGCATTTCGCAACACTGGAGTGTTTTTATACCCGTCTCCTTTATCCCTCATGAACATATGTCAGGGTGGATACTATGTTCTTCTTCTGGGCACCACAGTTGAGGAATCATCTTATGAAACTGTATAGCTGATCAGAGGAAAGAGCAGCTCAGAGCGTATCCTTTCCACCCAAGCCCTACCTTTTTTCTGTATACTTTAGTAGAAAACTGAATTTCTTTACAAGAGCCAGTAGGTTTCCTAAACATGAGCACCACTTCCCTCACAGACGTTCCCTGGCAATCCCATAATGAAGGATATTCAACGCTACCTAATTGAGTTTCTTCAAAATGTTATTCTTTAGTCTTTACTGACATCGCTTACAATGGGAATATCTTATTAAGATTTAATTGGCAAAATTGTTTACTTGCGCAAATTTAAGAATCAAAACTTATAATGTAAAAAGCATTCTAAAGAGTGTATGCCTACACTTTCTGGGCTAAGCTCACGCTTGAAAGCATTTCTGCCTCAAATGTGTACGAATGATTTCAGAGATTCAAAGGCCTATTCTAGCCCTAGAGAGTATCTGCAAACCTTTTCATGAAAGAAAAAAAAATTCAGCCTCCAATATTTGATTTGAAAAAATAAGCGAGCAAACAACCACTCCACGTGAAGCAAGGAAGAGCTGTAACATCAAGGTCCAGCATGGTCCCACATCACAGCTGCTGGGCAAGGCCTGTGGGAGAGACAGCCCAACAGCTGTTAAGCCGTAGAAAGCATGCTCAAATTGCTATGTTTTGGGTGAAAATTCATTCCGATAATTTAGAAAGGCCAGGACTGAACTTGTGCATTCTTTATCCAGAATCTGACACTGCCACATTCCATGGAGGTTGGGAGCACACAGAGTCTATGCAAAGAATGAAAGGCAAAGAAAGCTCCCTTCACCCCAACCTCGGAAACACACCTCCCCTCGGGAGCAAAGTTAAGATGCAGAGTCAATAGTTGTTTGTATCTAAACACTCTGTCAGTTACAATTTACTTCAGTTCTCCCTCTTTAATTTAGGGGAAATTTCCCCTCATTTGTCAGGAGAAGCAAACCATGAAGGCAGAATACGTGGGCCAACTTCAGTCTGTGATGCTCAGCTCCTCCAGCCACTCCTCAGCTTTCAAAGGACCCAGCAGCAGTGGGAGCCTGGATTACAGACGGGCCTGCTCGGACTGGGTCCTTGAGGAGACCTGAGTGGTAAGGACTTGAGGACTACATTACCCAGGTAGCCACACTCTAGCTATTAATTACGTGTGTTACCCAGGCACATGTTTCTTCAGTGCAGGATGTTACTGACAGCATAGGAAGGCTTAAATAAAATTTGCCTTAGTGGTTCATGAAATAACAGTGCATCTTATATTAATGACGTCTTAGATTTTTTTTTTATGGAGGCAGATGATAAAATCAAATATTTGTGGAATCCTGTTATGACCCAAGCTCTAGACTGGACCTACTTGTTGCAGATACATGAGGATCTCCAGCACCCATGTAAGAGCCAGGCATGGTGGCTTGCACGCACCTGTAACCCCAGAGCCATGGAGACAGAGACAGGAAGCTCCTGGGTGCTCTCTGGCAGGCCAGTCTAGCTCCAGGTTCAGTGAGAGATCTTGTATTAAAAGAGCACGTGGGTAGGAAGAAGCCTGAAGTTGACATCTACACCCCACCCAACACTGCTCACATAAAGGGCAGGACAGGCTCACTCAGGCAAGAGCACCTACAAACCCACGTGCACACATACATATATCATTGCAGATTAGCAATACTTTCAGTGAAACAAGTAGTTTTTTTTTTAAAAAGATGTATATATTTTATATATGTGAATACACTGGTACTGTCTTCAGACATACCAGAAGAGGGCATGGATCCCATGACAGACGGTTGTGAGTCACCTTGTGGTTGCTGGGAATTAAACTCAGGACCTCTGGAAGAGCAGTCAGTGCTCTTAAATGCTGAGCCCTCTCTCCAGTCCCAACAAGTCATTTTTTGACAAAAAAAAAAAAAAAAAAAAAAAAAAAAAGATTTTCTTATCATTTCCATTCAGTTTTTTTAGATATGTTCTTTTGGTCAAAGTCAGCCTCTCTCTCTCTCTCTCTCTCTCTCTCTCTCTCTCTCTCTCTCTCTCTCCCTCTCTCCCTCTCTCCCTCTCTCCTCTCTCCTCTGTCCCTCTCCTTCTCCCTCCCTCCCTCCCCTGGTTGTCTTTTGACAGGATCTCACTATCAGCCCAGACTGGCCTCAGATTTTTGATGCCCTGCCTCAGCCTCTCAAGCGCTGGTATTAGAGGTGAAAGCCATCATGCCCAGCAGAACTCCTGACTTTGATAATGCAGCTGATTTTGACAAGGCAGGCATTTTGTTCACGGATGATGCTGATAAAAGCATAACTTAACAACTGGATACCGGCAGCAGATAGGAGTTATCATGCATGCCAATTATTTGGGGGGGGTTTAGTGATGGTTCTGACCTATCCCCTAACTACCAAGGAGCCACCTCATCATGCTATCTGAGTCTCTCGGCCTCCTGGCAAGCATCCTTGGTGCCTGTAACGGTTCAGGTGATGTCTACTCCCCTCTGGCTTTTCTAGTGCTCAGTTTAGAAGAATGGACACTGTATAGCATTAGGCTTAACTATGAAGACTAGAATAATTTATCCAATGCTTTTCAGATAATACATGGCTTTAAAATATATGCAGACTTGAGACATACATAGAGGCAATTCCTCGAACATTTCTCCGCCTTTTGACTCTGCTATGCTGTTTCGCCATGCCCCTGTTCTCCTGCAGTGAAGCCTACCTCCCCATCTTTGAGACGCAGCATGTTTGGGTATATGGGAGGGGGGAACTATTTTCATAGTCTCCTTTCTCATCAAGGTAGGCTTAATCATTTCTTTATAACATGGCCTCTTCAATCTGTAAAGCCCCCTCTCTAACAAATAAACTTATTTAAAAAAAAAGGAAAGAAAGCGGCGCTCTAGTCCCATAGAACACACATGCAAAGGACAGAAGAGGGTCCCCATAAAGCCAGGCAACTTTCCAGGGGGCTAAACTAGCCTTATGAGTTTCTGGGATTAGAATTCAGCAGAAGAAACAAGCCAACTAAAATGCTTGGCCCCGGACCGTGTGCAGATAAAGTGCTTTGCACATGCCACAACAATCTAACCTGAGTGGGAAATTCTACGGGCTGACTGCCTAGTGATTTGCATCTCAATCACTTTCATTTGATTCATTTTTATTCTCTCAGCAAAAGTCAGGCGCCACTTGGTCAAGGAAAGACCCATCTTCCACCTGCCTCCCACCAGGCTAGACAGACAGCATCGGCTCTCTGCCCATAACGTTTCCAACTTAGAGGCGCCGCATTGACTCGGAGTGGCCAGTGTCTGTTACGCCATGAGGGTCATCCGGAACATCCAAGTCTGGGCCTGGTCCTTCCATTCCACTCAGTAGCAGTGCCCATCCCGAGTGCCATCACAGTGGTTCTTAATGCCACAACCCAAGAGAACACGAGAAAGTCATTGTCCAGCACCGTATGCTGCCACAAAACCAAGAGACCACACTTACACCACCCACTGTCTGAGAACCCCCGCATAGCTCTGCAGAGCATTCCAACTCAAAGGCTATGCGGTCCCCAAAGCATATCGGGTTCCATGTGACAGAAACTCAGAAAGTACAATCTAGCATCGCTTTCCCATGAGAAATCAACACAAGGCCATACGGTAAGACCTTATATTGTTCCATGGAATAAAGAACATGTGACTTTTGAATTAATGATACTCAAGCCCCACGAAAATTATAATGGGGTCTAGTGAGCGACAGATGCCTAAGACATGGGTGACCCGAGGCTTGGCGGCTTCTCTGGCTGAAGGGGAGGGAGGATGACTCAGTCCCGGTGTTCTCCCACAACGACTCTGAAGCTCAATACATGATAAGCTTGGCGTGTCCCAGGTAAAGAATAAGTGCAGCACAAACTTACTTAACAGTTGGCAATAGAGGGCCTGTAAACTTCTCTTCATGGTATCATCTGCTCCTGCTTGTCCTCCAGTTTATTCATGATTCTGTCTAGGAAAATGAGAGAAGACATTGTTACATCAGGGGACATAAATTCCTAATTCGAGGATTTCTATTGGGCTGGAGAGATGGCTCAGTGGTTAGGAGCACTGGCAGCTCTTCCAAAGGTCCTGAGTTCAGATACCAGCAACCACATGGTGGCTCACAGACATCTACAATGTGATCTGATGCCCCCTTCTGGTGCGTCTGAAGACAGCTACAGTGTATTCATACACATTAAATAGATAGATAGATAGATAGATAGATAGATAGATAGATCTAAAAAAAAGATTTCTATTTGAACCTGAGTACATACATAGCTGTATTTGAAATAGAAAACTCTTAAAAACAGTTTAATTTATAATACTGTATGTTATACAATTATCACTGATCCTTTGACCAAATTTCCAAATCATATAACATCCCCTACCCCAACCTGAAGACAACCCCTATGGGTAAAGAGAAACATCCTGGCTTCAAAGGCATTTCATAGATCTTGGGACTCTAGTCCAGTGGTTCTCAACCTGTGGGTTGAGACCCTTCAAGGTTGGAGAATCCTTTTATAGAGGTTGCCTGAGACCACTGGAAAACACAGATGTTTACACTATGATTCACAATAGTAGCAAAACTACAGTAATGAAGTAGCAACAAAAATAAGTTATGGTTAGGGTCACCCCAACACGAGGAACTGTATTAAAGGATCACAGCATGAGGAAGGTTGAGAGCCACTGATCTAGTCATTAGAGAAGAACAGAATTTTTGTGTTTTGTAAGCTTATTCCTATGGAGGGATTCACTAAACCAAAACAAAAGCCAGAGAGCTTTTTCACACTTGAAAATCTAGGATGCAAAACACATTTATTAACTGGGCACACACCTGTAATTCTGGCACTCAGAAGACTGGAGGGAGGAGGGAGAATTCAAAGCTAGCCTAACCTATACATTAGAACCTTGTTTCAAACAAAGATAATAAAATGAATAAACAACATTCCTAAGTAAGAAAAGACAAACAATTTGTTATTATAAAATATATTATGAAGTATTTAGAAAATACTGTTATATACCCAAGAATACTCAAGAAGGCTTAAATTATATTATCCCGCCAGCATGAGGCAATCGCTGACTCTCCATTCTGAGCATCTCTCGGGCTCTGTGCACACTTCCATGGCTGTCATATTCCCCGTGCCACTCCCTCAGACTTTTCTCCTAGCAGCAGAAGCATGCTGCCATGTCAACAGGACTTTACTACCTGCTCTTTAAGTGGCAAATATTTACTCAAGAGAAGTCCGCAGATGTGAAAAATGCAAGGATACAGTGTGAAGCTTTGGAGACGCTGTAAATGTTCTCCTCAGGACCAGTATCACAGAAGAACCATGCAGACTACATCCTACCCAAGAATGGAAACTTACGATTTCTTTTTATGCTGCCAGGTAAATAAATATTCCACTTCATTGCTTTAATTTGTACTTAATGTGCATAGTAGTCATTTATCTTAAAAAGCTAGAACTTATTCTTTGGGCATTCTTTACCAACATGGCAGATTTTCACTTTCTTCGAAGTTAGAAGAACTAACTTGTCTTAATATCTGTTTAGGACTGAGAGAAAACTGGTATATCATAAAATTCTGCCTCTAACATGCACACTTAGCTGGTAAACACTTATCAGAGAAGCTCCTTTGGCAGTAGGTGAGACTCACAGCTACTCAGTGCGCAGAGAAAAAAAGATCCTGGAATACTCAGTCCTAAATGGGCAAACTATAGCACACCCTCTCCCTGCAGGGGCCATTGCGGAACAGGGCGTGGAGCCATGAGAAACAGAGATAATGGAAGACTGACACTAGATGTAACAGGACACAGTGGCAGGGACTGTGTGCACAAGACCTGTACACGATCAAGCCAGCTCAAACAGGCGCATGTTTGGGAAAGGGCTCACAAAGCCCACCCCCAGCACCTGAAAACTGCTGGGGAAAAGAGTCAGTGTCCTTCAGCGCGCCAACCTGATAGGCTGCCCATGCTCCAGTGTCTGGGTTCACACATATGCAGATACTGGCAGTACTAAGTGGTCCGCGTGGGTTTAAAGAGGTGTATACTCCCTGGGGAGGGGAAAGTGGTGGGAGGGACCGGGAGGAGCTGCAGCAGAGGGGTCAGGGGTGGATCTGACCAGTCCACATTCTATGCATGTATAAAAACCTCAAGCAGTACATTTTTAAAAAGCTGCTTGACCATCACTACCTGTTCTAGAACATTCCATCATTGTATAAAGCCACAACTCATTAGCCATTTGTGGGCTTCTCTGATGAGCACTCCTCTGCTAGCTGTCCCTTTATATTTGCCTTTTCAGGATGGTTTGTATAAACAGGGTCACATGAAGCGTGGCATCTGCACCCAGTCTCTTCACTTTGAATAGTGCTTTTGAGCTTTGCTCCGGTCCGGGCATCCTGTATTCAGAAGCAGGGTTAGCAAGAGTGCTGTTCCCTTTCACCCATCACTCATGGCTGGAAAGACCTTTGTGGTCTCGTTACAAAAATATTCCTCGGTAGTTTTCTTATGTATTGCATTCTTACTTTCTAAATTTTTCTATTCTTAGACGAGTTCCTGACTTTGTGATACCTTCAATTTCTATTTTCTTATTCTACCACTGGAGTGGTGTGTAAAACCAATAGTACAGTTACTTCTCTACTATTTTTTTTTTGAAATTTGCCTTATTGGTGTTTATAGTAAAGAAATTGGTGATTATATTAAAGGGAAATATGAGGATTATAGTTGGAGATCTCTTTTATTTGCTTAGAAAGGACAAGGTATCTTCAAAATTCCAGTGTGGTAAAGAGAAAAAAAGATATTTTAAAGTATGTTGTTGCTGGGCTGTGGTGGGGCACACCTTTAATACCAACACTTAGGAGGAAGAGGCAGGCAGATTTCTGAGTTTGAGGCCAGCCTGGTCTACAGAGTGAGTTCCAAGACAGCCAGAGCTACACAGAGAAACAAAAAGTATGTTGTGAACATCAAAATGTCTTCCAAAGGGTAAGAAGTTCTCTTTTCAGGAACTCAACACCTCGATGGTGTCCTTAGTTAAGCAAATAAAGATCCCACACCCCAAAGAGTAAGAGATGGAGTTAGAAGAAGATACAGATAATTAAATTGCCTTTAGTTAAAACAAAGAGACTTAACACATCTGAATATTAGTGTTAGGAAAGGTGGGTTACAGAAGAGGTCCAGAAATGGCAGCGGCTGCTGTGATAAGCGGGAGACGCCAAAAATATGCTGGGAGGCGAGGCTGACAAGGATGGAATGAGAAGTGGCCCTCAGGGGGCCCCATGAGCGTGTCTTTCTCGCCACTTCTGGTTCTAAGCTGTCTTCAGTCCCAGGCACATCTGCATGGTGTTCATCCATGAGGAGCATCCTCGAAACCTTAGGATAAATCTTACATAAAATAGCCAACTGCTACTCGTGTTTCACAGGGGCGGTATGAGACAAAGGACCGTGTTCTGAGCCAAGGGTGACTTCCAGGGCCAGCCCCTGCCAGCAGCCATAAGCAATGGGTCGTGGGCAACTGTGGCGTGCTTAGGACATGGTAAGCACTCAATAAACATCTAGTAAATGAGTATATAGAAGATCAAGTAAAAGAGAACGGAAAATAACTATGGTTAATCTCAATCAAGGGGAACATAAGGCCTTTTGTCATTTCTAGAAATGCTTAGGGGTTTTTGAAGAAGCAAGTGATGCCCTCCAACAGAAGGGATAAAGCTGTTAGTGAGCTAATAAAGGAACAAGTGGGCAGGCAGATCTCAGAGGCTTGGGGCCATCCGAGTTACACAGGGCTATCCCAACTACAGACACCATCTGGCATGCATTTTACTCAAGATCCATCCTTAAGTCCCCTGATGGGGCTTCCCAAAGGTTTTTCCTCTTTTACATCCTATGTCTTATCCAGTAAATCTGTAGGCATTTTATACGTATCTTTTGCCACTGTGATGTATTTCCTGACACCATTTTATTCTCTAATTGATTTGACATGGAAATGACAGCATTTTGGACGTTCATTTAGTGATGTATCTAAAGCCACTCACTGTTCTAATGATGGTTTCTAAGCTGAGTCTCCTGGGTCAGTTGTGTTGCTTTGAATAGATGGAGAGTCACAGTTAGATTCTATCAAAAGCTACTTCTTTAGATCACATTTTATTTATCAATATGTGAGTGTGTGTGTGTGTGTGTGTGTGTGTGTGTGCGCGCACGCGTGCGCACGCACGCCTGCTTATGACATAGCCATATGTGTAGAGGTGAGACAACTTGTAGAAGCCAATTCTCTTCTGACACCATGTGGATCCAGGAGATTGGAACTCAGGTCACCAGGCCTGGTGGCGAGTACCTTTACCCTCTGAGCCATCTCACCACTTCCTAAAGCTACTTTTTAACCATGTGATAAGAAATATTAACTATATCAGTATGGCTCCTTGGGGAATAATTTAAAAGCCTTGAGGGTAATGATTAGTTTCTGGAGTGAACTCCTAAGAAATTAACTGGTTTTAACAGTCAAAAAGCACAGTCAAAGAAAATTAATCTACTTTGCCTATTCCAGATCTGGGACAGTCACTGTGGATCTGTGGTTCTCAACCTTCCTAATGCTGAGGAATCCCTTTAATAAAGTTTTTCATGTTGTGGCGACTCCCAACCATAAAATTATTTTTCTGGCTACTTTATAAATGTGATTTTGCTACTGTTATGAATCCATCATATGAATATGTGTGTTTTCCAATGGTCATAGATGACCCCTGTGAAAGGGTCATTCTACCCCGAAGGGGTCGCAGCCCAGAGATTGAGAACCACTGTCATAAACAAAGTCAGGTCTACAGCCTCAGACTGTAGGGTTTACCCCTTGGAGTCAGTGAGCTCTGGAACCATTCAGCCCCTCGCTCAGGCAGTAAGTAGACCTTTGGGTCTATAGAAGAGGTTGGTCTGTAGAGGGTGGGCCAGCAGAGAGAGGTGCAAATACCACGGAGCTGGGCAGAGTCTAGTAATTTTAACAATCTTGGAAGAGGTGGAAGCACTGAGCATCCTTCAGAGAAGCAGCTGTCACCATGACAGCAGACTCAGTAGTAGCTATAGCAACAAGGGACAACTTGGAACAGTGATCAGGGCAGGAAGACAAGGCAAAGTGGGTGAAAGGAGAAGGCGAAGGGGGCAAAGGGCTAAGGTCAAAGGGTAGGAAGCCACAAGGGACCGGAGAAGAGAAGCTGCAGACCCTGTTAGCTGAAAGAGCTCCAAAAAGCTGTCGGTCTTCAATCACCAATAGTTTCGGGTCCTCAAGTTTGAGGCCTGGCACTGGCTGCTGCCAAGGCCTGGGAAATCCCAACTCTTTAGGTCTGGAAGCTGCTGAAAGCCATTGCTTATGGTTGGGTTATCCTGATACTTAAACCCAGACACTGCAATGACAGTCACTGTCAGACTGTGGAATCCTGACGTTCTAGATGTGCACATTCCCATCCCCACAGCCCGGCCCTCCAGAGCTGTAACACTTACTGGGAGAAGAGTCCTGGTGTCTTAGTGTCTACAGGAGCCGGAACGCTAGAGGCCTCACTCACGGCTGCCATTCACACCAAACACTGAGGAATCAGAAGCTGCCAAAGGCTAGCACTAAGGAGCTTTTCTTGGCTAGCTCTCGGTTACCATCCAGTAGAGCAAAAGGACCACAGCTTAGAGAACTAGACATAAAATCTTTACTGAAAACAATAAATTAAAAAAAAAAACAACAACAACACTCAGAATCTGAGATGACCAAGGTCTACGATGAAGTTGGTTTTATCCCAGGGATACAGGGACAGTTCAACATACACAATTCACAAACAAATTCACAACCCATTGATCAAACAGTGAACACTAACAATCATACAACCATCTCAAGACACACAAAAAAAGCGTCTCATAAAATTAAACATTCCTTCATGATAAGGGGGCATAAGCAGATTGATTCTAGAAGAACTGTTGCTAACATACTAAAGACCCATGACAAACCTATGGCAATAGCATAGTGAATGGGAGGAGAGCCAAAGCATTGCTCTAAGATCGGGAGGAACGAAAGTGCTCCCTCTCAATGCTTTTACGAAATACAAGGCTAGAAAGCTCAGACGCACGAGGGCAGCAAAAACTGAAGTCATATGAACAAGAAGGAAAGAAGTCAATTTTCCCTGTCTGCATATGTGACTATATAAATTGAACATCTCTCAAAAGTGTTAGAAATAATTTAACAGGATAGCAGGATATAAAAATCAACATATAAAAACTAGTAGCTTTCCCATGTACTAAAAAATATATATGTTGAGAAAGAAATCACGAGAGTCAATTCTCGTTTAGGATAACTATATTAAAAAAAAAAAAAGAACAAAGAAAGAAGTGAAAGACCTTTCAGATGAAACATACATAACCCTCACGAAAGAAATCAGAGAAAACACACCAACAAAATTAGAAGATCTCAGACAGTCACAGATTTGAATAACTGACACTGTTAAATGTCTGTGCTACCCAAAGTGACTGACAGATTCTCATGGTCCTCCCAGAAACAGGGATTGTGTTCTTCACAATTCAGTAGGAGAGAATCCTACAGTTCATGTAGAGATGTAGAGGATCTGAATGGAAGAAACAGTTTAGAGCAAAATGAATAAAAGAAAAGACAATGTAATACTTAACGTCAGTATCTACTACAGAGCTATAGTAAATAAAACAGCATGGCGCTGGAACAAACAAGAGACACACAGACCAATGGAAGAAAATAGGGAACCCAGAACTAAGTCCACAGTACTACAGCTAAGTAGTCCTTGGTGAAGGCACTGCACATATACATCAGACAAAGGGCAAAAATGGTGGAAAACTGGTTATTCACATGCACAGGATTAAAACTGCACCCCTTTATCTCAAGACTTATAAATAACAACTCAAAATGCAGCAGCAACATGAACGCAAAACCCAAACCCTAAAAACACCCAAACAGCCGGGCGGTGGTGGCGCACGCCTTTAATCCCTGCACTTGGGAGGCAGAGGCAGGTGGATTTCTGAGTTTGAGGCCAGCCTGGTCTACAGAGTGAGTTCCAGGACAGCCAGGACTACACAGAGAAACCCTGTCTCAAAAAACAAAAAACAAAAAACAAAAAACAAAAAAACACAAACAAACAAACAAACAAACAAAAAAACACACACAAAAAACAAAAACAACAACAACAAAAAAAAACCACCCAAACAGAAGAGGAAGGTTGTGAGACACCATTTGGAGACAATGGCTTCCTACATAGGATCCCACAAGCACAATGAAACACTACATTGTGACATCGTATTACACAGCTTGAAACTCAACAGAGTCATAAGGACATCCTGTATACTAGGAAAAAGCACCTGGCAACTGGTCACCTGACAGAGTGATTTAATTATAAATGGGCAAATGGTAGGAACAGACCCTTCTTAAAGAAGAAATACAAATGGCCAACAAATATATGAAAACTATTCAGTATCATTGGCCATCAGGAAAATCCAAAATACAGTCAGATACTGTTTCAGCCCAATTAGAATCATACTGTATTTTAAAAAGCAGGTAATAAATGCTGGTGGAGATGTGGAAAAGGGAACTAACACACTTCTGGTAGGAATGTAAATGAATAGCATTATAGAAAACAATATGGGGGGGGGCCTGGAGAGATGGCTCAGAGGTTAAGAGCACTGACTGCTCTTCCAGAGGTCCTGAGTTCAATTCCCAGCAACCACATGGTGGCTCACAACCATCTCTAATGGGATCTGATGCCTCTTCTGGTGTGTCTGAAGACAGCTACAGTGTACTCATATGCATAACATAAATGAATAAGTCTTTAAAAAAAAGAAAACAATATGGTGGTTTCTCAAAAAAAATGGACCTATTATGTGATCCAACTAGTTTTCTTTAGAGTGTGTATGCACATATATATGTACATATATGTAATATATGTATAATTACACATATTTTATATGTAAACTAGTTCGATACTTATATATGTAGGCATACACATATATAAAACTATATGTGTGAGCATATAGAAATATGAAATCATCATTTCAAAGACGTACTTACACACTCATATTTATACAATATCTAAGATGCAGAATCATTCTAGGTACCCATCAACATACGCATAAATAGGGAAAATAGCCTTCATTTTCTTTACAGGAACAATGGAATATTATTCAATCATAAAAAAGGTGTCATTTGCCACCAAATGGATAAAACTAGAGAACACCATTCTAAAGGAAGTGAGTTACACCCACTAGAATACTTGGACCATCTCCTCTCACCCCTGAGGTCTAACAGTGATCATCTGAGAGTATAGCAATGATTATAAAAGATTACAGTGAGTGCAGAGGTCAGAGCAGAGAAGAGGGACTGCACCAGAGCTCACCACAACCAAATTAGGATTGATTGAAGAATTTGCGAAAGTTGTGATTAGTTGTTTTTCCATCAGATGGATGATAGTAACCTCTCTATGTAGAAACAGTGCTAACCATACTGATCAGAAACCAGCAAAGCAATCAATACCCACCCCAGAGCTTCCATCTGCTCTGTGGGCTTTCTGAATTGCAGATAATTTTAGTCAGCTAACACATGGTGTAGATGGTCAGGACAACATCCAACCTTGTTTCTGCTCTCATACCACATGTGTGTCCTTCCCAAGGACTGTTCTGTGCCATGTGTTTTGCTGACTTTCCTGTCTGAAAGGCTCCTAAGAACAGCACTGACATTCTTTCTAGTATTTGTGAGCTCCAGGAGGCTGGGGTGTGCCCAGCAGTTAAAGAACGTAAGCTCAGGCTCATGCTATAGTGCTGTTGGCTCTGAGTTTAATGTTGACGAATCAACAGTCAGTAAGAAACGAGATGCCTTTAGACAGCAACGAACATAAAACAAGGTTATGTAATGATCAGATGACAAAGAATGGAGAGGCTATTTGCGATCCTCTTGCTGTATTTCCCTTAAGAGAAATGATTCTGTAGTCACTAATTCAGTGTACATGGTCATCTTATACGACATAATTACCATGAACAATGACAACTGACTGTATTTCAGCTCAGCTTCAAGAAGTCTTCCACACAAGGAATGGCAATGACTAGGCCAGTAGAGGGGTTTGACCTACACAGGAGCAACGGCTCAGCAGGAGAAGGCAGGTCTGATGAAGCTGGTGAGAGACATAGCCAAGAGCGCTGCCAGGAAAGACGATGGAGAGTTGGTGTGTAGACAGCCTTCCTTTGAACCTTGTCCCTTAGGGGTGGGGACAGAAGGAAGCATTGACTTTGATCAGAGGAGCCAGAAAAGGCATCTCTCTATGTCCACAGGTAAGGACATGGATACCAGGTGTCAATACCACCATCCATGGGTCCTTTGTATTAGTTCCTGGCTTTTCCAGATATGCTTGGTGCAGAGATTTAGACACACATTCAAAGTCACTGTTGCAGGGTCTGACACACACACACACACACACACACACACACACACCCGTCCTTTGGCAAAGGTTCACTGTGAGCTGTCAACTGTCACCAAACAGTGAAATGTAAGGTGCGATCGACCAGGTCAGATCTCACCAACTGTCTCTCCATTCTGCTCCTGAGTCAGAAGTGAGCCAGAGGCTTTGAGGCCATTCCCTCAAATGCCTTTTATTAAATAAACATCCAGTGTCCTATTTAAACTGGATTTATAACTTATTCTTGGGAACATACACCGATTGTTAATCTTATTTAATATTTGTATCTGTGCCCTCTTTTAAAAGACTCCAGAGCAGCAGATAGCTAGCTGTTCCTCCTGAAAAAGAATTATCAACTTGTCGAGCTGGAGAGACAGTTCAGTGGTTAAGGCTGTTAGCCAGCTTTCCAGAGGACCTAGGGGGTGACTCTTTGCACCCACACGGCAGCTCACAGCCACCATCTGTAGTCCCAGTTCCAGTGACGTGATGCCCTCCTCCGGCACCACAGGCACCTGCATGCCAGTGTTCCACAGCCAAAATGGTCATGCACAAAAGATAAAAATCAAAACTGAAAAGCCAATTATTAACTTTTCAAAGCCCAAGTGCTATCTCAGAAAGTGACCAAAATTATGTGGAGAAATTATGTCACCCTAAAATGGGAGGGACAGGGCATCGCCCATGGAGCTAGCGGCCAACAAACGAAGGTCAAAAGGACAGCCAGTGCCATTATTTCTGCCTGCACAAACAGAAGTATTTGTTTTCTTTATATACACAGACATCCTCTGTCACTAATTTCTAATAAAAAGCTCATTAGACAGTGTGATGCTCTGAATGTATGATGTCCCCTCAGGCTCAGGGACTGAATGCTTGGTTGCCAGTGGGGAGTGCTATCTATTCTCAGAGGCCATTGCCACGGAGGCGTGGCCTAGCTGGCAGAAGTCAATCACCAATGGTGGGTCTCTAAGGGTCACAGCCTGGCCCTTAACTTCAGCCACCTGAGTGTGAATAGCCCCCGCCCACTTTCCCACCGCTGTGGACACAGCCGCTCTGCCTCCCTGGCCTGTCTGTAACCAGGTGAGTCCCTAAGCCAGTGGTTCTCAAGTAGTGAGCTGTAACACGCCCCTCCCCCACGGAAGACCATCAGAAACACGGATACTTACATCACAATTCATAACAGCAGCCAAAACTACAGCTATGAAGTAGCAACAAAATAATTTTCTGGTTGGGGGTCCCCACCACACGAGGAACTGCTTTAAAGGGTCGCAGCATTAGGAAGGTGGAGAACCACTGCCCTGAAGCCAAAGTAATTCCTCCCGAGGCGCTTTTGCCAGGTATTTTGGCGTCACAATAGGCAAAAAGTAATTTATACAGAAGTCCTTTTTATAGCCACCATTACCCCCAAAGCAGCCAAAGAGACGGACGATGAGGAGATTACTATTGCTGTGAATATTATTTATCACAAGCCAAGGGCGTTGTGATATACAGTAATTCGCATGGAGCACCAGGAGCAAGTGTGTCTTGGAGACATGCAGAGAGGGGCACCTGCCACCTAATTGGCATTGCTGGGTGACCTTGAGAGTGTTACTTCTCTGGACCTCAATTTTCTCATCTATAAATGGGGCTAGCACTTAAACCAGAGGACTTGGTGTATCATACAGAGTGGGATACTGACTGTGCCTCATACTGTGGGTCTTTCTCTCCCTCCTGAAGCCATGAGGCGTTCAGAAAGCAAGGCTGCTTTTGGTTGTATGAGGACGGAGGGAACCAGAGGAACAGAACAGACCGTGCTGCAAGCTACCCCAGAGCCCACGTGCCTTGGAGCACGAGCATCGAATTACTCCAGGAAGGCAGTGGTGAAGGTTTCTCAGACTTTGCCTAAGTCACAGGTGAATGCGTGTGTCCACAGGGCTGGATGTGGGTTATAAAGTTGTTTTTAGTCAAATTCTTCTTAGCTAGCTGCTTCCATATTAAACAGAGGAGATCCTTTTATTTCCGTAGAGGAACAGGCATCAATTTTTCCTTGAAATATGTAGTTCTGTGTTCAATATTTTGTACTTTTAGGTAAGAAACATTTCGTATGACTCCATGACCAGTCACATCAGCTGTCAGTCCGTCACTTACTTATAGGTGGACAGGGAGTGGAGAATGGTTCCAACCAAGGCTCAACAGAAATACAGAACTTTCTTCTTAGATCTAACATTTCAAAAACTCTAATTTCTAAGGAGAACTAGAAGTTCAGTTGTTCCAATGGAAGTTTACCTTCTGAACAATGATGCCAATTAAATTCACATGAGCCCAGTCTACCAGCAAAATGAAGGCCCACCCTGTGATTTCTGGCTTATACAGGTTCTCCTACTACAGACACCACAGGAGCCATACCTAAGGAAACTGAGGAGCACTGTCTGAGGTCAGGCAACATAAGGGCATTTCCCACTGTCGCCCTGGGCCAGCTCCCACTCTTAGGGAAAGAGAACTGCACCAGAGCCCCTTCCTTCCCTCACGCCCCGTACAGTTTGGTTTCATCTTTTAAGAGGCTGTCAGACACACCAAGGAGCTGCAGCAACAAGCCGTTCATCTCCTGCTAAGGAAAAACCTATAGAAAGACGTCAAGTAATCCAAGCTCTGTTAGAGATGTGGGCATATGTGCCCTGGGCTCTCCACACAGGCTGAGTCACTACGGGTAGAAAGACTACTTGAGTGTGCGGGGGAGATAGCCTGGGCTCCCCAGTGCTTACATACGACACTGGGGGCCTGAATGTGGATCCTTAGCACCCACTGTGACAGAGTGTGTCAAGCCAGCACTGGGTGGCAGAGCACACATGAGGAAGATAACTGACAATGACCTCTGACCTCCACACTCTCATGCATATGCACTTACATGTACACACATTCACATAGGACCATAAGCATGCTCCCCTGCTGCGCGCGCACACACACACACACACACACACACACACACAGTACCAACATCTAAGATTTTCTAGACTCACACAGGTCCCCTCTTCTGGCATGCGAGGCCTGCTAGGAGCATCTGTCTCCTTTGAGGAGATAGGACAGAGCTTGTGTGAGGCCAAGAATGTAACTCACACTTCCTCTTTACGGCTTTGGTATTAAAGACGGGATACTGAGGTCAGCGAATGAAGTAATATTGCAAAGCTGCCAACTACGAACAGAGTATGCACTGTCATTCAGACCGCAGTGCTTATGAAAGATTACTTCTTAGCCATAGTAAACTTGGTCATTTTTCTTTTTTCTTTTACAGTGCCTGAAAAATATCTCCAGAAATTGAATTTTGGGACCTACAAATGTGTGTTTCCTCTGGGCAGTAGGCATTTGTCCCCGAAAGTTATAGTGATGTCTTCACATCCAAAAGGTGGCAAGGCTATAAGAGACGGGCTACATATTCCACAGAACATTAACATATGGGGAGAATACTGAAACCCATTGGTCATGCATTAAAGAGGCAGGGATTCTAGTATATTGTGCACAACATCACGGTCCTTGGTAAACTTTATTTTGAGCAATAACTTCCAACCCTTCTGTTCTCTTCTCTTAGCTTTTCCAATACCACTTGAATACTAAGAGAATCACTTTTAATTCTCCAGATAGTATAATTTGCAATTCTGGTTTAATATTTCAGAATACATAATTTAGATCAAGTCACTCCTCAGGAAATATAGTTCCCGAGATGCACAGCTGAAATCAAAGTTATAATGAAAAACAAAATTATACTGTGGGCAGCAGTGGTGTGGGCCAATGTAGACTACACTACCTTTACCTGCAGAGAGTAGAGTTAGCATGGGTTAGACCCACACAGAGAATTACATTTAACTTCACCACAAAGTTCAGAGTCAAAACATTTCAGTATTTCTGACACATCTCATTTTTTTTTCAAGACAGGGTTTCTCTGTGTAGCCCTGGCTGTCCTGGAACTCACTCCGTAGTCCAGACTGGCCTCAAACTCAGAAATCCGCCTGCCTCTGCCTCCCAAGTGCTGGGATTACAGGGGTGCGCCACCACGCCCGGCTCGACACATCTCATTTTTATGCCTTGTTCCAAAAAGCATTGTAAAACGGTAAATTTGATCTCAACTCTGAAGCTCTCAAATAGCTTGGGATGATGACTTTGATGATTCTACCTTGCTCTGGTGACTGGTTGGAAACACATCATTTGTGGGTATTTAAAGTAATGGTCTCCCAAGCTAGCTGACCATCAAGACTGATGGTCCAAAGGTAGCAGTCAGTCTCTGTGTCTCTGTCTGTCTCTGACTCTCTGTCTCTGCCTCCGTCTCTTTCTCTCTCTGCGTGTTCATGTTTGTGTATGTTGGAGAGGTCAACCTTGGGTTGTCATTCCTCAGGATGGGTCAACCTTGTGTTACCTCACTGGATTGGAGATTGCCAAGAGTAGACCAGGCTGGCCTGGTCCCAGGGTCCGTCTGCTACGCTAGTGCTAGGATCCCAAGCACATTCCATCGTGTCTAGCTATTTCGTGTGGATTCTGGGGATCGAATGCAGGAGCTTATTACTTTAACAGCCTGCCCTTTATTGCACTACCTGCCCAGCCCCAGAATCTATTTTAAAAATATATTTCCTAGTCCCGCAGGAACTCTAATGCCTGGGTTCTGGGGTAGGGTTATTGGAAAGGGCTCTCAGGATTAAGATTCAGGCCTAAGAGTGAGAACTGAACCTAGGACAGAGAAAATGGGGCTCCCCCTAATACCAAAGGGACCCCTCCTGGGCCCACTGCACCCCTGGGGAGGACTCCTGCCTCAGCCGCACACAGTACTCAGGCACAAGCTAGAGCCACGTTTCCTCTCTCCTGCAAGTGGCAGTTTTATGAGAGGAGGCGGGACGATAAATGAAAGCACATTTGCAAGTCGCATTCACCACAGAGAGGGAGTGACTCAGTGTTTCTCAAATATTTAGATCCGCAGTCTCTCCCACGGTCCCCGTCTGAAGCAGCGCATGCGCGGTGTTGAGGCGCGGTCTCGCCTTCCTCTGACTCCGATTAACCCCTCTCTCAGTGTTCCCGGGCCGTGCTTTACCAGGTGCCTGGAATGAGGATGAGTAAAAGGGAAAGAGCAGAAGCTCAGGGAAGGAAGGGTGTGTGGGGATCTTCTAAGATTAGTGCAGGACAAGGAGCAGAAGCCACTGGAATCACTGGCTGCGAAGATGGGGTATAAGTTTTTCCCACAGCCTGTACGGTGGGGATCTTAGCTGAGGCTAGCTGGAGTAACAGTAGGGGCTGCCCTCAGGGCACAGGAAAGAGCCTTTCCTTGTCATGGCGCATAGCCAACTGCAAGGAGAGAGCCAGGTGATGGTTGGAAGACAGCGAAGGCCAGTTTCTTAAAACCTGAGCCCCGTGATGTAACAGCGCTGCACTGGAGCAGGAACCTGGGGCTGCGCACAAACCGAGTGAGATGGTGCCTTCGCTCCCAGAGAACTGACAGTTTATCAGGGGGAGAGAATATCTTACGAAAAGCCACTCGATAGCTGGACATGGGGGCTCAAGCCTGTAGCCACAGCACTCCAGAGGTGCAGACAGGAGGATTATAAGTTTGAGGCTAGCCTGGGCTAGTTAGTAAGTTCCAGTTCCATCTACCTGAGTGACAAAGTCAGACCCTGTCTCAACAGGAAAACAAAACAGGGCTAGGAAGGCGGGGAGTGTAGCTTGGTGAGAGAGTGCTTGCTCGGTATACCCAGGGACCTGCATTTAAATAAAGGAACCCCCAGCTGTCCGCCTCTGCTGTGTCAGACAGCTAACACTGTTAGTTATTATTGGCAATTACAACACGTCAGACAACATGCCACCGTTCTGGAGCCCCGGGACTCCTCTCTGTAGCACAGGCATAGCCCATGCCAAGAGCTGTCCTGAGGTCTTGCAGCACAGTTAGGGACAATCATGTCCGACCCTTGGAAGGGGCAGGATGAGGTGGAGGAGCATAAGCTAAGGCCTTGGGCATTCAAATGGATTGCTGATAGGCATATAATGGAAGGATGTAAGAGCCCAGAAGTAGGGCGACAATGATGACAGGCATGTGAGGATGTGTACGTCATGCAAGCTCTACCACTGGCCAGCCAAAAGAAATCCCACCACAGTACAATTTAGGGCACAGTACATCTTCTTCTCCAGCTTCTGAGACAGAACTGCTCTCATCTGCTGGGAAGGGTGAGATGCAGGTTGAAGAGGTAAAGAAAAATACAGAAGTAGCCGGTAGTTTAAAAGATAGCTGCTGGGCCTCAACGCTCAGTCTTCCCAAACCAGTGTAATAAAAGGAATGCTTGCAAACCAGATAGCCAGAGAGGCGCACACCATCCAATAGATTCCAAGAGCCTAACTCAGCTACAGGACTTAGAACGGTCCCTATCCATGAAGAAACAGCATTAGATGTCTGCCACTAGGTGGTGCCAAACCCTAGTTTAGACCTGGGTGATATGGCTACCTTTGCTAGCTCCTTAGAACTCCAGACTGCTAATAGGTAGACCAGTTCTCTCTCCTTAAGCTATTAACATCACAATAATGTAATGGCGTGGCTTACATCAGTGGTTCTTAATATACAGTCCTTATATCACTGACACTAAGAAATTTACTAGAAACACATATTCTACCTAGAGCCAGAATCAGAAAAATACAGAGTGGGCTCCCAGCAATCAGTTTCAAGTCCTTCAAGAGGCGCAACAAATAGAAGTAGACACACACACACACACACACTTTACTCACAACCTTCTCTGCCTTAGTATTAAGGTATGGTAGAATGTTATTATATAACTGTGACCTTGGACGAGACATTTACATCTCTACTTTGGAAGATAGACCAATTTCCAATGCCCATTTCAGCTGCACCCTACTGTGATCCAACAGTTCTCCAGTGGGGTAGTGCAGGCATTCAAGGATCTTGTGGGAAGCATGTGGCATGGTGTGTCTGCTTTCCAGTGGCCAATTTAGAAATGTCACCTGTCTCCATGGTTCAATTTCCTGGGCTAGTGATGTTAACTGCTCTGTGTGAAATTCCAAGTATAAGGTAGAACTTAACAACACAGGGTTTGTGGCAGGTAAACCAACATGAGGTCATCAGGTTTGACTGCAAATGCCTCTGTGCACTGAGCCATCTCCCAGCACTGAATTAACATTCTAAATACAGGCTGCTGGGACTGATCCAAATAGTTAAATCTGAGAACGACTCACCTTCCTTCCAGAACCTAAAAGATTAACAGGGACAGTCAACGTGGAAGGATAAGTCAAACACGTTTCCCATCTCTGCCGTGCAAGTCAGTGTCTAACACAGGATCTGTAAGCTGGACAAAATAAACAGGGACCACAACTAATTACACCCAAGTCAGACTGGGCATGCGCCAAGAAGTTAGAAAGCAAGTCATCTATTTGCCACAGCAGTCCGTCCACGGATACACACTGACATCTAGACATAGGCTTTTAAATCAAAATGCACACAGCAGACAAGGTTTTTGTTTCTCCCTCCAACTGGGGGATATCTAGTACTCAGAATATTGGAACATAGTAGGTGTTTGGTGCCTGTTTGAATACATGCATGGATGACTTACTGTAAGACTGATGCAGGGGGGCTGTCCAGTAGAAATTTCTGAGATCACGGAAATATTACAGAAGTAGCATTGACCAAGACAGTAGCTATAAGCTACAGGTGGCTACTGACCACTTAAACCAGGAGCTAGTTTAACTGGGAATGCAAGCTCCAAATTTTAAGTAATTTCCCTTTAAACACATTCGGATTCTTCCCACTAAAGGCTATGGCTGCACGGCTACCCACTGAGAAATGAATTTAAAATTGAAAATGAGATTTTAACTTTTATTTGGGGATCAGGTGGTGTTGAACCCTGGACAGCAAAGCTGGTGGGAGGAAGATCCAGATGACTGATGGGCATTTGACCAGGGACAATAGCCATTTTATTAGCCAAGAGCAAAGAGCTTAGAACTTCCCCGGGCTGCGCATGTGCTCCCCTTGCCTGCGCATGAGCTCAGGCTATGACAGTCATCCAATGATTTTCGTTCATTCAAGCATTTTCCGATCTGTTTCTCTATTTCTTTCTGAGGGGTCACTATACCAAAACCATATCCTATGGGGTAGGTAATGCCTTGAGGTTCCTGGGCTCACTATGAAAGACAGGAACTCCTAAAGAAGAAAAGATGATACTGCAAAATGAGATATGAAATGAGAGCCATGTATCCTCAATCTAAAGAAAAAAAGAACTATATTTTTGTTTCTGCTCAAATAAGAGAAGACTGCTTGTCATGAAGGCTAAATATTATGCACTGCTTGGCCATCTACAGGCCTAAGCGCAACTCCTTTCTCTGCACCATGGGTAAGACCTGATATCAGGCCAGGCAGCCTGCTTGCTTAACAGGAACGAGCACAGTTCCTTTATTACCAGTGGGATTACTACCTCAGGCATCATGGGAGCCAGGGGCATCCTATCCTCTTAGCATACAAACAACACCTCTGGGAGTATCTGCTGTTCAGTGTTTTCAAGTGTAATTCCCATGAGGCCCTGCATCCTGTGCTGACCTTCTTCCCCAGGCTATGAGCTGACGGGACTAAGCAGTTGCAGGTCTTGTCATCTACCTAGTATCAGTGTTGTGGCTTTGGCCATCAACACACCTTGTAACCTTCCCTGCACTGGGGTAAGCTGCAGGTGATTTCATTATTGCAGGTATTTTTTTATAATACCTCCTTAGATATTGATGGGCCGGGTACCACTGACAGTTATTTAGGCTAACCCTATCCTTCTGAGTTTCCATGATACTTCAGAGCCATGAGAACTGAAGTGTTATTTACCAGGGACCCTTATATCAGGATTCCTGTTTGGGGGGGGGGTGTCTCACAACTAGAGACATCTTTACAACCTAGGAAAGCTGCAACATAGCAAAGCCATTATTCTCCTGTAGCAGCTGAAGAGAGTCCAAGTCAAGACACAGAAGGCTTAGCGCAGGCTCCCTAGAGCCCACCGGAGTCCTGGAGCTGTGGCTGAGCCCCCTCCTCTACAACTCTTCAATGCCCTGCTTTCTAAACCACTCTGCGGTAGATACGTCTGTGTCCTGGTTCAGGCTTTCTCCCCTTGTGATCTTGGCCCTAAGCACACCGTCCCACGTGAGCGTTTGCTCCCGCTGGGCCTACAGCTCTCTCGTTCAAGTGTGAGCTACACATCTTCACTCTGGGGTTTAGGACTCCTCTAAAACTGCAGGAGCCATGAGAGTTAGCCAGGCTTATACACACATGTGCTGCTGAGAAACACACGAGGTTACCATCTCCGGGGTATCACTCAGAAGCCAAACCTCCTACCTGATACAATTTGTGAAGACCAATCTAGGGGGCACCTCATACTTCCAGCAGATCCTGACAGAAGCCAACTTCTACCTCCCCAACACAACTTCAATAACGCATCTTTCTGTCCCTCTTGCCCATTCTCTTCCTGTGTTCTGGGCTCACCTTCCAAATAAACCCTTGTTCCTTAATCCTTGTCTCATGCTCTGCACGAGATGTAAATGAAGGCAGAGGCCCTCCTGACCTCACTCGCTCAGCTCTCCACAGGGTGGAGGAGTTCTATAAGTTAACATGTCTCCTATCTGAAGAAGTTTCTGTTTTTCTGACCAAGTCATAACCACTGCAGTTATGGACCCATGCTGGATCACTGTATTATCTGCATGTATGTGTGTATATATACACACACATACATGTATATATATGTATGTATATACATATATAAATGTATATAATATATATGCATGTATATGTATGTATGTGTATATATACACATATGTATGTGTTCTGGATCAAAGGACATGACTCCATTATTTTATTTCTGCTAGGCCCCGCATGTTGGTATGATGGAAGACATTACTAGCTGATTTGGCACTAGCCATTCCCCAAATTTCACCTACAAACAAAATCCAAATCTTGATTAATCTGGAAACATTTGATCTAAATTTCAAGTTCTTATTATTATTATCTGCCTTCAGTAGAGAAGACACATGTCCTCTGGATTTCTCTAGGTAAATTTTATTCACCCCGTGTTTTCTCTTTCTGCTTACAACAATGAAATGGTGATAAACTTACCCCCCTACAGTGACAGGGATGTAAGAACTGGGCACTGTAGGGTGGTTCCTGGGCCCCAGAGGTTCCTGGGTCACAGATTCACTCCAGTAGCTCTGAACGCTGTTCTCCACGCTTTTCGCATGGGGAGGATAAATGCTTATTCTGTAAATCTGTCACTTGTCTGGAACACCGCTGAGCGCCATCCCCTCTCTGACACATACCGCATTGATAGTCCTAACTTTAGAATGACTTGCTTTGAATGGATTCCCAGAAGAAAACTGCCACAAAAAGAGGAGTAAACATATGCTAATTTACGATACATGTGGCTAAATTACTTTCCAAAAGAGACACATCAATCTATGCAGCCATGGCCTCTTCTGAAGCCGCGCATCCTGGACAGGAACCGTTTGTGTTTTCTAATTATCTTGCTAGCTGGTTTCCATTTTGATTAGCAATTTAATACACAGTACGTTCCAAGCTCATAGGCCACAGGGTGATAAAAGGCTCTGTGGGAATCCTACTCAAATGAACGCTGTCTTCTGACCACTGGGAAAAGAAATGCATGCCTACAGGGACCGCATCAAGAATCAACAATCAAGGAAGTCACTACCACCACCTTTGAGAACTACCGCCCTCACTATACACCAGTGTTAGGGAAAGAGAGAGAGGGGAGGACGAGAAACAGTGAGAAGATAATCCATAAAGGGAGAGAGATTAGGCCAATAACCAACCCGCTGCCAACGTATCTGCTGGACCCTTCGAGAGGTAGAAGGAACAAATGAGTCATTCCTTTACAACTGCCATCAGAGAGGAAAAAGGACAGAGTAGGTCACGTCCATCTGCCAACTCCAGAGCTGCTGTGGTCTGAGAGAGAACATCATGGAGAGAGAACCTAAAGCAACAAAGGCGGAGAGGAGACCACTGGCCGACAGGGGTGCTTGCCATGGTCAGCCGTGCACTGTCTGTGGTTCAGAGCTCCATCCCAGCTTGTAGCTGAGGTTGTTTCTCCTCTTAGCAGACAGTTCTGAGACCCTTCGCTGACTCATCCCAATACTGCAAGTGTCATGGAAGAGATTCCCGAAGCATCAGTCATTCAGTTATTGGCTAAGAAGTATACCAGCCAGGTATGGTGGCACACAGCTGTAATTCTAGTATTTGGAGCACAGACACAGGAGGAGTGCTCTGAGTTTGAAGCCGACTTGGTCTGTAGAGTGAGTTCTAGGTCAGCCAAGGTTATATAATAAGCCGACTTGGTCTGTAGAGTGAGTTCTAGGTCAGCCAAGGTTATATAATGAGACTCCGTCTCAAACTGTCTGAGACACAGAGTGTTCTATTAGTGAGAAGAAAAACTTAGTCCTGATTTGTGAACAGAGTCCAACATGCAGAAGACAGCTGTGCTGAATCCCTTACGGCAGGCAGGCCGTTCATAGGAATGCTCAGAAGAGAACCTGTAACTGGGGTGGGAAAGGAACAGGCTGCGGATATGAGGTTTTGAATTTTGTTCCCGTCTTTCTCCTAGTGTGACAGACTTACACTGATTACTTAATTTTTGTAAGCCTCAGTTTTGTTTAGCTGTAAAAGTGTGATTGCTATCATTGTTCAGGGACCACTCACGGCAAGAATTGAAAAGTAATCCATGTGGAACCATCTTATTAATTATAAAGAAGTAACTATAATTGGTTTTCTTATTGGGATTGCTTTGGTTGCTCGTCTGTGCACATCAAAAAAGAAGATTTAAACGTTCAAATTGGTTCTTTACAGATTTAAGATCATATGTGAATTACACAGTTGATCGATAGTTTAAAAGACCTTCCTTATTCTCTCTCTCTCTTTCCTCCTCCCTCCCCCTCTCTCTCCCTCCCTCCCTCCTCCTCTCTATATCAGAGTATACAGCACCCAGGTGTGTAGCACCCATACACACCCCATAACTAAACACCTACTTACTTGACTATATTGAATAGGATTTGAGAAGTTATAATTTCATGATGACGAATTTGTAATTTAGACACAGGTTTCTTTCTTTTCTTTTTTTGTTTTTATTTTTCAGATCGTATTTTAATCACATCCCCCCCCCCTTTCCTTTTCCCACTCCAAACCCTCCTATACATCTCTCCTGCTTTTCTGTAAATCCTTGGTCTCTTTTTTGTCTCTCTTTATATATGCATGCAATAATTGCTTAATATAACTGTTAAATCCACACATGTGTCCATGTGCTCAGGCAGGGCTGTCTGTCTGCACAGGACACTGATCAGTGTGTGTTGGTATTCTGTCCAAGCTCCACCCCACAGTTACCTGGCAATAGCCAGGTATGCCCCGCCCCATATACCTGGCCCACTATAAGAGGGGCTGCCTGCCCCTCCTCGCTCTCTCATTCCCCTCTCTCATACCTCTCTGCACTCTCACCTCTCTGCCCCTCTTGGGTTCCCCTCCCCCCTCTCTCCAAGTGGTCATGGCTGGCCTCCACTCCTCTCTACTCTCTCTCTCTCTCTCTCCCTCTCCCTCTCCCTCCCTCCCTCCCTCCCTCCCCCTCTCTTTCTCTCTCTCTCTCTCTCTCTCTCTCTCTCTCTCTCTCTCTCTTTCTGCCTCTACTATACCATTGACTCTCATCTTCTTCCCTAAATAAACTCTATTCTATACCATGTTGGTGTGTGTGTGGTCCTTCAGGGGGAGGGGATGCCTAGGCATGGGCCCGCTTAGGTACCCCCCTCCCCCCACGCCGCCATGCCACACTCACTAATACCCTTTCTGTCTTTTATATCCCATCATATGGTGCCGAAACCCGGGAACAACAACATTAGGCAACAACACTAAACTATCAGTGTGCTCTTCCCTGAGCACCTCTCCCCATCCCAGCTTCGCTCAGTGGCCTGTGGTTCTCTGTGTAGGACTGAGGCCTTGTGGGCTTTTCCCTGTCAGTTTGTCCTGTTCATTGGTGCCCTCCTTGTTGAGTTCATACTGCTGAGCTTCTATGAGTTAGCTGTAGTACAACCATTTTAAGCGTCTCCGTGACTAGCTTACCAATGAGACTCAGACTATGCTTATTTTATTTGGCTTTGACAATACTGACTGTTTCTCCCGGGCCTGGTCCAGCAATCCCTTTAAACTCTTTCGGTCTAGTTTTCTACCTAGCAAGGCCTCTGCCCGTGGATGCCCTCTACAGCTTCCCAAGGGTTGGGTGATCTCAGAGGAGCTCCATTCTAACTCAGTGTGGCCAAAGAAGATGAGCATACTAGCTCTCTACATATTCCAGCCACCTCCCTAACAGTGGAGAATGTTCTCACCCACTGGGGTGGAAAGTGTGTGTGTGTGTGTGTGTGTGTGTGTGTGTGTGTCCCCGCGCCCCACCTACATGCTGTAGAGGCCACCTTACTCTTTTTCCTGAGTCAGCTAGTGTAGCCTTGGGTTGTGAAGCAGGCAGAGTACACAGCTCTCTCTCAAAAAAGGAGCCTATAGAAAAAAGGTGGGAGTGGGGGTGGGGTGGGAGGGTAGAGTGGGGGGGGGCAGCTGGGAGCTCTGACTGGAAAGCCTGGTGGAGAGGCCAGCCACTCTGGCACTGTGTGGGTCCTCTGGTGGTCACTTTGGCAATCAGGTTTTAAATAACAGAGTGTGTGTGTGGGGGGGGAATCGTGATTTCACCCTCCGCTCCTTCACAGCAGGGTCTGAGGTGGGCAGTGAGCAGCTCAAAGCATCCCTGTGGCTTTTCCCCTCAACCTCTAGATTTCTAAACACCAAACCATGATCCATGCAACACACTGGGAGTTCTTTAGTGGCTCCCCTCTGGGCACTGACAATGAGTCCTGACCACCTTGAAGCAGGAAGCTGGGAAGGAAACTTTTAAGAGCCAAGGCCTAATTAACAAAAGGGAATTTATCCTCTCCCCCCCAACTCTCCCGCAGCACAAAAGTGGCCAACTTCCAGGCAGAGGTGACGTCATCGCCTAGCCTAGGTTTCTGGGTGGGATGACATCAAGCAGAGCTGTGACCCGTCCTAGCTGACATGTGACACACTGAGTGGCTGTCATGGACACTGACAGCTGTTACCTCAGTGTGCCTCAGAATGATGGATGGGTGGCTTTTTAAAAGTGTTTCTGTTTCACAGCAAAGAGGGTGAAAGTTTACTTGCCAAAGAATGCGTAGCTGGAGACAAGCTTTGGGGGATCCAGGGGCGGTGCTTTAGTAAGTTGCTTCTCTCCTCTGTTTTTTTTCCTCACACATTTGTCTGGGAGAACCCCACCACAGCCCTGAGCGCTGTTCAGTGAGGCTGCTCACGGCCGCTCACTAATTCTGAGTGAAACGTGACTATGCTTTTGATTATTGAAACTAAAGCAGAGGGGTAGATAGATCACTTGGTGGGCAAAGCCTTTGCTTTGGAAATTTGAAGAGCAGAGTTTGAATCCCCAGAACCCACATAAAGATGGATAAGGTAACAAATGATCTCAGTGCTGTTCCCATGGAGAGGCAGAGCAAGTGAGAGGAGACAGAGAGTGGATACCCATTGTATAAATGTGTGGGAGGCATCACAGGCACCCCACTGGAGCACGAGGTCTGTATACACTACTGTGTGTAGCAAGCGAGAAGGGAGCCAAGAGTTGAGAGTCTGTGCCCATCACACCCATTTCTCCCATCCCCTGACTAGGTGAGGAACACGGAATACTGTTGGAGCCTCGAGGTTAGCCAACCTACATTACAGAGAAATTCTGGACCCGTGAAAGGCTATCTAACTCGCCAGCTCACTTCCAAACGGCATTGGGCTTGGATAGGATAATAAGTAACTCTTTATCATCTCAACTGCTGAGACTTTAAGATTTTTGTTAAAACCACTAATGTCGCCTACTCTGACTTAAAAGGAAAGCCTGATGAACTCTAAATACGGGGACTTCAATAGGCTCAGTTCACCTGCAGCTAACATCCTGGGTAATCCTAACTAATTGGGATTAGGATTTTGAAGCAGAACTTGATAGACAAACAGTGTTCATTAATTCTCTGGGTTCAAGGGCCAGGAAATTCCATTCCTATGAGAAAAAGAATGAAGTAAAAAAGATCTAACATACCGTCTTTGAAATCTTGAACCTACACTGTTACTTCAGAGTAGGGTGAGGGAGAACAAGGGAAGGGGAGGGAGAGACACAGCGCCCACCCTCTTTCAGAGGGTTAGCTCATCACTTATATGAGATTATTCTACTACAGAGCTACTTTTCCTCTCGAAAACATATAGTGTGCACACTTGCCTAGTTCAATGGGAAAGGTTTCCAAGAAAATTAAATGTCAGGGTTGCTTGGCTTATTGGTTTTGTTCTCTATAAATTCCCTTTTTAAATTCAGCTTTGAATAATAACATTCCTTGGTGTCCCTGTGACGAATTAGCTTTCGTGCTAATGCGGTGTGAGAAGTGAGAAACGAAGCTAAGACTAGTTCTGGCTCTCGTGCGAGCAGGGCGGAAGCGAATGAAGTTTAATGACAGCTCGTCGTGGCCCTGGGGAAGAAAGGGCATAGAGGCACCAGGTATATGTGAATGCACACAGGAAGGCTGCTCACTATGCCTGTCTTTTCTCCTAAAACATCTTACTGTGTGTATGTGCATACTGTATGTGCACGTGTATGCACACATACATCTGTGTATATGTTACTTGTGTGAGTCACACATGCGAGTGTGGGCATGTGCATGCCACAGTGTCATGGGTGGAGGTAAGAGTCTAGATCCTCCTCTTTACTGTGTTGGTCTGAGGCAGTGTATTCTGTAGGCAGTGTACAGAAGCCTGTATACAGGCTTCTCGGTGTATTTGTCTATGCACGTCAGGCCAGGGTCTGTGAACAGCCCAGAATTCCCTTGCTTCTCCTCTTGCTGTTAAGTGTGCTGGGATCACAGAGTCATGTCACTGTATCTGGCTTTATATGGGGCTGGGGGTTGAATTGAGGTCCTCAAGGTTTGTGGGGTAAGTGCTGTACCCACTCAGCACCTCTCTGGCCCTCATTCCCCTTTTCTGACAACTAGGGTTCTGACACACAGAAAGCCCATAGGAAAGTGGAGAGTCAGTTTCCAGAAAGTGGGTGGAGACTTGGAAACTTACAATTAGAATTAGGACCACACCTTATGCTAATGAGCCACACCTTGTGCTAATGAGCCAGGTTGGCTGTTGTTCCTGGAGCCCAGGCTATGTAATGCATCACTGTTGCATTATATAGCGTCTTATTTAAGATTTCTAAACATCGGTACTGGCAGGAATAATAGTGGTGAAGACGGAGTTTAAGTGTATATGAAAAATTTAGTAAAAAAAAAAATTAATCTTTTACCTACTTCTTGACATATATTAAAATAAAACAAACTTTTATGAGTATGGTATGGAAACTTTATTCGAGGCTCTCAGATGTGAAACACTGTTCAGTTCCATCTGTGTATTCAGGTTGCAAACAAACCTGTGGACTCAAGATTCTTTCCCAGTAGACCAAGAGAAAGCTGCAACCAGGAAATAAAACCAACAGGAGCCCTTCCCATTACAGCATGAGGAGACTTAGGAAGCGACTCGCTACGCGCCTGCTTCTCTGCTATGAATGACTGAGGTAATACATACATACATTCACACACACACACACACACACACACACACACAGGAAGGAGGGTGAGACGGCATACGTTAATTAGCATGGTAAGCCCTCAGGCGTCTGGAAGCAGTCTGATGATATTTAAAGTAACAGATCCTTAATGTATGCACCATCTAGCAAAATTTAAGACTTGAAACCTAGGATTAGAAGGGCTCATGCCAATGTTTTATCCGGGGAGGGAAGTGTGGACCGGGAAGGCTTATTTCCTTCCGAGAGCTTCCCAGGAATAACTGCGCAAATCAGGGGAGGACACAAGTCCCCACATCTGTCACTTTATGCTCTCCACTGACATTTCTATTTTTACTGACAAAAAAGATGGGCCCTATTTTAAACTGGGCCTCAGTGAAGCCCTTTGAAGGTGTTAACAGCCAACACCAGCACACCGGCCGACGCTACACCTTTGCACTAGTTTCCTATCACACGGCTCCTTGGGCGGGGCTCACGGCTGCAACAGTAACGAGCGTGACAAGCTATGTTCATACTAGAAATAGAAGTGAACATATTGGTTCAAATCAGCTTGGGGAGTTCACCAATCCGGCTCTTCAATACTTTGAGAGTAAAAGTCAAAGCTATGGGATGAAGAGACCACATATAATAATAACGGATACTGTGAAATAAGCCTTAACAGAGCCGGAGGAGGGAGCAGCACTGGCTGCTGGGAGAAAATTACCAAGGTGAAACAACAGGAAGTTGTTCTTTCCCCTGGTCATCCAGCCTAGAGGGAGGTGGGCTCTGTTCTACTGACTGCATCCTCTGTTTCAGGGCCACCATTCAGAAGCTTGCAGAATACTGGGCGTGGCCATTGTTGGATCGAGGCAGAAGTAGAGAGAGAGTAGGGGAAAGGAGAAACTTAGCAAACATGAACGTGTCCATCCAATGGGAAAGCACCCATCAATGAGATTGTAGCTTGGGCCCAAACAAGAAGTTTCTTTTCCCAACAAAAGTGGCTTAAATGTTTCCAAGGTAGACTACAGAAAGAGTAGAGGAGGTTTTGTGTTAAAAGAAGACAGAGACTAGAAAAACAGAGCCAAGATGGTGTCTAGGAATTGTACTATGCATGTGGGTGCATGTGCGCACGTGTGTGTGTGTGTGTGTGTGTGTGTGTGTGTGTGTGTGTGTAGAAAGCCAACTTTCTACACCTAAGTTTCTTGTAAGTATCTCAAACATTCTTAACCCCAGAAAGCACAGGTTGAAGCTGTAGATTTTGCATTAGAAGGCTGGGTTATTCCAGCAATAACTGAGGGATCTGATGGGAAGAGAAACAGGTCTCAGTCCTACATGAAAAGATTTCTACTGTCAATGTACATTAAATTAACATAAAATGTTTAAGTTGTACAGGGGTGCATATATTATTTATGCTCTTATCACTTTTTAAAAATTGATTCTGATCATATCTGATGCAATAGCTGCTTCATTTTAACTGTGACTAAATGTCCAACCCAACTTAAAATTTGGTTCAATTTAGTAATTTAGACAAATGGTTGCTTACAAAGTATTGAGACTACCTGACAATGTCCTCTTTCACGCCCTGGCATCCCCGTCACCAGAGCGCCTGGTAAGGCATGGGAAGCAGACACTGTACCAGGCTTTTATTATACGCTGCCATACATCCAGTGCTCTGCACAAATGTCCCTTGTCAGAGGTCCTTTTGGTCTCTGGTGGTGAAAGACACTTCCTTCATGTCCAGCCACACCGCCACCTTCCCAGAGGGCTCCGCCCTTCCTCAGCCCTGCCTGGCTGCAGACCCTCGAGTCTGTGCCACACAGCAGGCATCCCCTGCCAGGGTCCACCCTCACATCTGTGCGGCCGCTCACCCAGCCCCCCTGCTGCATGCTAACTGCTGCCAGGCACTGGCTGGAGCAGGCTCCGGGGCCAGTGGAAGACCCGTGGAGTGCAGGGTGGACTTGAATGCCTCTAAGCTTCCCCTGGAACCCTGTCCCTAACACCAAAGCTCAGAGACCTCTGCAGGTGTTCCATGTCCCCTTGTTCCTCCCATCTCTACCCTGGATAAACCAAGGCAGACTATTCTTTTTCTTTTCTGGTTTTTTTTTTTTTTTTTTTTTTTTTTTGAGACATGGTTTTGCTGTGTAGCCCTGGCTGGCCTTGAACTCAAAGATCCACCTGTCTCTGCCTCCTGAGTTCTGGGATTAAAGGTGTACACCACCACCGCCTGGGTTTTCTTTTCTTTTTCTTACTCCATATTGCCTTTTTTTGCTGACTAATCTCTTTCCAGTGACCCTCCGGAGCTGACTCTTCCAGGAGCACGGCATGATTTTGAGGATGCGGCTCCATATTGTTTAATACCTCTACTCATTCGTTTTCCTTTATTTATTATTAGTAGTCCAGGGTGAGAGCTGAATATCCCCACTGAATATTTCAGTTGCTAGTCCAAAACCTCTTTATCGCCAGCTAAAGAATAACATTAGTCACCGCTCGAATTGAGTCATGGATGTTGATTTACAACAGATGTCTTCCTGTGACTTAGGAGGGTCCGCTGAAAGGACAGGTGGACACACACCTGAGCTGGCCCCTGAAGAGAAGAATGAGCTTTACTGGATGTAAGATGTTCTCCAACACTTAACAGCTAACTGTTAACAATGCTGTGTGCTTAAAGCCACAGGGCATGAAAACACAACCATGCCATGAACGTTCAGATCCAGACTTAAAACAACTTCAGTTCAATAACTGTGTGCCGGTTCCTAATGTTCCCTGGACTTCCAGTGCCTGGGATGTGTAATCTCCCCTCTACTTGCTGGTCAGGGGGATTTAAGAGTCTCCCAAAACAACGCAAGCTATTGCCACTGCCCCCACATGACTCTGCAACATGAAGGTAAGACCCTGTTGCTGGAGACACCACCCTCTTCACATTGGCCTGGAAGACTCACGCTGGGAACGACCTGGAAGCCTCCTCCTCGAGAACGCGGAGTCACAACGTGCTACGCAAGTTGCAAAGGGAGAAACACGGTCAGTAGTCCTACCCGGCGGTCAAGTTCGTAAACCCCAGCAATGACGATCCAGGCAGAGAGCCCCAGTGGTACAAAGTGGCATTTTTATCTTGGGAAGTAACCAATAGATAGTTAATTAGGATAGGAGGGAACTCAGCCTGTCACTGCAAACCCACGTGGCTAGAGAGGTCATAGACCCTATGGGAGAACCTACTACTGCCAATTTCCTAAACCAGTATTTTTTATTTATGTATATTATAGATATGTGTATATATGTAATTATATACATATATAATTTTTACTGTACATATAAGAAAAAACACAGCATTTCTTTTTGAGTCTGGTTTAGCATACTCAACACAATGATCTTTACTTCTGATTTCCTGGAAATACCAAAGTTTCATTCTTCCTTAAAGCTGATTAAAATTCCACTGTATATGTATGTAGACTGCATTATTCCTTTCTTGTTCCTCTGTTAATTTCTAACTGCATTCTAAATATTTATCCTTCTAAAAATTTAGAATATCTGTAAGTGTGCCTCTCGCCCCTCATCAAAAAGGATTTTTTTCCCCTCTCAGCAGCTGGAAACTGCGACAGACATCCACACTTGCCAAAGTGTGGAGAGTAAAGGAGCGTGGGTGCCCAGGCCTGGTTTACACAATGCATCTCCTTTCTGTGAGGCTGTGGGGAGAGGACTAGAGCCAGAGGACCATGGTGCCTGTCGCTAGGGTCTTCCAGCATGCCATGGGCGTAGACCCATGAAATCTTAACTGTAAGGTTGCTAATCAAAACCTACCTTGTCCGCATGGATGAGGGGAATTTCACAAGGTCCTACCCCTAAATGAACAGCTGTAAGCAAAAAAAAAAAAAAAAAAAAAAAAAAAAAGACTTCAGGAAAGGGCAGATCAGTTTCCTCCAGGACAAGCTCCCTGATGACTCCAAGTGATCAGTGATCAGTCTCAATACATACCAACAACGCTAAACAGACTCAGGAGGGCATGCATATACATATGTATGTATATACATAGATATCAACAATGACTGAAGACAAAGGAAGTCATGAATTTGAGGGCAGACAGGAAAGGAGTGGATGGGGGAGGTGAAGGGGTGAAAATAGTGTAAATATTTGAATGAAATTCTCAAAAAAAAAGTAAGAACTAAAATAAGTTAAAAAAAAAAAGAGAGAGAGACTTGAAATAGCATCTTTCATTGCAATGACGCAGAGCAATTGCTGGAGCCAGAATACGGGGAAGCCAGTGTCAGAGATGCAGAAGTCCTCAGCCCTTCAGAGGCCATGTGGGCTTTACCCTCATGAGGCGCATACACCCAGGGAGGAAGCTGTCATCGGGAGAGGAAGTGAATGCATACTTCCTGATATAAAAAGATGCTCAGAGCAGCTGCAGGAGTGACGAGCCTCCCAGTGACTGTGGGATCGGTTCTTTCTTTTCCAATGTTCACGAGAGAGAGGTGGGGGCCTGGGGTGAAGGGCACAGAGAGACGCTCGGTCCTGGCTGGGGCTTACTCACAGCTTTCCTGACACCTGCCAACGTCAAGTTTCTAAGCTCACCGTGTCAGGGAGACTGGTGACAACTATCAAGTGTACCACATACCCAATGCAGGCTGTCCTTATCCACTGATAACTGGGAAATGACACCCATTCCAAATAAAAGAGAAATCAGGTGGTATGTGTGTGTGTGTGTGTGTGTGTGTGTGTGTGTGTGTGATTTTGAACCAAACTGCTACACAATATCCTTAATCCCACATAAGACATTCATAAAATAATAACAGTGAAATTACTTCTCTTACACAATCTTAGCAAGCCACACAGCACCTGTCGTGGTGTTGCTGTCTAGCACGACCTGATCTCTTATGGATAGCTGCCTGGATGATTCCAGCACGTCTCCAACGTGACTTGCAATGACCATATGAATACTAGTTTTAAAACAGTAAATGTTCAGCAATTTCTCTAAGGAAAAGCAGGAAGAAGTATTGCTAGAGACCAGGACTGAAGCAAGACTGTCCAAAGTTCAGTCTTTGTCCTGCCATCTGTACGCTACGTGCCGCGGGGAAAATAGAGCTGTAAAAGGGGAAGATAATGTAACTTGTTCTAATAGAATCATTGTAAGGGTGAGTGGAGGGAACTCGAGGCGGTGCTGGGTGTCTGGAGAATGCTGACTGGGTGTCAACTACCATCAGCATCACCACTACCATCAAAGCCTGTATCTGTACACAGCAGCATCACCACTATCGTCATAGCCTGTATCCGTATACAACATGAGAACTTTGTACACCAAAAGCAATAAATGGAATTCGAAAATAGGTGACTGAAGAAACTCAAAGTTCTCAAGTAGAAAGTTGTGAGAATACGGCCTTTGTATCTGCTTAATTCTAAGTGTGGAATTGCCACCAACGAGATGATTAGTTATGTGTAGCTGGTTCAAGAGTCACTTCAGAATTTGTAATGAACGAGTCACTCCATGGCTGTCAATAAATGGAGTAACTAAAGGGCTGTTGAAGTCGTAGGCGATTTCTCTCAAGCGCTTGTGCACTGTTTCTCAAAGCTTTTTGCAATGAATAATTAACAAATTGGAAAACCCAGAAGAAATGGTTCAATTCCTGCATGCATACAACCTACCAAGACTGAAAAGAAGGAACAAGAGAGTCCAAATAGACCGATAATGAGTAACGAGACTGAAGCAATAATTTAAAGTCTTCCATCGAAATGGAAACAAGATCTGAGAGATATATAACTGAGTTCAATAGAACACTTCAGAGATTTTTTTTTCTCAATTCTTCTAAAACAATTCTTCGCAAGATACTTTTCTGTTGCTGTGATCAAACACCACAACTACAAGAAGGAAGAGTTTATTTTGGCTTCCGGTTCCAGAGAGAGATTCCACGGGGCAGGGAGACATGGCAGCAGGGAGCCCAAGTGGAAGCTGAGAAATCACATTTTCCAACCATTAACATAAAGTAGAGAAGAGAGGAGAAGAGGAGAAAGGGGAGAGGGGAGAAACAGAACCGAAGGGGGACAGGCTACAAGCTCTCACAGCCCACCCTGGTGTACTTTTCCCAGTGTGATCTCACCACCGTAAACTGAGTTTTCCCGAGCAGTTCCACCAACTGGGAACAAGTGTTCAAGTCCGCGAGCTTGGGGGAGACACTTCTCACTCAAGTCATAATATATTTCAAATAAAAAGGAAAGAACGTTGCCAAACTTGTTTAACAAGGCTCACCTACCCTGATACTAAAACCACACTAGGATGTAACAAAAAAAATAGACCATCTCTGTCATGATCAAGCATACAAAAATTCTCAATAAAGAAGCAAACCGAAGCCCACAATGCACTGGAACGGTCACATACACAGAGAAGGTCTAGCGCATGCAAATTAGTAAACCTACTACATCTCGCCAAGAGACAGCAGAGCAAAACCACGATCACAACAGACACAGATAAAGCATTTGTTGAGATTCAACACACCTTCCTGATAAAACCTCTAACAAATTAAGTATTGAAAGAACACACCTCATAATACTAAAAGCCACATAGGAACCCGCAGGCAATATCCTCCTGAATGGAAAGGGCATTTCCTTTGAGATCTGGAGCGAGACAAGGAAGGAGCTCTCAGTTCTCCGCCATCTGCGACCGAAGTCTTAGCTACAGCAATTAGCAAAGAAATAAAAGGCATTCAAATTGCAAAGAAGGAGTTAAAGGTGTTCTGATTGGAAAGAAGGAGGTAAAGGTATTCATGTTTGTAAAGATGTGATTTATACATAGTGAAACTTAAATATTTCATTAAAAAGCTGTCAGAACCAACAAGATTAGTAAGACTAAGGGATAGAAAATTAGTGGAAAACAGGCAGCATTTTTATTTACCAACAATAAACCTGATGAACAGAAAATCAAGAAAGCAGAACGAGTCATAATAGCAGCCAAAATATAGCACTTAAAAATGAATTTACTAAGTGAAAGTTCTTTGTAAGGTGTTATAAAATACTGATCAAAGAAACCATACGACACAGACACACATACACACACATTCATGTAAACACACTCATTCACATACAAACACATATACATACATATATATGAAAACATACATATACATACATACACATGTGTTGTGGGAAATATTGAAAAGGACCTTCTATCTTGCCTCTTCCTCCACTCTCTCCCGAGTCTGTCTGTCTGTCTCTGTCTCCCATCCCCCGTCTCTGTGTGTGTGTGTGTGTGTGTGTGTGTGTGTATCTTTCTCTCTCTCTCTCTCTCTCTCTCTCTCTCTCTCTCTGCAACTCTTAGCTCCTCCTCCCTTTTCTTTGTCCAATCGCAGGCCTCCCGCAGCACTAATATTTAATGTAATTGGACAGGGAAAATCCTGCCACACAGACGCACACACACAAACTATCCTGTATTAATAGTATTAAAAATACTAAGCCACAAAAAGTGAGCTATAAACTCAAGGCAACCTCCATCAGAATAGGATGCCAGCGACTGCATTCATGGAAGTAGAAAAATATCATAAAACTCTTGGAGTCACAAAAGACCCAGAAGAACCAAAGCAATGCTGTGGGACAGGGAGGGAGAAAGCTGGGGCCTTTAACCATGACTCACTCAAAATCATGCAGTAAGGCCGGCTGGCCAGCTGGCTACCTGGGTCAGAGCTTGTGTGGCCAAGCCTGACGGGCTGAGTTTGATCCCCAGGACTCACAAGGTGGAAGGAGAGAACCAACGCCTGCAAACTGTCCTCTGTCCTCCACAGGTCACCATGGCACGCATAGACACCTGTGTGTACACACACACACACACACACACACACACACAGATAAATAAGTGTAGTAAGATTTTTGCTGTAAACAAAAGACAGACCTATAGCAACAAGAACCGACAGGAGAGTAGGAACAAGACCATCAGGAAAGAATCTTTATTCGCAGAAGAAACTTAGAAGAAAATGTTTCACACATAGCCAGCCGACCTTTTTGAGAAAAGCATCAAAAACATACACTGGAGAAAAGAAATTTCTTCACAATGGAGCTGAAAAACTGGAGTATGGTATTAGCTCACTGCCTTTACCCCAAACTGAATAGATACAAGAATATGGAAATATTTCAAGGCATTAGTACAGGTCAAAGTTTTAAAAATATTTAATATTCACACATGCATATTGTGTGCTTGAGTCATATCCAGCCTGACCCCCTCCCCTCCAACTCCTCCCCGTCCCACCCAAATCTTTTCCTCCTAACTTCACGAGCTCTCTCTGTACTTTAAAAGCAACAAAACAAAACCAAAAAACCTGTATCTGCTGAGCCCATTTAGTGCTGGGTGTGTTACACGGGTATGGGACCGTCTGCTGGAGTAGAGCCTCCACAGCCCTGAATCTATGGACAAGACAGACTCTCCCTCAGCATCGACAACTGCCCGTGGTTCCTCAGGTAAGGGTGGGAAAGTAAAAAGGGGGTTTTGTTTGTTTCTTTTTAAATGAAACTAAAAGCATACATGACGGCGATAAACAAAGGATTAAATGAAACCAAGAAACTGCTATGCAGTACCGGAATACATCTAATGAAGTTGAGAGAGGGCCTGCAGAAAGAGAGAATATATCTGTAAACTGTTCGTGTGACAAAGGAGTTCGTTTAAGAAACTCAACCCACACATGTAATGTATGCAGGAATGCACGTACACGGTAAGCCGATGGAAACAGGGGCAAAGATCCTGAACAGACATTTCACAGAAGACACACAAACAGCCAGTGAGTGTAAGGAATAGCGTCCAGTAGTACTGGCCAGGCCACAGAAATCAGAATCACAGCGTGGTAGCACCTCACCCTAGCTAGAATGCCCAGGTGGTGGTGGTTTGAATGAAATGTTCTCCATAGTGTCAGGTGTTTGAATGCTTGGCCCCAACTGGTTTGGTCTGGTTGAGGAGGCGTGGCCTTGCTGGGGGAGGTAAGACACTGAAGACAGGCCCTGAAACTTCAAGAGACAGGTACCATTTCCGGTTTCCACATTACTTCCTGCTGGTGGTTCAAGATGTGAGCTCTCAGGTTGCTGCTCTGGCTGCCTTGCCAGCTTGTCACCACACTCCTCCCCACACTGTGATGGTGACACTCTTACCCCTCTGGGACCATAAGCCCAGATAAACCAAACTGCTTTATATCACTGGGACAAAAAAAAAAACAAAAAAAAAAACAAAAAAAAAAAAACAAAAAAAAAAACTAAGACTGTTATCAAAAAGATTAAATTAAATGCTGGTAAGTGCCTGAGAAAAGAGAGTGCAAACCAAGACAGCCATGGAGGAAAAAGCATTGTCAACAGAACAACCGTAGGAGAAGGCACACCTGCGCTTCCACGTTCGCCGAAGCACCGTTCAGGAGAGCCAAGACACAGACCCATCTAAAGCGTCCATCGATGTGAGTGGGTAAAGCAGACATCTGGCCATTTAAAGGAATGGACTCAGGGGTTTGCAGTCACACATATAGAAAGAAGGTCATCAAGTAAATAATCCAGATGCACAAAGACAAGCGCCTCAAGTTGTCATGGAAACCAAAACATTGGTCTCCTAGTAGATCTGGGTCTAAGTGGTCCCTGGTAACTGGAGGGAAGGGCGTGGAGATGGAGGGGGAAATACGAGTAGGTGGAAGGAGTTACATCTCGGATTCTGTGGCACTTTAGGGATGCCGCAGGCTACAACAGGCAATTGTATAATAACTGCACGCACCTAAGAACTCCTCAAAGGGAAATGATTAGCATTTGAGGACATGGAAACGCTAACTACCCCAATTTGGCCCCTGCTCTTCATCTACATGCACAGGCTATTTCTTCAGGACCCCGAAAGGTGCGCAGACGGCATGCCTCAGTTTTACAGTACGTTTCTCCCACCTCTGTCCCCAATCTACATCCTGAGCAGAGTTCTGAGGTACAGCAGAATGTAACATTTTCTGGTTGTTGTTGTTTTGTTTGTTTGTTTGTTTTTTGAGACAGGGTTTCTCTGTGTAGCTCTGGCTATCCTGGAACTAGCTCTGTAGACCAGGCTAGCCTTGAACCCACAAGTGATCTGCCTGCTTCTGCCTCCTGGGTGCTGAGATGAGGGCATGTGCCACCATCGCCTGGCTGAAAGCAACATTTTCAAGCAGAATTTTCCTTATAGTTCTTGTTTCCTCTTTTAAGAAGCAAGTGCACCAAATCTCGAGTATTTTTTTGTTTGTTTGTTTGTTTGATTTTTGGTGTTTTTCTGAGACAGGGTTTCTCTGTGTAGTCCCGGCTGTCCTGGAACTCACTCTGTAGACCAGGCTGGCCTCGAATTCAGAAATATGCCTGCCTCTGCCTCCCAAGTGCTGGGATTAAAGGCGTGTGCCACCACCACCCAGAGTATTTTAATATAAAATTCAACTTAAAATTATTTACCACCAATAAAACTTCCTTCATCATTTTTGCCCTCAACAGCCTCGAGTGAAGTGGACACAGCCCTTCTGAAAACTCGTCACCTTTACCCTACAGACTGGCCAACTGTTCCCCTCCGCCTGGTCTGTGTGGACAAAGTCACATGTGGGGACACTGGTGTACACTGATCTGCACTGCTGGACAGTCAGTCACCACGATCACCACCTGACCCGAGGCGAGGTATCACCAGACCCAGGGACCTGAGTCTCATGCAGACGTTAGTTTTAAAAATCAGCTTATGAACAAGCTGCCGTGTCTTGTCAACAATAGTTACTGCCCTTCCGCCTAGTCTCTATCCTAATCTTCATTAGGAACATGGGTGAGGGGCAGTATGGGGTTCAATTCTTGATTATGAAGGGGCCAGATTAATCATGTCCCCCAAAGTATGTATAGATAATGAATTTGTCAAAAAGTAATCCTACAACTCAGAAACAATACTGACTCCTCTGGGGACCATAGGAGAATATATATACATACATACATGTATAGATAATGAATTTGTCAGAAAGTAATCCTACAACTCAGAAACAATACTGACTCCTCTGGGGACCATAGGAGAATATATATATACATATACATATACATATATATGTGTGTGTGTGTATATATATATATGTATATGTATATATATAAATATATACACATACATGTATAGATAATGAATTTGTCAGAAAGTAATCCTACAACTCAGAAACAATACTGACTCCTCTGGGGACCATAGGAGAATATATATATGTATATGTATATATATATATATAAATATATACACATACATGTATAGATAATGAATTTGTCAAAAAGTAATCCTACAACTCAGAAACAATACTGACTCCTCTGGGGACCATAGGAGAATATATATATGTATATGTATATATATATATATAAATATATACACATACATGTATAGATAATGAATTTGTCAAAAAGTAATCCTACAACTCAGAAACAATACTGACTCCTCTGGGGACCATAGGAGAATATATATACATACATACATGTATATATATATATATATATATATATATGTATATATATGTATATATATGTATATATATGTATATTCATATATATGAACCTATATGATTGCATATCATACCTTGAAGGTACTGCTTTTCTTCCATTCCAAAAAGTAGTATAGTTAAGCAGAATTTGATATTTTCAAAAGCTCTCATCATTGAAGAAGTAAAATGATGTTTACAGCTTATGTGATATTAACAGATAAATGCTCAGAGTGAAGCTTTTGAATTTTGATATTTCTAAATATCAGGTACACTTTAAACTTAATACAGTGGTGTTGTGAAATTTTGACAATGCATGTTGCTAGGTTTGGTCTAACTGTGTTTTAAATTACCTGTGGCCTTCTCTCTACTCAGAGCTCAGATAACTAGCAGCTGGCAAACCCTGGGTCTGTGGCAGGGCTCCACAGGCGGCATCTTAGACAAGTTCCCCCTTAGCACAACTGGAATAGTAGCCTAAAATATTTTGAGAGTCTTTGGGCATTTTTCCCTTTTCTTTTCAGTGCAGCCTTGTCCTGTGTCGCGTGGAGGAGGGCCATAAGTGTGTTCATAGTCACATAAACTGAGCTTTAAAATGCTTCATTTGGGGGTGGGTGGGAATAAAAACCTTCCCAGGAAGCACACATTACTGTTCTTTACAACCGGATAGAAAGTTACACTGTCATCTCCTACCATAAAACTATAAGGAAAACACATAAAAACAAAAATGTTGTGGAATAGGAGGCGGCGCTCTGGGTTTCTCTCTCCACTGTTTACATCAGAGCGGTACTGACATAATGAATGCACCGTTAATGAACCCAGGCAAATAAAGACATTAGGATCGCTCCTGCTGCCCTTGTTTCCGGTGCATCTGCACAGAGAGGGCCTGTCGTTACTCAACCAGCTAATCACCGGCTTTTGTTCTGATCTCCGTGGTTTTGCTCACTGGGGCTAATCTACACAGCCATCTGGAATTTGATAGATAATTGCCTTTTCCAGGTCCCAGGAGCTTAAATGAGGAAACTGAACCAGACACACTCTTCCCAGGTAGAGCAACAGCTGGAGACCACGTGGGGGTGGGGTGGGGAGCATGTAGATTGTCAACTGCAACACAGACTCTGTTTCTTGTAAGAAGCTACAATGTATAAATGGCGATTCAGACAATGCTCTCTAGCCTGACTTACTCTAGGATCAGTTTCTGCCTTCCTCGGCAGTCTCATCTCCTCCCAGACCAACCAAATTAGCATCTCCAGGAAAAAGGCTCAGAAACTGGGAACATTCCCTGTCCAGAGATGCCTCCGGCTCACGCTACAGGAAATTGAGGACAAAAGAATGAATACCACCGACCTTTTTCCTATAGAGATAATATTTTAGGGCTTCACTGATATTTGTGTTGCTTTGCTGAGTACAAAAGAAATACGTGCTTATTGTAGAAAGCTTGGGAAACACAGAGAGACACAGAACATCCTTCTCCATCAGCAACATGGCTGGTACTGGGTGTAAACTCACAGATGCTTCTTCTCCAAAGCAAGATACACAGAAGAGTCTACAGAGGAGATTATAGTGGGATAGTGCCTTCTTGATTGTTTGCAAATCTCCCCACGGTGCACAGGTGCTCACTCCCTCCTCTCTCTTTCTCTCTCTCTCTCTCTCTCTGTGTGTGTGTGTGTGTGTGTGTGTGTGTGCACGCTGCAGATTGAACTAGGGGTCTCATGCATGCCAGGTGCGCGCGACGGCTCTCCTTGGCCCAGTGTTTGCAGATTAGACTAGACTGGCCAGTGAGCCCCAGGGTCCTTCTTGTCTGTCTCCCCAGGGCTGGGAATACAAGCTCACACCACTATGCCCAGCTTTATCCGGTGGGTCCTGGGAACTGAACTCAGACCCTCTGGTTTTCCAGGCGAACACTTTCTCGGCTAGGATGTCTCCTCAGTCCTGTTAAGTATCTTTAGAATAAACGATTTAAGATGCCCTCAGCCACTTCGAGTCATCTAATATTTAGTGCTTCTAAGTCCAGGCTGGTCTCATCTCCCTTTGGTATTTAGCCCTTCAGGAAGATCTCAAAGAATGCATTTAGGGTTCCAAACTGGACCTCAAGCATCCCCCAGCCTATCCCTCCTTACATTCTCTGATGTTGCTCTTTCTCCCATTTTAGAGCAGCTCAGAATCATGTAGAATTAGAATGCACATAGACAGAATTGATTCCTTATCAGCTAGCAGTCAGCCCAGATGCTCAAATGAGAACATAGAAAAACACCAGCAAACAAAGCCAGGCGGGGTCTCATTAGTTTATCTTTAATAAACATACCTTCTGCAGGAGTGATTTCTTTTCCCTGCTATGCTGTTTTATGTGAACGAGAATCTTCCATGTGATCTACAGTCTTCATCTACACAGCTATGTGCTTCCCTTTTTCAATATGGTGCTATGGCTGGCTACCATAATGCTCTCCCATGTGGTTTTATGCCCGGCATTAATGCTATTATTTTCAGTAAAAAAAAAAAAAAAGTTATGTTGTGAATCCTTGGATTTCACAAGACAACTGACTTTGATCAGTATCTTGAATGAGATTCAAGAATCAAACAATCCCTTAACACAACCATGGGAGTCATTGGTACAACTGCACCAACACCACCAACCACAGTGCCTACTACCTGGAAGTCGTTAGCAGCTGAGCACTACTGTGTTAAATGCCTTGAGTAAACTTTGTGGCCAGCAAGCTGGCAAAGTAAGGACGAGCCTTAACTGCAGACTCTCAGCCCAAGGTGTATCCACTCCTCCCACTGCCTGCTGAAGTACCAGGTAGACTTTTTCCCATTCATTTCCACCAGTCTAGGTCCACTGGGCTCTTCATGCCCATGCTCAAAGACTTCATGTGTTATCCATTTGCTCAGGGAGCCAGGCTGGGCTAAGGACCATTCCCGCACTGCTGCGTGTCCCATTATGAGAACACTGTTTGTTGCAGGCATTTGGTGGCGTCAGGAAGAAAGTCCGGCTCCTACCATCCGGGGACTTGACACTTGCTTTGATCTGCTGAGATTGATAGAATTATTCTTGCTGTTTGGGAGACAAGGTCTGTGTAAAAGCAGGCTCACAGGGAGGGCTGGTGCTGGTTGCTGGGTAAATGAATCTCAGTCCTGAATATTCTGAAGAAAAGGGAGAAAGGAGTAGGTGTTGATAAAGTGTCTCTGACTGAAGTTACGAGATGAAACCCGGAGCAGGGGGACCAGAAGACGGGAGGCTCTAGCCTCGAATAGTGAAATGGTGAACCCCAGGGACTTGAACCTGAAACAAGATGTTACAAACCAATTTGTGGTGTGGGGCAAACTGGGGCCTCTGCTAACATCTCAGCTCTGAGAAACGCTTGTGGCCCCCATTCATTTGGAAGCGGAGGGGACAGAAAGATGAGAATACAGGGGGACGAAGCCCATCTACTGGCCAAGTTTCCAAAGGTTCCTACATCCGGGTGAAGAGGCCTGGCAACGCTTCTGCCCTCCGTGAGCCTTCAGGCTGCAGCTATGCTGGTATAAATCTGGTTTTCTCCGGGGTTGAGAGACGGCACTGAGAGCCTCTCAGTGAGTCTAGGGCAGAGTCCTCAGTGGTCTGCCTGGGGCAGCAGGGGCATCGCCTCCTTACTCCTTCCCTGTCAATCATGACAGCCACTGTCACTTGTAATTACCTGCCGTCCTCATCCCATCCTCAATGCATCTCATGAGCTATGTGGCACTGCAGCTATGAATGGTCCTTGTTGGCTGTGAACCCGTGTACCATCTTGGGGACCTACTGTTGTCTCCCACACTGTCCCGACATGAGGCTACTGTATCTGTTAACTTCCTCAAGGGAGTGGACTGGGAAATGCAGAGAGCCAGGCAACATGCCAAAAGCCCATCTTAGAGAAAGGTTTTTCCTGACCTTGGCTTTCTGAAGTTCAGTCCCTCATGAATATTCATGTCCAGCTCTTGTCTTTTGGCAGGATCTGGAGGCTCAAGATTATTATGGCAGGTAGTAAAGAAAGAGCCATCAGGCAAGTGTCCCCAATGCAGGAAATAGACATTAATCCACATTCTTTAGTCCCAGACTTCAAACAAAATCTATGTGGTAGGAGAAAGCCCCAGTTCCAGATGTTGCCACCACGTCCACCTTACCTTCTAGAAACCACATGCTCAACAAACTGATTCCCAGGCTTCCAGAAATAGCATGCAGCTGGGAGCTCTGAGCCGCGCCACTCCGCAGATCAGTTAACTGCATACAAATGATAGCTATTATTCAGCAGGGATACCCCAGGGAAATAATTCCCATTCCCAACTGTGCTCATAGCCCGATGAGTCAGTTGAGGTCAGCATGGAGCAGCGTGCTGATGAAGCCAGGGGCTCGGAAGAGATGTTCGGGTCGACCTGGAGATGCTGTCGGAGGAGCCCTGACTTCCCCCTCCCCCCCCACATGACATCCAGTAATCTTAGAGCATCTGCCCTGCAAGTGGGTGCTGGACATGAGGGAGGTGAGCAAAGAGAACTCACTGAGGCTCTGGAAGATGGAATGCACTGCAGGAGAGACAATTCAGGGTGAAATAGGACCCCCGTTAGGGACCAAGGTCACTGCTGTGAAGGTGTATCGGCATGGTGTTCATCCTTGGCCCGCTCCTGCTAGCCCAACTGGTACCACGTTCCTAACTGTGTGTCTAACATCTGCCCTTCTCTCTCACTGTTGCTAATTAGCAGTAATTAAAAATGAAATAATGAAGCAAGTTAGTAACTACATCTCATAGCATCAATTAGGTTCTAAAGGAGTGGTGACAGAGTAGACATGTGGCTTTAGTGTACCCATCTTGCAACAGTAGAGACCTCCTCCAATCCTGGGCTCAAGGCCTGCCACAGGACACCCACAAAGAAGATCTTCCCTTCATATATTGCACAAAGGTACCTAGTATTCAGAAGTCCCCAAGCTCAACTTATTTACTGCAGCATTCTTTAAGAACCACTCACATTAGAATTCGCTAGAACGTCCCACCTCCTACCCCACACCCCAACACATGCCTTTTAGCTGTATATGAATAGCAGATGCACAAATAATCAAGGTCCCTCTGAGGATTCCCAGCCTACTCTATATCAGCCCCCAAGCTCACTGCAAGCTCCGAGTGTGCCAGGTGATTTCTGTCCTTCTGTTATGCTCCTTCAAAAACTGGGTCAAAACATAACTAACTAACTAACTAACTAACTAACTAACTAGGGAGTGAGCAACAGGTAAAGGCATGTGCTTGCTAGGGCTTTCACACGCTTTTAGGAGAGTTGCTGGGTAGGTGGTAGGAAGATAGAACGGTATTGGTAGATATACTGTGTCCGAGACAGCAAGACGGGATTTCAATGTTCTGTTACAGGTGGGAAATCCACCTTTACAGTTTGGGCATTTTCATGAGCAAGTGAAAAAGACCTGCGCTTCTAGTCTTCTTTGAGCACATCGCTGCAAAGAACCACATATAAACAGAACCCCAGTTCCATCTGCTTTGTATCTAATACAGTTATTAATAGCTATCGTGTGGGGTACTTGCCCCTTGCCCGTCATTCAACATGAATCAGCTGAACCCCGGGCTTCCCAGGCCTTAGTCTCTGGATGGCAGACACAGCACAGAGCACCCAAGAAAGGCCACGAGGTGGATTTCCTAATGGAAGGAAAGGGACAGTGTTCTTAAGGGTGACTGGGTGGCTACTCAGATGGAATACTTCAGAGTGCCTTGCAGAGATGATCGGATGGTTTGAGGGAGGTGGCCGCGTGCAAGGACGCTCGGCAGACAGACATTCCAGGACACAGGGAGGGCCTGCACACAGGTGCCGCTCAGGACTGTGAACTGGGGAAGGAAAGACACCGTGGCTGTGCTCCAGTCAAAGGGGAAGGCTGGTATAAGATGACGTGCAGGACACTGGGGTGAGAAGCCATTCAACGTGCTCGAGGAGTCACTGCAGGGTTTTCAGCTCAAAAGAGACATGATATGGGGTTCCCACTTCAAAAAGATCATAGAAAATAGCTGTTGGAGATAGGTGGAGGAGAGGAGGAACAATCATTTGAGGCTCATTGCTGGGTGCCAATTTAACCCTGAAGTTATATGGTGTGCTCTGTCTGCAGCCATCTCCAAAGGACACCATGAAGAGGTGTGTGGCAGTCGGAATAGTATATGAACGTTGACACGGGGTGGCACTGGGCCAACCCATGTAAGGGCATGTAAGGACATAGCCAGGTTAGCAGTTACAGCAAGGTTCAGTCTGTTGATTAGACCCCTGGAGTTCCCCACCCCAACCCCCTTTCCCCTAAGGTCTTACATAGCCCGGAATGGCCTCAAATTCACTATGTAGCTAAAGATGACCTTGAACTTTTGATTTTCCACTCCTAACTCCTTAGTCTGGGATTGCAGGAGTAAGCCGCCATACCTAACGCGTAACACTGGGGATAAATGGGGGTGGGTGGGTGGGTGGGTGGGGGTTCTGGGCCAGCTCTCTACCAGCTCTTCTCCAAAAGGAAAACCTTGAAGATGGCAGCCTTTGGTGGCCCATGGTGGCCAGTTAAGCTATGTTCCAATTCAAGGGACCTGGCCTAAGTGAAGGGCTCAATTCGTTCTCACCTCTGTCTGGAGGGACAGCATAGAGAGTCAGGAGGTGTAGAATCTCAGTGCGGATGAACTGAAGTGGAGGCAGACTCTCCTGGTACAGCTAAGATTTAAGACTTGGGAGACCAGCAGTGAGAGTCACATGCTGCCAGACCCTCTTGCTACCAGCATCAACTTTCTAGAGCCATTTTCTTTCTCTTTCATCCTGGACAGCTGAGGCAAACCCAGGAAGACCCTTGCCTAACAGGGCCTCACACAGACAAGGACTTTGAGAAGTGGCCCATGTGAGGGGTAGGTCCCCTAATGGAAATCCACCTACCCTGGATGATGCCTTTGCCAAATACCAGCCAGAAAGCAAGCAGATCTCCCCCAGACAACCCACAGCAGGGGGAAGACAGTACTTAGTCATTTTGGAGCACAAACACATAAATACAGTGAAGAGGAACTGAGAAAAAAAATGCCCAGGTGGGTTGATGCTTAAAAATATTAAAATTCCAAGACAACGGGCTGCGGGGATTTACCTAACTTAATTAGTACAAGTCAAACTGAAATCTAGTTTTCAGGTGGAAAGCTATGGGATTTGTCAGCGAGGAACTTGTATTCATCACTGTCCAGGAAAGCACAAGTGACGTGTTATCTCACCCACTTCCTTACGCAGGGGACATCTGAGGACTCTATCAGAAACAATGAGTAGCTTAAGTGCGGGTCTGGAGAGAGGATGGATACAATGTTCCCTCCTTCCCATTGGGGAGACGGCTGGGCTTTCCTTAGACTGATGGACACAGCTGAACGCTAAGCTGCTCTGAGACACTTTTCTGTTTTCTGTTTTTCACCAGCCTTAATTAGCAGCTGGACAGACGAAGCCACATCATTAATATAGAAAACGCGCCAGAGGCTTGCATTACAGGCCAAGCTGATGGGGGCGGGGGTGGGGGGTGGGGGTGGGGGAGGGGTGTTCTCATTTGAGGTTCCTTCTCAGTTGACTCTAGCCTATGTCAAGGTGACAGAAAACTAAGCAACGAAGAGAATGGTTCTGGCTGTGGCAGGCGAACTTTGCTCTCAAAAGTTGTTACTCCTTTCAGTCTAAAGAGACTAAAGATGACCATGTCGGTCTTCAGTGCTGGTGCGCACCAGCATTCTGATACTCACAGTGGGCTAACCACTCTTCTAAAACATTCCTCTAGACTGCACACCTTATGATTGTCATACAACAGTATGCGGGAGATCCTCTCCCTAATGACTCAGATCAGCAGAGCCTATGACCAATGAGAAGGATGCTACTATGATCTCTGGAGAACAGGTGGAAGCAGTTTTGCCTCATGCAGCATCCAAGAGGGTCTGTCAACCCAAACTTCTAAACAAATAACCAAAAAAGCCAGGAAGACAAACCAAAAACCAAAAACCACTCTTACCCTGACTGCTGTTTCTTGCATGGAACTGAAGCAAGGGTTTGTGGTCATGTGCTCAAAGAAACCCAGTTTTTTCTAAGCGAGAAAAGCTTGTTAAAAAGAGTCAGAGAGGCCGGGCATTGGTGGCACACGCCTTTAATCCCAGCACTTGGGAGGCAGAGGCAGGAGGATTTCTGAGTTTGAGGCCAGCCTGGTCTACAGAGTGAGTTCCAGGACACATGGGAGGCAGAGGCAGGCAGATTTCTAAGTTCAAGGACAGCCTGGTTTATAGAGTGAGTTCCAGGACAGCCAGGACTATACAGAGAAACCCTGTCTCAAAACAAAAACAAAAAAGAAAGGAAGGAAGGAAGGAAGGAAGGAAGGAAGGAAGGAAGGAAGGAAGGAAAGAAAGTCAGAGCTCAAAGCTTAAGCAAGAATAGCTACATGTTAGCAGTGCTTGTGTGTTACTCAATAAACTACATATACTAACAACTATAGACTAGCATTCTCTCTCTCTCTCTCTCTCTCTCTCTCTCTCTCTCTCTGTGTGTGTGTGTGTGTGTGTGTGTGTGTGTACATGGGAATTTGTCTTTGGATATAATCCATGACTCTCCCTAATATTGACATGGTGTACCTAGAAATTTTATCCTGACCAACAGTTCATCAATTAAACTAATTTCGGAAAACAGCAGTTCTGCTCTTGGTCTGTAAATCTCATAAAGATTTGATCAGAAAGATAAGCTAGAGTTAAGATTGGTTTGAGATCAGCATTTCTTGGTTGGGTGCAGCCCCAAATCAGAAACACCAGTATAGAGCAGGTAGCACTAAGATGACCCATCCACAGGTGCTCAAGGGTCATGAGCAACAGTGATTCAGATTCGAGCCAGAGCAGGAGAAGGAAGTGCTACAGGGAGTGCTACAGGGACTGCCAAGGCTCATCAAGGTGGCATGCTTTTCCTGCTGTGTTCCCCAGGCAACACCAGTTAGCCAGAGGTTCTGTGCTCCAGGACTACTTAAGACTGATTAAGGCCGGACTTTGCCTCTGCAATCGCACAGTGCCACTAAAAGAAGGGGCAAGAGATGAGTCACGCAGTCTCGTAAGAGCTTTTAACTGAAAATGATGAATGAAGGGCCTGTGTTTCACAGTCCTTGTATGCAGCTGTATCTAACTGCAAAAGGGGGAAGACAGGCCAACTCCACCACAGTGATGTTACAGGATATGTGACCACATTGTGAACCCGGAGATTGTGTTGTTTACTGGAAAAACCCATTTCTCGCTGTGGTGTGGCTTAGCCTTAGTAAACACCTTTAATCCCTCTGGCTGGAATACAGACATGACCTTAGTACACACCTTTACTCCCAAACAAGGAAGGTAAAGTTAGCTTGTAGAAGGAAGCACCGATGTTTGAGAGTGATGTCTAATTTAGTGGCAGACAAAGTGATGAATCAGAGAAAGATTCGACAAAGTAGGATATGCCCAACTCTTGTGAGAAGAGAGGGGAAAGAGAGGCTACTTAAGTGAGCCAGTACAGAGAGATCAGCGACGGGGCAGTTTTACAGTTTTACAGGGAGAGTTTTACAGAGACAGGTTGAAGAAAGAATAAGCTAGACACAGGTGAAGGCAGAATGAGGAGGAGCCAGAACAGAGTGCCAAAGTTAGTTTGAGGTCAAACGGAGCGAAAAGTGAGAGGCTGAGAGATGCCAGATTCAATAAGTCAGCTTAGAGAGGCGTTTGGACGAGGCCGCTAGAGTTCAGAAAGAGCTGGGAAGCTTATTTAGCAGCAAGTCGCAGAGGCTGAAACTATTCTAGACCTAGATAAGGTTGTATGGAGTCTAGAAGCTTCTAGGACTAGGCCTAGGTTAACAGACAGAGGCAGTAAGCCTTCAAGACGGCAATTATAACAGGCGAATAAAAGACACTTTTACATAGGTAGAAAGCCTTGACTAGCCACTGTGGGGAGATGTCACTAACTGCTTTTGTGAGTGGTGGGAAACTCTCCACATCCATCTCCCCTCTGCTTCCAGCTCCATCCTGAGTTTAGATTCAGCATCCCATGTTATAAATGACCTAACCTTGCTTGAATCGCACCAACGGCGTGCCCAAAGACTTTGCGGTGGCACATTCTTTTACTTAAGAGACTGTTGAGGTGCATATTTATTTCTGAGACACAGTCTGATGGGGTCCAGGCTGGTCTCTGTTCACTATGCGGTCCAGGTTAGCTTCGAACTATCGATTCTCCTGCTTCCATGCCCTGAGCACAGGAATCACAGGTGTGTGGCTCTGTGCTGGCTGAGGTGCAACTGTTTCTACCCCATAATCTGAGTTACATTCTAACATTCAGTGTATTCATATTATTCATTACCTTCCATTATTCATCTCCATGTATCTACACACACACACACACACACACACACACACACACACACACTACATGCTCAAGAAACTCTGTGCTTCCTAAATATTTATTCTCAGACAGTCCTTTGAATTCAATAGTATCTCAGCCACAGAGGAAAGCCATTAGAGGCTTTGTTGACTTTTAAAATGCCTACAGAATCACACTACTGTCTAAACACTAGGACTAGGTTCAGAGGCCACCAAAAAAATAAAAAAAGTAGGGAGAATCCAGGTCTGCTGCGTTTGATAATGTTCTCCAGGGGCTTCCTGCCTCTCAAGGAACACGGTTTCACAGAAACACCACGAGGGTGGCTTCATACACACACACACACACACACACACACACACACACACACACGCGCCTCCCTTTTAACATCCCGTCAAATCACGGAGCACACCACCGGCCGCTTACCACAGTCTCCACAGGCTCCTTTTGGCTTTGACACTGAGATTTACTCTTTGTGAATGATCCACTGAAAGGCTTCTTGCTAGACAATGTCAGAACTCCTGCTGGAAACGCCACTGTGACCGCAGAGCTTCCACACAAGGCAAAAACGGGATAGCTTGAAAGCCAAGCCCTTGCCTGGCAGAGACGCTGGGCTGGATGAGCGCGGAGGGGATGACAAGGAGAGTTCCCTCATAGCTCCTCTGAGATCCAGCTGAGATGGAGCTCACTCACCTGCAGCGGGCTGATGGATTAACTTCCCTTCACTCCCTTGTTATGAACGTGAGGCTGTAACTAACTACTGATCTCACAGAGCTGCTGCGAAGGATTAAACGGAATAATGCATCAGAACCACTTAGAACACACGGTGGGCACTCGGCAACTGTTACAGTAATTTCTTTTCTCTACGTTTTGCCAAATGCCTCTCCTCGAGCCAACCGAGCTGAGATATTAAGAGATAATTAAATTTTAGGCGGAATGAGGGGGTGGCTTTGGAATGCACCTGCTCCGGAGAAATTCGAGGGCTTTGCTGGGAATCATCACAAATGGCTGGCTGGGGCTTCTCTGGCTTTATTCTATAGAAATCATAGAAAAGCAAGGGGAAGCTCCCTGAACATTTGTGGTTGTGAGTTCCAGGAGTTCTGAGGCGGGGCTTCTCAATGCAGGGCCTCGGGGGTCTAGACTCTGGGAAGCAGAGGCTTATGGGTCCAAGCTTGCCAAACCAGATGCTCATTGCCCGTGGCTTGAAGCACCTTCATGTAGTATAAGACCCATAGCTATGGAGAGAGGGTGAGAGGACTCATGGTGGCTCTTCCTTGAACTCTTCAGGAGACCTGAGCTCACGGTTCTTGGAGCTTCCTCCTGCCTTTGGCTGTTCACCGGCTCTTGTCTTCACTTGTTGGCTGTAGCGTCTGGGCTGCTTCTCACCTGCTTCTCACCCGTCTTTAGCTTCTTGTGGATTCTCTCCTGAGTTAGGTTCTTGAGCTCTTCAACCATTTTGCCTCCTAAAGTGTTGTAGCTCAGAACTTTGGGTGCTGGAGTCCCTAATTCTTGGATGCCTCTGGATACTACAGCTCTGAGCCCTTAAGTACCATGTCCTCTAGCTCTCACTCAACGCTCTTTGGAATTCAGAGCGGCCTCTTGGTGTTACAGCTCTGGGCATCAGGACCCTCAGCTCCTGGTGTCTCTCTGGAACTTCTACTGTTGGGCTGGAAAGCCCTGGGTTTTTGCCTGCATTTCATGAAATCAGCTCAGCCTATTTTATTCATGATAAAGACAAAAGTATACAAAAGGCCATTTGGGGGAAGTCTTTATTAGAACCTAACACTGTAGCACTAGAAACCTAAAAGAGAAACCTCCCACAGAAAGTAATTAAAGTGTGGGGAAGAGCCCATTTATACAACCCAAACAGGGCGTTACAGGTACACCATGTAACCGTGGGACTTTAATCTGCACCAATCAGAGCACAGTTTCCAGTTTCTCTAAGACTATTCACAACTCTCACATAAAGACCAGACAACAGGCTTTGAATAAGAACCAATCACAAGCTGTGTCAAGATCGATACAGCCCCATATTGGTCAGTCATGAACTATCTGCTGGGTCGCTGCGAGGAGTGCTCTTTCTCTTGACCTAATTTGATGATGGCTGCTACAAGGTCCAGAGCAGCCAAGGCTGGACCTCGAGGGCAGCAGCGGGCACAGTGGTATGGCACTGCTGTCACAGGAGGAAGAAGTTGGGACTGGAATGAGGTCTCTTAGAGCAGAAGCCATTGCCAGTCACCAGAGGGGAATGAGTTCCTGCGGCAGAGGTAGTTTTCTTAAGATATCTATGAAGTGTTTAGAGCAGCCGGGTTACCATGGCAACAGTCTAGTGGTCACCAAAAGGGGGGACTGTTTAGTGTGCAGCTTCCTGCTTAAGGCAGTTGGGTGGAAGGGAAGGTCTAGGAGCTGTCTGAGTCATGCCAGGCCTCCCCAGAAGCCTGATTAAAAGTAGGTATGAAAGGGTGGCCACAATAAAGGCCTGCCATCAACAATGTTGGGTCTGTCTGTGTATTCATGTATGCACATGTCCATGTGCATATACACATGTGTGGAGGTGCATGTATAAGCCAGAGAACAACCCCGGCTGTCATTCTTCAGGGGCTATCCATGACTTAACTACTTATGAATGAGAGACACAGTCTCTCTCTGACAGGAACTCATTGAACTGGATAAGATGGTTGGCCAGTGCAACCATAAGGACCCACCTGTGCACACCTCCTTGGGCTGGGATTACGAGGGCATGCCACAAGAGGCCTACCTACCACCACACAGCGGAGGGGAGCGGAAGACACCCAGGGTCCGCCCGCCACTGCAGGGGCCACTAAGGATGTGGCAAGTGTGTGGTAGAGAGATGGGAGAGAACAAGAAGCCAAACAGTTTGAACACTATGAAAAGAGGTGGAACTGGGAGACATGGGGTGGAGAGGAACAGCCTGATGAGAGTACCCTACGCGGTCACCTGAGGCCACACTGAAATCCCAGTCTGTGCTGCTGGGGGCTATTCACATGGGACATGTTGGCTCTGTGGCCAGCAGCGGGGGTCTATGTCAATGTTACCACCAGAGGCCATATGTGCATCCCTGGCCTAGGCTTCTGCCTAGGACCATGTTGATATCCAAGGGCTGCTCAGAGCTGCCCCTGCTCCTCACTGGCTGTGGTGCATGTGGGAGAGTGAACCCTGCACCTCATCTAGGCAGCGTGGTAGTGATGGCACTGGCAGGAGGGACACAGGGCAAGGTGGCCCTGAGGTGTGAGAGTGGGGGAGCAGGCTCCACCCCCTCGCTGGTGGAGAGGACACCTAGTGGTTTGGGTGCAGGAGAACGGGTGGGCTGAGCAACTCAGCTACCACCTGGGCCCAGATCCAGGGCTTTGAGTTCGCCCACCCAACATCTACCCTTATCTAGGAACTGCTGGCATGAAGGGGCAGGTCCTGCCCAACCAAAGCCACAGGATTTCCATGACACAGACCGACAACAGGATATCTAAGAGGAGTCCCCATGAGGATCCAGTATTGACAGAGTAGAAGAAGCCAGAGGCTCAGAGCAGACCAATGACTGACAGCAATGAACATTACATTACAGGTAACAATGGACAGACAAAGGGTATGCTGTGTGCCACGCTGTGACATACTGCAGCTTCCATAGTAAGAATTATGTTTGTTTTGGCCTGGTTGTTTTTTTATTTTTTTTATTTTCTTTTGGAAGGGTTGCAGGGCAGAGGGCAGATACAAAGAGATGGGGAGATGAGAGGGACTGGGGGGCATGATGCGACGTTCACAAAGGATCAATAGAAAGTTAAAAAACCGAACCAAACCACCGCAACAAATACACATGCATGTCCTGGGCTCTGACTGTTCAGACTCAGGCCCTCACGCTTGGAAGGCCACCATTTTATTGGCCGAACTATCGCCACAGCCCGAAGTCAACTTTCTTGGAAAAATTCTGCTATGTGTATGAGTGTTTTGTCTAAATGCGCGTGGCTGATAACCATAGAAGACTGAGTAACAGATCCCCTGACAGCTGTGTCACAGACGGTTGTGAGGTCTCACATGGTGCTGAGAATTGAACCCAGGTCCTCTGGAAGAACAGCCAGTGCGCTCTTAACCACTGAGCCCCCCTCCAGGCCCATGAACCTTCTTGGTGGCATTTAACAGTGCTTGGCTCCCAGCCAAATATTCTCAAGAGTAGACACATCATTCTGTCTTGTCTTAGAATCATATAATCTGTGATAAAGCCAAATTGAATCTAGGCCTCTCGATTGCCAGTCTCATGTAACTTTCTGGCCGGTGTGAACATCCTGTCTGGAGCAGTTTTAGATGTACTAATCTTCTTGACTTGGCTCAGATCTAGGTTAATTTTCTTAGGTTCAATTTTCATTTCTTCTGAAAAAAAAAAAAAAAAACTACCTAGTTGAGGGCACAGCGTACAACCGGCACTGCTGAATTGTGGCCTAAGTACCGAGGGAAACCACTAAGAGCTGAATCCACCACGCTCTTGGCAGCCTCAAGGTGGGACTCAGGGCTGAAATCAAATCTATTTGCTCCCCAGCTTAATGACGCTGTTAGTTGTTTTTAATTAAGTCACCCTAAATTGCTACACTGAATGAATTTTGAGAGCTTGGGAAAATGCTGTGTCCCAATGTACATTTGTACATTTGTGTGTGTGTGTGTGTGTGTGTGTGTGTGTGTGTGTGTGTTTGTGTGTGTGTGTGTGTGTGTGTGTGTGTGTGTGTGTGTGTGAGAGAGAGAGAGAGAGAGAGAGAGAGAGAGAGAGAGAGAGAGAGAGAGAGAGAGCACGAATTGGTTCTTGTCTAACAGGATTAGTAAGGGTATTTCTAAAAACAGCTTTAAAGTGTTTTTCCAGCTAATAAAGTCTAGACGTTCCCGAAGGTTGACCATGTCCTCCAGGTTCTGGGAGTTAAATTCTTATTCGTCATAAGCAAACCTTTCACAGGTCCTTATTTATCAAAGCGAATCCATGACCCTGGTAAGCAAGGGAGCCATAAAAGGACCAGGAAACCAAGTTTTCACCCATATAATTGGCAGCCATTTTTAAAGCAATGGTAAACATGGGTTTGATTCCTTTTAATTTTCCACAATCATCTCACTACTCATGGGGAGGCCGGCGTGTCACCCCCCGCGTCTCAGCCTTAGGGAAGGCTCATTAATGATAACCCTTGACTGAAAGAGATGAACTACAGTCAATACGTCACCACTACATTGAGGAACAAAGACTGATTCTGCCTCTTCCTGGGGAGGCCAGCCTGGCTGAAGCACCAATGTCAGTTCCTGGCAGACCAATTGTTTGCACAAAAATATGCCACGGCTGTTCCTTAGCAACCGATGCTGTTCTTCAAAGGCTCTCTGGTTGAAGAGCTGGAGGCCTTCTTCTGCCTCATGTATCTGACAGGAAGCCAGAGATCCCGATGGGACTGACTGTCCTGCACTCATGAAGCCATGGCCGTAAGAAGGCAGCTGCTGTTCTGCTCTCAAAGCAACCAAGTAAAAGCATCAGACGTCACACAGGGTGTGCGGCCAGCTGGAGACAGGCAGAGACGGACTCTGGTCTACCCCATTTGCCATTGACTATGGCACTCAATTCTTCCTGCTCATCTCCTAATCTCCCTTCCCTACTCTGCCTCTGAAGGGGACCAATGAAATATGAGGTAATTAGGATACTGAGATGCTGTGGAATGGTTAAACACTGAAACCTCTAATTGGGTAAAGTGACAGGATACCATTTCTTTGATAACCTGCCATTAAAAATTTAGTATGTGTAAAAAATGGTTCTATTGATACACTCCCACAATCAGAGGAAAAATATATTTCTCAATGCTTCATTAAGTTAAGCAGTAAGTTGTGTGTGCGTATATATGTGCACATGTATGTGTGCATGCAGATACATGTACACATAGAGGCCAGAGGTCAACTTTGGGTTTCTTTTATGGCTTTCCACTATATTTTTTCAGACAGGGTCTCTCACTGAATCTGAAATTTGACATTTTGGCTACTCTGGTGGTCAACTGGCCTCTTTTCCTTTGTTGCTGAAGCTACAGGCATGTGCCTCCACACATGGCCTTTTACATGGGTCCTGGGGATCCAAACCCAGGTTGTCATACTTGCCTGACTAGCATTTTTACCCCCTGAGGCACCCCTCCCCAGTCCCTGGTTCATAAACTTTAAGTTTAGTTTTATTACTATCATTTATTTCTGCAATTAAAATCCCAGTTGAATGTCAGTGACTCCCTCTCCCCAAGTTTCTATTAGACTTCTAGATATTTAAAGAATTTCTCTTCACGTGTAGCACATAATGACTCCAAAGCCAATCTATGCTTCGAGGCAGACGTGGATGTAGGGCAGTTTGTGTTCCATGGTGGTTTTCCCACTGAAAACCCTCTGAGATGGGATGCGGAAAGTCAGCACCTGGTTCAGATCAATACCACTCGTGTGTTCAATCATTTGTACACTTGTTGGCTGGTTGGTTTATTAAAAGCAAAGTTTCTGAGCACCTTGATGCCCTGAATTAGGTGACGAGCTATAGGTACAGCAGAACAAATGTTTCTCCTGACCTCTAAATATAGACGCCACACACACACACACACACACACACACACACACACACACATTCATACAGGCACAATACAAACACAGATTCATACAGCCACATGCACACACATGCACGCACATTCATATAGGCATACACACAGGCACATACACATTCATACAGGCACATACACAGGCACACACACACTCTCGCACAACAATAAACAAGTTTTTTAAAAGCTGGACTCCTTAAGTTCTTAGACTTAAAAGTACTTTAAAGACCTATAATCTAGGTCATTTCACTTTTTAGGTAACAGAGGTTATAGAAAGGAACTGTTGTCTTAGGCTATGACTCCCAAAGCAAAAATAAAGAAGCAGAATACCTCAAACTAGAGCTTCTCAAAGGAAAGGGACAATGACAAAACGAAACTGCAGCCTGCAGAAGTGCAGAAAATGACCAGCTAACCCAGAGGAGGGCAACATGGGGAGTTCATGAGGAATCATACAACTCAATGACATGTGAAGTACATGGGGAATCATACAACTCAATGACATGTGAAGTACATGGGGAATCATACAACTCAATGACATGTGAAGTACATGAAGAATCATACAACTCAATGACATGTGAAGTACATGAGGAATCATATGACTCAATGACATGTGAAGTACATGGGGAATCATATGACTCAGTGACCTGTGACGTGCACGAGGATCATACAACTCAACAGCAAAAAAGGCAGCATTAAAAAAATCTCAAAGATCCAAGTATGCTGGGTCATACCTATAATCTCAGCACTCAGAAATTGAATGCAGAAGGATTAGGAGTTAAATCCAGCCAGGCTTCCATAGAATTCAAGTCCAGCCTAGATTCCATCTGTCTCCAAAACAATACAAAGGGCAAGGGGCGAAGAACTTTCAATTGTTCTTTTGTGGGGTCTGGGGAAGGTGCCTGACATCATTAATTGTCAGAGAAGTGCTAATAACATCTGTTGTGTGGCATCTCCTACTCTAGGTGGGTTATTACAAAATAGGTGAGTGCTAGTTAGGGTACAGGGAATAGGTAAGGCCTGTGTGCTGTTGGCAGGAAAACAAATTGATAAAGCTATTTTGGGAGACAGTATTGGATGTCCCAAAAAAAACCAAAAAGAGAAAATAGCAGCATCCCATTACTGGGCATTCATTTACCCAAAGGAAATCAATCAGGATGTCAAGAAGTACCTGCACTCAACAGAGAGTCCACCGCAGCCCCGTGTCCATCAATACATCAATAGGTGAGTGGATCAGAGACAATGTGTCATAGACTCATGATAGGGCATTATCCAGTCTTTACAACATAGGGGATCAACATGAATCTGGGGATGTAATATCAACTGAAATAAGGCAAGTACAGAAAGATAACTACTGTTTTACTATTTGATGACTATTGTATACTCTGTGGACTTTAAAGAAGTTCAACTCAGAAACAGTATAGAATAATGGCTTCCAGGGGCTGCCATGGAGAAAATGGAGAACTTGGATAAAAACGTTCCACTAGAGGATGAATACATTCTGGGGATCAAACGTCCAGTGTGGTAACTACGGTTAATGATTAGATATTTTACTCACTGCAGTGACAAAATACCTAACTGAAAGAGGTAAAGGTAAGGGGTAATTCTGGCTCACAGTTCTGAGGGACACAGTCCATCTTGACAGAGGAGGATAGCAGTGGGAGCCTGAGGTGGTTGGTTCCCTTGTGTCTACAGTCAGAAAGGAGAGAGAGACTGAGGCTGATGCTCAGCCCATTCCCCAACCCCCTTTCAGTCTAGAATCATCCACATTTAGGATGGGTCTTCCCTCTTCAGTTTAAACTTCTCTGGAAAAGCCTTCACAGACACACCCAGAGGTGTGTCTCCTAGGTAATTCCAAACTCAGTCAAGTTAACAATCAAGATTACTTATCACAACTGGTTACAACAGTATATTATAGATTTAAAATTTACTACGGTAAACCTGAAGTGCTTTAAATATATTTACATACAAGTAAATAAAACGGGGAAGTGGATGAGGTAATAGACATGCTAATAGACTGGATTAACATCGTATCCATGTATCAAACCATCATTAAGTACATTCAACATTTACTTTCTTGTTATTGTTTAGGCAACGCCTGTGGGACACATATGAACAGTTTCTTGAAGACCTGGAAGGTTCTGAGTTTTGAATAGAGCTCCAAATCTAAGCTCCGGGTAGACATTCTTCTCTGTAGCAACAACCAGAGGGCAGAGTTTGATTTGGGCATGTTCTTCCCTTATAGACATATACTATATATGTTCCTAACATACGTGAAAGTTGAGATTGCCTCTCAATGATTTCCATCAGGGATGTCACTTCAGAAAGCCTAGGCTAAAATCATGGAGGGAGCCTGTTTTTATATTTTGAAAGCACAGAAGACTTTTGAAGGAAAGCTCAAACTTTCTCCTGGGTTAGCATCATTAAATTAAAATACAATGATATCATCCGAGCGGTATTTTCATGGGAGGTAACTTCTTTAAAAAACTTAAATGTGCCTAGAAAAAAAAGAACAGTACAGTAAAACCAGACTCTTTGGCTCCTAAGTCATCCCATGTATTTCTCTACTGTCTCATGACAAATATCTATTACACACTTTAATTATTGCTTACAATGTTTCCCGGGAAGGCCAATTATAGCCATAAACTTTGCAGGCAGCATGTATCCACAGTAAAAGTTAATCACTGCCTCAGAGGTTGATCTTCTGACCTGGGAGACCACTTGACAGACTCACAAACACACAGCCCTGCCTCCGAACCTTAACTCTCAAAGCCCTTGAATGGACTTTTCTTTTTAAGACAGCATGGGCAAATGCTAGGTTTGATTTTATCGGTAATGAAATCATACATATCAACTATGGCCCACATTTCTCGAAGACACAGTCCCTGAAAACTGTTAAGAGTATATTTAGAAAAATGGTACCTGTGTGCCTTCAGACCACCATCCACGAGCCTAGTTCAGCCCCGGAGTAAGACATAGTTTAGATATACCTTTAAAATCAAATGAAAATACATAATGCCATATGCAGTTTTTATTTAATAAGTAGATTTCGATAACAGCCCAATTTTCTCTCTCATTTTCTGTCCATTTGTTCATCATTAAATAAGAATATAATTCCTTAGCATTGATCAGTATAAAAAGTACTCTCCTTTGTAGAATTATATAATAACTGGGTATCACCTATACCTCAAAGGGCTAAACTACGGCCCCGTGGGTCTATAGCAAAAATGCTAGAGAAACAGAAAAACTAAAAAACGTAGGAAAGAATTTATATTTATACTTACATGTCTATTCTTTTCTAGTCTTCTGCTTGTGTGTGTGTATAGTGTCTATGTAGAGTGTGCATTTGTTGTGTGTGTAAGCATGTTTGCATGTGGGGGTGCATGTCTGTGTGTATGCCTAGTCATATATGTCTGGACACTTGCGTGCAAGTGCCTGTATGGGTGGGCATGTGGAGATATGGAGACTGAGGTTGGCATCGGGTGCTTTCCTGAGTCCCTCTCTATGCCATGGGGCTCTGAACCCAGAGTTCACAGGCTCAACTATGCGCTTTGGGGTTCTCTGCCTCTGCCCCAAGCCCACCCAGCTTTTATGTGGACTCTGGACCTCATGACTGTGGGGCCAGTGCTTGCTTTGCTCGCTGATCCATCTCCCTTGTGACCCACTCTTCCACTTTTGTGATACGCCACTATGAGGCTGGGACTAGCCTGGTACTCTCTACATAGCCCAGGCTGGCCTCCCACTTGCATCAATCCTCCTGCCTCGGCTACCTAAGTGTTGGAAATCGAGCTGCGCACCAGTGTATCCCTCCGGTGGGAACGGTGAAGACCCGCTATCTGGGAGAGCTGCCTGGTTCCTGGTTATCAAGTACAGCCACAGTCCCTCTCTCCTCTCTTGCTAAGGCCTGCCCTCGCCTCCGTACAGTTAGGGAGCCAACTACACTCGACTGGAATTTCCCCGTGTTTTGCCCTCGCGGTCCCGTTTTCTGTCTCTGGATCCACTTCAGGACACATGCTGCATTGGGTCATGAGGTCTCTGTGTCTCCTTCAACCTCAACAGCTTCCCAGGCCTCTTTCACGACCTTGGAACTTGTTAGGCCTTTTGCCTTGTGGCTGTGAAACTTTGGGAGAATACCCTAGAGGCGAGGGACGAGGGACGCTTTTTTTTTTTTTTTTTTTTTTTTGGTTTTTCGAGACAGGGTTTCTCTGTGTAGCCCTGGCTGTCCTGGAACTCACTTTGTAGACTAGGCTGCCCTCGAACTCAGAAATCCACCTGCCTCTGCCTCCCAAGTGCTGGGATTAAAGGTGTGTGCCACCACGCCCGGCTGAGGGACCGCTTTTTATTATGTCCTATCAGGGTATACCTTCCAGCTGTTATCACTTTGGTCACATGGTTCAGGTAGTGTCTCCAAGCACTAACTTAAAATGTGCTGCCAAGTCAAAGCTGTGGTAATTAAGTTCTACTTACTAACAGGGGACATATCAGATCATTTCCAGCATATTGTTATGAATACCATAATAATAACTACTGTGGGAGAGATCACTGGAGTCTCCAGAAGTACATCATTTCTCAAAGTTTTACCCTATTTTAGCATTCATCCAAGGGACTTCTCTAGTCCCCTCACCCACCTACCCACCCCTATCTTGTTCTCCACCTGTCACTCCCATACTTAAGAAATGTAACTCTGAGGCTGGAGAGATGGCTCAATGGTTAAGAACGCTGACTGCTATTCTAGGACCCAGGTTCGATTCCCAGCACCCACACAGTGCCTCATAATGGTCTAGAATTCCAGTTCCAGGGTGAGGGCATCTGACACGTTTTTCTGGCCTCCGTGTGTGGCAGGCATTGCCACGGTGCATAAACACACATGCAGATAAAACACTCAGGCACATAAAAGTAAATAAATCTTTTTAGAAAGAAAGACAATTCTTCAAGAATCTTGGGTTCCTCCTCTCCTCTCCACTTACAGTGTTATGGTCTCCTGGGTATTCATTTAATTCTTGTGTCATAATCCACTATATAAACTTAGTTGCTAAATTTGTAGCCTTGTCAACAGCTGGGGGCTCTTTCAGATGTGCTCCTCTGTCCTTCTGACATTCAGGTCCATTCTCTCTCTCCCTCCCTCCCTCCCTCCCTGTTCTTCTTCTTCCTCTGGGCCTTTTCTTTTTTCTTTCTTTCTTTTTTTTTTTTTTAAGATTTATTTATTGTTATATGTAAGTACATTGTAGCTGTGAGCCACCATGTGGTTGCTGGGATTTGAACTCAGGACCTTCAGAAGGGCAGTCAGTGCTCTTAACCATTGAGCCATCTCTCTAGCCCCTTCGCCTTTTCTTACTTCCTGGTCCTACACAGCACTCTAGACTCAGCTTGTATTTTTGACTCTCTGCTGTGAATCCAGCCATTACTACAGAAACTCTATTTGTTTTGTTGAAAATAATATTTAAAATCAAGGCTTGGGTACTATATTTGATCATTGTTCTAAGCAGTCATAACTAGAAAATAACACGTGTATGCTACTTGTAAAAACATACATCTTATTTTTATCAGCATATAAACTAAAGCATGAAGCCCTCGGCAGCCACTCCAGCCAAAAGCTAACACCACAGGACTCATTTTTAAGCCAGTGGCTCTCAATGTGTGGGTCACAACCCCTTAGGGAGGTGCGACGACCTTTTCACAGGGGTTGCATATCAGATGTCCTGCATATCAAATATTGATATTGTGATACATAACAGTAGCAAAACCACAGTTATGAAGCAGCAATGAAATAATTATATGCTTGGGAGTCATCACAGCAAGAGTATTAAGGGTTGCAACATTGGCAAGGTGGAGAACCACTGCCTTAAGCAGTCAGATCAGGGAAGTGTTTCAACAGAGAAATCTCTTAACATAAGATTTCTCCAATACATTAAACGTCTTCACATGTTCCCGAAGCAGGTGAGGCTCGGGCCAACAAAAAAATACTGAAACGGTCACTAACTGGGTCTGCTTAAATAAAACATTCTCAGCAGCAGCTACGTGGTCATGCTGACTTCCTTTTAAAGATGTGCAAGTTGGGGCTCTGAAGGGTTTGGGGAAGTTGCCAGAGTCAGAGCTTTCTTCTCCCATACAGATGCTTCCCAGTTAGAGTATCAGAGAGACAGCAGGAGGCACTGAGGGCTGGGGCCGTGCAGAGAGGCAAGGCGCTGCGCAGTTCAGGGCCCAGAAAGAGCACAGGTCCTGGTGCGGGGTACAGGTCCTGGTGTGGGGTACAGCCTACTCTCCCTTCCTCTTCACAGCAGCAGATCTAGGGTGTGCCCGGGCCTGTGGGAATTACACAGTAGGCACTGCTTCTGCCGCCATGGGCAACTGGTTTCATCGTGCCGTTCCTGTTTTCTCACCTGTAAACAGGATTACAGCACCTTTCATGTCACAAAGCAATGACAATCAGAAAGGAATGAAGAGATTAATAGAAACTCTTCTGCCTCCTAAGTGGTTTTGCTTTTGAGCTGTTATGAGGATAAAATTCAATGATGCTATTACAGATGAACTCTGCAAACACACCCCCTTCCTCTTCCAAACATCTCCCGATGAATGCGCTCGAGAGCTAAGAGCGTGGGGAGCGTGGACGGAATACATCAACCTATGAGATGTGGAAGAAGGCACGTTCGCAAAGTCCTTATTTCAAAAGATTCAGACGGAAGTGGCACCTCTTTCTGACACGCAACAAACCTAAGTGGTAGCACCAATTAATGTCCCCAACTCTTAAGGCTTAACATTTTCATGTGCAAAAAAACAGCTTCTCGCCATAATAAAGGGTTACCCACCTTCTTATTGTAAAGTCTGCCTGTTCAAGAGAGTGATTGCACATTCTCTTGGAGACAATGAAAACACTCTACCTGTATCAAAGGCTTCGTTGTCTCCAAGCTCTGTAGACCAAGGAAAGCAGTTCAGGCACCAAGGAAACCTGATACTAAGGCATCTTTACACATTTCTTTGTTTCCTGGTGGCTTAGCATTTGGGTCATCCTCAGCAATTAGTTTTAAATCACTAGGGGGAAAAAAGGAACAAATACCCGCATTTCCACAGCTGACATGTTGGCTGTATGATCTCTATTCTTGGGATAAGAATAACCAGAGGTTTGGGTGCATGTATATTTAAGTGTACCATGTGTATACATGTGCATGCATGTATATACATGTGCGTTTGAAGGCCAGAGGATGATGTCCAGGTAGCCTCCTCAATTGTTCCCACTGATTTGTTAAGAGGAGCTGGTCAGAAGGCCCAGGAATCCTGTCTCCACCAACCACCGCAGGGATCACAGGCACTCACCCCCTGTCTACAGGAGTGCTGAAGATCTGAGCTCAGGTCCACACCCTTCCACCTCAAGCACTTTACCCACTGAGCCATTGCCCTAGGCCCACCCAGAAACTGTAGCGATTTTAAAGCATCACTGATATAAATGCCCTAGCTTCCACTTGAAAACCAGTTTAAAATCAAGACTGTGATAGAGCTGGCCGAGGCTCTCGTCTTCAGGTGTTACTCAGCAGCATCTAGGGCAGGAAAGGCTGGGACCTCGGGGACAGCCACAGAGGCACAGTGTCTGCATCGAGGGGGAGCGCCTGGGGTGAGACTAGTCGTCATGGAAGCCACACCTGTTCTCTGAAATGAGAGAAAATACTGAAACCCGCCCAAGGCAGTGCACTACAGATTTTTGCCACTGATTATACCTGGGTTTGAACTGGGACCAACATGCAACGGCTTGGAGACCACGGCGCTTTCCCAAGTCTCTCTTCGAATCAGACTTTCTTTACCTGCCCAATAGACTAATGTAATCCAACAGGCAGAATGTCCTGAAGGGCCCCAATACGCTCACTGTACCCAGAAGGTGGCACTGACAGAAATGGACATGGCTCTTCTGCAAGGGCAGGGATGGAGCTCAGGGTCATCGCTGTGATATATATATATGTGTGTGTGTGTGTGTGTGTGTGTGTGTGTGTGCATAATATATAATATATTATCTTATATATAATATATAATATATTTTTTATTATATATAATATATAATATATATCTGTGATTTATTTTACACACACACACACACACACACACACACACAGCCATGGAAAACTCTGGGCCTCGCTCTGCAACTTTACCACCACAATCTCACCTTTCAGCCAGGATGTGATTCACTTCTGCCCGGATACTTCCCCTTCTGAGGCCTTCCTTGAATATGCTATTTAACGCAGTGAATCAGAGCCACACACACAGTGGGGTACCATGCGCCAGCCAGCATGACAACATAATAGACTGGAGCTTGTTTTAGATCATGATGCTGCTGGACAGGGGACAAATCCCCAAATAAAACACTTGGCTGGAACAAGATTTGATTTTTTCCCCCCTCAAAACTCCTTGGTTATTTTTCCCTTTCTTCTGCCAAGGGATGCCCAGCTGATATGCTTGCTGTTCTCTCCCCAGCTAGAGAGGACCTCACTGGCACCAGGAGGAAGAGAAATTAGTACACAGGTTGACAGACTCTATGATTGAGGACGTGGCTGCTGCCACCCTGAGCCCACGTTTACTGAGCAGTCAGCCCTGAATCACACTGACAACTGCCACACTGAACAGAAGGTCCTCCTCTCCTGAGCCCATAGGCCATGATTTGGTATTTAAGGGGAATGTGATCTTGCTAGTTACAAACAGCAGGGAGGAAGCAGAAGCCCAGGGAATACATGTTTCAATTAAACCAAGGAGTTTCCCCACTCCCTTATTCCTTCACTCTGCACGGAGGCTCTCTTTGATTTGCCTGTCTCTTTTTCTCCCGTGGTACCAGCCACTCTTGGACACCGAGGGTCACATCTTTCACGTTGCTGCTAAGGCAAAAATGGACCAATAAGAAGTCCTGCCTCTTATTGCTAAGAGCGAGCACACTGGGCAGCAATAATTTTGAAATAGCAGCGAAGGTGGGACTCCACCTCGGATCCCTGTCCTAGACTCCAAGCAAAAGCTCCTGTTCGTTGATTGCTGCCCTAGACTTCAACTGAAAGATAACCTATTCATCGGTGACATCCATTTGCGGCTGAAACTCCATCCTCTGTACCCTGAACTGGTGATCTCTCTTCTAATTCAGAAATTAGAAGCCATGGTTGTAAAAGCCTACGTTATCAGAAAACGCCACTCAAATGGGTTCTCAGCAGGCTTCTCCAATAGGAGCAATTCTGCTTCTTGTAAAATCAGCTGGTCGTTTGTCCTGACAACAGGTCAAAACCTCTGTTACCAACTAGATGTATTCTGTCTGTCTGCAAACAGGAACAAACAACCCATCCTGTGTCCATCCTCCAGTGGGGTCCCCAGGACCATACCTGTCAATCCTCTGTGCTTTACATTGTCAGTATCATTTGAAGACTTCAGATTTTTCTCTTCACTTTCTTTGCTTTGCCTTGGTCAGCTCCCCAGCTTCCCCCCTCCCCCAGCTCCCAGCAACTACTCCCTCACACTCTCCATGAGGTCACACATTCCACCCCTAAATAATGCATCTAATCCTGTAAGCCCTCCCACTTGAAAGATGCCTGGTACTCTGCTCCTTTCATTTGGTATGTAAGGGTCTTTACCACCCACTAGCCTTAGCTTCTCTCTCTAGACCCATCTGGCACCAACTCATGCCCAAGCTCCAGCCCCAGGACTGATGAGAGTCGCCAGGAATGAAGAGTGTCATGTGAACGCTTGCACAGCCTCCCATTATCTTCACACACACACACACACACACACACACACATACACACACACACACACACACACACACACACACACGCACTCTCACACACACACACACATACACACACACACACTCTCTCAGACACACACACACTCTCTCTCTCTCAGACACACACACACTCTCTCTCTCAGACACACACACACACACACACACACACACACACACACACGTACACTCCTGCCCCTCTGCACTCCCTGCTGTGAAGCCCTTCTTGGTGCTCTCAATGTTCATCCTGATCTCTAATTTCATACTTAAAGTTACACTCTAACTGTGTATATTACAGGAACATATTTTATCGTTGTATCACTTACTGATAAGTACCGTAAGGTTTACTGTAAAGAAAAAAAAATCTACTTAAGGAAATCTAAAATAGATATTTTAACACAAAAAAGAAAGAAAAGAAAGGAAAGGAAGAAAACGTAAAAGAAAAAATGATTCCAGATGAAAAATAACGAGAAAATAGTATACAGATAGGTAGAAGCAAGCAGACATTATTTAAAGATGTGTAATTTGCGGAGGAAAAATAAGACACTAGACGGATGTAAGTCTTTGCATTGTGGAGCATGGAAAGTAACACGCTCATTAAAAAGAGATATTTCAAGGTGTGTTTTGGGAGAACTCAATTTCATGTGACTGAGGCATCACTACCATGATTGGCCCAGAACATCCCTGGTTAGATTTTTCTGCATACTTTCCCCACAAATTCTAAGCAGATGAGACCATTAGAATGGTATGTGAGGCCATTCTATGCCAGACCCTGGTGCCAGGACGGGCCTGACTCTTACATAGTTTAAGACCCAGCAGATACATTCCACCCAGGACAGTTGTAAGCAACATACTACTCTTGGTGACAACAACTGTAGGGGTCCATATGGTCTTGCTGCTACACAGGAACACATTGGTGTTAGCAAGTTCCAAGAAATTTGAGCTCTGTGTAAGCCTGGGATGTCTGCCTATCTTCCTCAGCTTCATGGCACACTGGAGTTACTCGCATACTCTGAAACGAGGTTATTTGAGAAACAGTATGAGTTAAAGTTGTAAGAGCAGCTTCTACGGGGTAGCTGTAAAACATTCAGGATACCAAGTAGCTGGAAAAATGAGAATAAGGAGAAAAATTATTTATCAGCTCAAAAGGCAGCAAGAACACACACACACACACACATACACACACACACACATAGATATATATAAAGTGTGTGCATATGTGTGTGTATATATATTACTTATAATATTTATACATTATTTATAAATATAATAGAATTTAAGTTATATAGATTAAGAATATATTTTTTGAAAATTTTTAAAGATTTATTTATTTTATATAGGAGTACACTGTCACTCTCAAGATACTCTGGAAGAGGGTATTAGATCCCATTACAGATGTTTGTGAGCCACCATGTGGTTGCCTGGGATTTGAACTCAGGACAAATCTGACTGACTGACTACTGGAAGAGCAGTAAGTGCTCTTTACCACTGAGCCATTTCTCCAGCTCACTACTTAAAAGTTTTATGGGACTATTATTTGGAGGTGGTGTGCTATCTAACATGTCCAAGAACCTAGATTCAATGCCCAGTACTGAGAAAGGAAGGAGATAAATTAAGCTGAGCATGGTGACACAAGCCTGCAGTTTCAACACTTGAAAGGTAGAATAGGAGGATTAGGAGTTCAAGACCAGGCCTGGCTATGTGGTGAGTTTGAGGCCAAATTGGGCTATGTAAAAAGTGTTTCAAAATAATGGTGATAGAATATATCAAAATATATTTTGCATTTTTAACTCTAATAAATGCAAGTAGAGCAAATACCAAATAGAATTAAGTAAGTTTGACTGAGCAGAAAGTGTAGCAGAGTGTTGTATGATACACCTAACGCATAAAAAGTGTCTCATTATGAACCCATAGGTACCAAGGTTCCTTCCAAATACACAAGTCAGAAAGTGACAAGGTACAGGGAAAAAACATTTCATCTCTCACTACCGCAGGAGCTGTAAGAGCCAGTATAGGGGTGGCATTTTCCATTTGAAACAATCCTCTGATTTTCTGTGAAGGCAGCTGAATATCTTACAGTTCTAGTTAATCCTGACACTGCCAGTCAGCACCCGATTCTATAGGTCAGAGGACCCAGTATCAACCAACTATTTCCATGATGAAGGCCAATCACAATCTCCAGGTTTCCCTAGCACAAGCTACAAACTAAGGGTTCCCACAATGCTCTCCTCTGGTCTGATACTTTCCCAGAAATGCCCACAGAGCTCAGGAAGGCACATTTCCTAACATCTACTCGTTCATCACAAAGGCCACGATCAGAAAGCATTAAATGGAAGAGATATATAAGGTAGGAAAAGGGAGTGTGCTTGTATAGATTAGATTTCCCATGCCCACTGTGCATTCGCTCCCTGAATCCCATCTTTAGGGATTGTTTTAACGCAGGCATGACATAGGCTTACCCATTTATCACTTCAGTCTCCAACCTCTCCCTTTTCCAGGGTATAGAGGCAGGGCTGAAACTTCCCAGCTTCCCCAACTCTTCAGTCTTTCTGGCGAATAGCTCTCACCTTGAAACTATCCAGAAACCCACCGAACACTGCCATTTGATAAAAATACGCTCTTATCATAAAAGAGATTCCACGGAACTCCGGGGCAGTCTGGCAGACACACTAGTCGTCGGTATCACTCAGGAAATGGGCAGGTCTTAGGAGATTTGTGTCAGTGGCCAGGGCCAAAGGCCAGTAAAAGAAAAGAAGATGTTCCTGACACCCCCTAACCCAGAAAATTTAAAGTATTTTAGGAACTCTGTGTCAGGAGCAGGAGGCAGCAAGCAGATATTTATTTATCATACCACACACAGATAATCTATCAGCAGAGGGAGACATTCCAGTACAAATCCCCTGATACCAGTCTCTCAGGTAAGAAACCAGTAAAGAAGGCAGACTTAAACGGCTTAAATAATGTTACACTGTATTTTATTTGCCTTCTTAAGATCTTTATTTATTTTATGTGTGTGTGCACACCCATGCCTATAGAGGCTAGAAAGGGATGTTGGAGGTCTTGGAGCTGGAGTTACAGGCATTTGTGAGTCACCTGATATGGAGACAGGGCTCTAAACTCTGGCTCTCTGACAGCACAGGAAGCACTCTTAAGCACTGAGCCATCTCCCCAACCCAACACTGTACTTTTAAATACACAAGACATGTAAGCGGTATTGTATGTAACAATGACAAGCTATAAAACAACTCTGAAGATTGACAGAGCTATCAAGATGGCCTCAAGAAATTCAGAAGGCTGGTACAGGCACAGGTCGCATTCCTTTCCAATAGGACATATTTTCTAAAGATAACTAGAGCAGGGAAAGAAAATCTGGCGTGTACTAAACGGATTCCTTGATGCCTTTAAAGAGAAGGCGATCCTGCGGCTTGTGATGATGTGGATGAAACTGGAAAACCTGACAATGAAATGAGCCAGGCCATGGGACCGTATCACTCGGCACATAGAGAAGCAGAAGGTGAAATGGGGATTGCTGGGGACTCGGGTGCACAGGACGGTATTAAGGTGATGTGGGGAGGTGAGTACGGGAAGGGGCGTGTCTGTGCACAGCTTCCCTTCCCTCTCTGCGGGCAGCACTCCCTCAGGTTATCAATGTGTTCACCACACTGAGGATCAGCAGGGACTAGGGTAAGGTGCACTAGGGAGAGAAGGACCAACGGACACGGGATACCAGTTAGACATCAGGGGCATCAGTTCAGGAGGTTACTGCAGAACACGATGCCCAGAAAGAACAGCAAGCACGGTTTTCCTGAACATCACCACAACTAGATCCAAGATGTTCTCATCATGAGGAAAGGTATGTGAGGTGAGGTATATATCAGTTAGCTTCATTTATACATGCATGCTTGAACGTATCAGGGTGTACTCTGTAAGTATATAAAATTTTGTCAATTAAGACAAATAGTTGTTTTAAAAGAAAACTACAAAGTTCCCATTATGAAACAAGTTACAACCAAAGAAGAGATAAAAAAAGAACTGAAAACTGTATTTTCATATAAATGTCTGCCTGTGTGCTGCCATGCTCCCCGCCATGACAATAATGGACTGAACCTCTGACACTGTAAGCCAGGCCCCAGTTAAACAGGTTTCTTTATAAGAGTTCCTGTGGCCATGGTGTCTCTTCACAGTAATAAAGCCCTAACTAAGACATTAAGGTTTTGAACTTGGTGTCCTGACCTGCTACTCTGACCTCCCAAGTTTTGGTACTATGAGCATGAAGCCCCACACTGTGTTTTCTTTCTTCTCATCATCAATGGATTATTCATGAAAATAATCATATAAAAATGTAAGGAGTAGAGTGACTCTGACACTTGGAAGGAAGGCTGAAACCTTAGATGTCTCTGTTGGAAGAGTTCAAAGTTCACAAGGCACATGGGCAGCCTAAAAAGGCGGTGGAGAAAATAAACACGCAAAGAGAGATGAAAACAGAAATAAGTACTACATGGGGATAATTAATGGAGCCCAAAGTGGAAGCATCAGCGGCTTCTCTGTTGCTGTGATAAAATACCACAATCAAAGGTAATTAGGGAAGAGTTTATTTATCTGAGCTGACAGTCCCAGGGGGCTAGATGTCTGCATGGTGGGAAGGCAGGGTGGCGGGCCACCAGAGCAGGAGCTGGGAGATCACATCTCAGCTGCGACGGGACACAGAGCCTGAACTAGATGTGAAGTGAGGCTAGAAATGCTCAAAGCCCGCCCCATACTTCCTTCAACAAGGCTGTACCTCCTCAAGGCTGCACAACCCGCCCAACAGGGCCACCAGTCCGTGACCACATGTTCAAATACCTGAGTCCGTGGGAGACATTTTTCATTCAAAACACCACATGGGTTTCTGTTAAAAAACAAAAAACGAACAAAAAAAAAAAATCAAAACAACAACACAACCACACTATTTGGCACCATTGATGGAGAGAAGAAAGACAGTGTTCATGCTCTTCGTACTACAACTTGGGAGGTCAAAGTAGGAAGATCCCAAGTTCAAAGCCTTAGTGTCTTAGTTAAGGTGTTATTGCTGTGACGAGACAACATGGCCACAGAAACTCTTATAAAGGAGTTTCTTATAACTGGGGCTCACTTACAGTTTCAGAGATTTGGTCCATTATTGTCATGGTGGGAAGCATGGCAGCACACAGGCAGACATGGTGCTGGAGAAGGAGCTGAGAGTTCTACATTTGGATACACAGGCAGCAGGTAGAGAACTGGCTTGTGCTTCTGAGACAGCAAAGCCCACAACCTAGTGATACTCTTCCTCCAAAAAGTGCATACCTACTCCAACAAGGCCACACCTCCTAACAGTGCCTTTGCTATGAAACAAGCATTCCAACACATGAGTCTATGAGGGCCAAACGTATTCAAACCACCACATTGGGATACAAAGAAAGACCCTGTGTCCTCTATCACCTTCTCCTCCTCCGCAAATCTACCAACAAATAAATCATTAGGTTCAGTAGTTCTTTTAAAAATCAAATTATGTAACACACTCATTGAACGAAAGTCCTACTCTACTCTTCCAATATTATAGGGGTGAGAAAATGAAAGAGTACTTCCCAATGTTTGACATCACCTTGATTCCAAACTAAGACACAAAATGAGAAAGGGTGTCACAGGTGAATCTTATAGAGCTAATAAAATAAAATAAGCACATCACTAGTAATCCTAACTGTATGACCATACTGGGGGTTACCACAGGATAGAAAGTTTAATAATTAGGAAACTGATTAACATATTTATCACAATAATAAATTAGAAGAAAAATATGATCAAATCATTAGTTCTAGAAATAGGTTTGGTCAAATTCATTCACTAGTTTATTTTATTCTTGTTGGTGCTGAGCCTTGGGCATGGCAGACGAGAGCTCTACCAGTGAACGGAATCCCTAGCCTTCCCTTTGCAATTTATAATACTAACAAACTAAAAAGCAATAATTTTCTTGATCTGATAAAGACTGTATACAAAATAATAATCATGTATCCAACAAACATCATGTACTTAACTATTAAATTTTATAATTTATATTTCCCTTTAATATTAGACCTAAGACTATCATGTACTTTACGCCCTGCAAATACTGGCTAGGATACAAATATAGTAAAAGAAACAAAAATATATAAAAATAATTGTACCTATTAAACATTATTTATAGGCATGCTTTGATAGAAATCACTGAAGAACTTAAAAATAAATGTTATCCAGGTTAACAAAAATATGTGGAACCAGAACTGTTTTAGATTTTTTTCTTAAATTTCTAAATATTTGCCTGTGTAATGGGATGGGGGCTACAGATCTAAGCACATAATTCATTTATGTTTCACATAACTTACTTTGGGTTAGGAATATCAATCAAGGCCTAAATATCCTAGGTTTCATTCTCAGACCATGGAGTTATTGGAGGCAACAGAACTCTGAAGAGGTGGGACCTTGAAGAAGGGCTCCTGAGTCTGTCTGTCTGTCTGTCTGTCTGTCTGTCTGTCTGTCTGTCTGTCTGTCTGTCTGTCTCTCTTCTCTCTCTCTCTCTCTCTCTCTCTCTCTCTCTCTCTCTCTCTCTCTCTCTCTCTCTCTCCCCTTGGTCAAGAGGTCAATGGGCTTCCTCCCCTGCTTGCTTGAGCCATGCTCTCTCTTAGCACAAAAGCTGTGACTTACCTCTGAATCTGCGAGGCCGAGTCAGCCTTCCTCTTACTGAACTGATATACCCTAGGCACTGATTATATTAATGAGAAGCTGCCTAGCACAGACAGGACTTTGCTTTGATAATTCATCCTCACACAACATGTTCACTGCACCTCCATTTCAACTATGAGCTGTGCCCTGAAGTCAAAGGTGGGATTTTCCATTTGTGGTATTAAACTGTGTTCGAAATTTTTGGTGCTGGACCACTGGAGAGTTTTTAACTAGGGATACTCAATTTGTAATTAGTAAAATTAGGCAAATGTAATAGTCTTGAAAGTAGTATATATAATATAAAAATCAACTGTGTGGTTGATTGTGTAGATTCTGCTTGAATCCGTTAGGCAGGCATGCCAAAGACCCTGTCATTAACAGAGGCAAAAAGTTAAGAACCTACCAATACATTTTGAAAAAATTTTGTGATTTTTATGTGAAATGTCTTCGGGTTTTTTTTTTTTCCTGCTGGTATTGTTTTCTTGTTTTGTGTTTTTCTATTTGTTTGTTTCTGTTTCTGGTGCCAGGGATGGAGCCTCGACTCACGTACGCCGCCACTGATTCACAATTCTGAAAAGTATAAATTGAATAGAAAATTATGATATGATTCTCTCGTGTGTGTGTGTGTGTGTGTGTGTGTGTGTGTGTGTGTGTGTTAAGAGGATCTCATCAAAGAAATGGAATACTATAAAAGAGAAACAAAAGGAGATAATTATACAAAAGTTGGGGAGGTCTGACTTCAGGGAGAGTTACAGAAATGGTGGCAGCTTGCTTCTGAACCTCTACAATGTGGGTCTAAGTGGCCCCTGTTTTTAATTCCTCAATAGCGTTCATGAATTTTAAATGCTGTTTCATATGTATAGCACGCTTTCAAAGCCTAGAACACGATGTTGTGTCCCTGTGACACAGGCTTCTTGGGTTTTCCACATACAGCCTGAAGAAAAAAAAAAAAAAAAAACAAAACCCACGCTGATTTTGTAAACCTTCAGAAACGTGGCCTGAATGATCATTCCATCTCCAGGGGAGGAGGGAGGAGGTGGCAGGTGTGATTGCACATGGACTGGAGCTCTAGGGGACCCTGCAGGCATTCAGGCTGAGCAACCGCCTTTACTTTTAGTTTTAAAAGGAAAGGTTCCTGGGCAAAGCTGTCGGTGTAACTACGAGTTATTTGTTCCAACCCCCTACATACACACAGGAGTGGAACTCTGACCACAGTCCAAAAGCATTAAGCGGGAAGCAGCGCACAAAGGATGAAAGAGTTTGACGGAAGCCTTAGCTCTTCACCTCATAAACCTAATCTGCTGGTGCTTTACAAGTCACTTGGTTACCACAGTCAACAGATTGCCAAGAATTTGCAGACGACTAGCTTTTCTGAAAAGCGTAAATTATAGTGGAATAAGTAAGATCCATTTGCATGCCAATATGCTCTCTTGGGTGGGAGAGAAAAGCCCAGCGTGGCATCTGGTCTCTGGAATACAGCCTGCAGCCTGGTCTCTCCCTGTGGAAGTCTATTTCCCAAAAATAGTTGTGGCAAGGTCTATCCAGACACTCTGCATTGCTCTGTCAAGGTGTAGAATCTATTCCTACTGTCCTGAATCTGAATGGGCTTTGTGATGGCCTAGGGGAACAAGTGATACTGGCAGTTTTGGTCACAAAAGATGACAGTGTCCCTGTTTGGCTTTCTTCCTCTAGGGTCATGTGCCGAGCCAGTGCAGAAGGAGCTGGGTTACCAGAAGCTGTTTCTCTAATGATCACAAGGTAGCCCAGCTGCTCTAGCCCTCCGGGCCCAGGCTGCACACACCCGGTGGGTTAGCTTCATGCCAAGCCTGCAGCTTGGGCTGCCCAGAGGATCCCAGGAGGACAGAGGTGAGCTGTTCCCCCTTAGCCCTGGTCAGACTCCTGAACCCAACAGCCACGACTGTTGCTTTGCGACCCTAAGTGCTGGAGTGGTTTGTGACAAACCACTAGATAACGAGAACAGAGGCTTGTCAGATAAATGGAGGGCACTGAATGCATATATACCCCCTCAACATCAAGGCTGCCTAAAACCTCAAAAGAAGCAAAAGCCACCACCGAAAGTTAAGTTTAGGACTCACCTGCCTTTCTGCTATTGACCAACAATGCCAATTAGTGGATATGTGATTAACCTGTTATTTACAAAAGCAGTTTCTCCAATACTTCTGTTGTTAATTGTTTCAAAGAACTGTTGACCACCTTTGCTTCTCAAGGGACACACTCAGTTATCCGCCCGCCCACCCTTTGTTTCCGTCTCTGTTGGCAGTGACTGTTTGCCCTTGGGAGTCCTTGGATTCAGCGGAATCCAATGCAGCCGCTGGGCTTTACACTGTCACCTGCTACTGTGTGCTAGCCGGAAGTAACCAGACTTTACAGCTAAATAGAAATCCTGATCTGTTTTACCGTGTGACCCTAGGCAAAGCGCCCAGTGCCTTGACTCATCTTTAAAGTGGAAGGAATGGCTATTCTTCTTGCAGGGTGGTGACAGAATCAAAGAAGCCTCTGCATATCAAATATCTAACGCGCATGGCACATACCATGCAGTCAACATGTCTCTTTCCTTAGAGTCCTGGCCATGTTCTGCACTAGAAGAAGCATGAAGACCCAGGGTTTATCTCAGATAAAAGAAGCCATTGCAGGGAAGCCACACCCCTCCTGTATGAGTGACACTCCCCAGGCTCCAGTCTACACTGGAAACATCCACAAGAATAGCTACAGGACCCCTCTTGCTTTGTTAATTGTAGCTGAGCCCATATGAGCTTCAGTCCAGTAATAACTTCCCCCTTTACTATCATATAACTCATTTATGTTTTGAATTTTTATTCTTTGGAAATTTCAGCCATGTATACAGTACAATTTATTGAGTCATCCCCCCATCTTCCCCTCCAACTCACTTCTGGGACTCCTATTATACCCCTCTCCTAACTTCGCGTCCTATTTATTTATTTATTTATTTATTTATTTATTATTTTCCCTCTGAGTGCAATTAGAGCTCTCCTTATGCACACTGATGTAGGGTGGGGCAGGAGGGAGGCTGGGAACCTGGTCTGAACTCAGTCCCAGTGGCCACACTCCTAAAGGAAACCTACCCTCCCTCTTGAAGCTGCCACCAATACCAACACCTCCTCAGCTAGGGGCGGGGCCTCTGGAACCCCACCTTACTCCAGCTGTAGGTAACCACAGCTGCTGAGTTCCGATTGGCCACAGCTACGTCCAGTTCAGCACCCCTCCCCACCCTCTGGATCTTTCATTCTTCCTTGGGACAGGTTCTCAGCCCATAGTCCTGGCTGACAGTGAACTCATGGTAATCCTCCTGCCTCAGCCTGTCATGACTACATACACGAACCCCTAAACTTGGCTTGCTATCTATCACGGATCTTGCAATCAGAAGGGAACAGCCTTGTTTTTCTTTGGAGGCTACTGGAAGCCTTTATGCTGGAGAAATAGCAGGGTGCTGAGTTACTGACTGCTTAAGGAGAGAACGGTCTCGGGAAACCTGTAGGTCGTAAAGATCTGACTGACTGACAGCAGAATGAATGTTGTATGGAGAGAGCAGAGAATCGGAGAACCATCTGAATACTGTTCTTCCATTCAAACCCAATCTGGGCTTTGCCGGCCTCCATTCAACATGACCAAAAGACCTCAGGGTCACCCGGCCCTTATTTAGCTGTTAAGAAACAGGCCTGAAGCAATTCTATAACTTTCCTGCTGTCATGCCTGACGCTTGTGGTGGGTGGAGTTGGGACTGGCTTCTAAGGTTTCCAGGTTATCTCTGACATACATCCCAGCAGCCTCAGCCTTCAGATGATGGCAAAGAGGAGCCAGTATAGCATGCATTCTTACTCTGATTAACTTAAAATGGGCAACGCGTCCCAGACTTATCTCCTAATTTCCAAGCTTGCTTCCTTCCCGAGGGAGGACTGGTTATTATCTTGGACAAGAGCCCACCCTAGGCCAAGGCCTTTGCTCTCTAGACCGGAGAAGTGCCGTCAGAGACTTTTCACTTTGAAACACTGTAAGACAAAGAAGAGGAATTTTATTAACACTCTGATGGATCCTGTCCCTGGCAAGCAGCCATCACCCAACAGGAAATGACAGGCTTCTGTCTCCTATAACCTGCTGATGAACAGGGTCGATATTAGATTCTATGATGACAAATGGGCGGGAGCCAAGCGAAATGCATGTCAAAACTTCTGTCAGGGCTGTGGGCTAAGCCAGCACTTACCCACCCACGAGAAGTAAGCGCGCTGTAATTCCTCCTGTCTAGGGATCAACGAAGCTCTTTAAGGTTCAGATAGTCTGAACACAGATTGTCTTTTCAATAACTGGCCTAAAATATACAAACCCAAGGCAAGGGACTGAGGAGGCAACCATTGGTATGCAAATCTACCTAAATCAACATACTGACTGTGAAAGACAGGGCTGCTGTGATTAGGGACCAAACTGGGATTCCAATGTTTGCCATACTCAAGTGAGGAAAAAAATGAACTTCAGATGTGGAAATCGAATCAATGGGAAAGATAAAGGGGTCACTGACCCCGGAAGCACACTGAGGTAACGGAAAGGAGGAAGCTGAGCCCAGGAGAAGGGAGGCAACAGGGGATTGGAAAGCTTTTATCTGTGGTGAAGACAATGAGGGTGTATTTGGCAACAAGGGTGGAGAGAGTTGGGGTAGCTAGGCAGATAGCTCTGACAGGCCTGTGATAAGACAGCTTGATGGGAATTTCCTCTTCAAAGTGTAGACTCCAGAGATCTGCACTTAGAAAGCGGGATTCTCCCTCTAGCAGACCCCCGGCATGGGTCTCCAGGTCTGAGCAGTGGGGATGTGGATGAAGGGAGAGCATTTCTCTTGACTGGACTCAGTTGCCCCAGTGTGCGATACTGGAATTCAGTTCCATGTTAAATTGAGTCCCATCTGAAGCTAAGTTTAAGCTTAGAACTGGGCTCTTTGGCATTCATACTTGAGGCTCTTACAGTTTTATTCGACAGCACTGCTCGAGATTTCAGGGGCTCTAGATAAGAAAACCATTGTTTAAGAGGTCAGAACCACTGTGTTTTGGCATCTTCGACAGAGTCATACAAGTCTACGTCATCTGAAGAGCTCAGGGGCAGGCGTTCTTATTGGGTGGCACTCTCTCAGTAAACAGAAGTTTGGCAGTCAGTCTACAAACGTGCCTCCAATTTGTAGACTGGTATCATCCTGCCAGCTCTTAGTAATTCTAAAGTTGCAAAGACATTGTTGTTCCAGACCAAGAAATTCACTGCCCCCCCCCAAACAACTGTGACTTCTGACCCCTTAAGAATGTATGCAACACTACAACGCAAATACTTGATAATAAATATGCTCTTCAGTTTTCTTTTACATGACTCATTCTTTCAACCAAGACCAACACAACACAACACAACACAACACAACACAAATATTAAAAGCTGGGCCTTGACCCATAGGCCTGTTATGTACTGGAAAGATTAAGGCAGGCGGATTTAAGGATAGCCTGGTCTACAAAGTAAGTTCCAGGCCAGCCTATACAACTTAGTGAGGACACGTCTCAAAATATACGTGTTTAAATGGCCGGGTATATCGCTCCCTGGTAGAGCGTGTGCCTGCACATACAAGGTCCTAGGTCCCATCTGCAGTGCTGCGTTTACACACACAGGAAGGAGTAAGTGATGAAACGCACCAATCCTATCTCTAGTCAGAGTCTCTACTGAAGAAGCCACTTTAAATGCCCGCTGAACACCTGGAAGTGAACCGAATACGTGACAGATGATGACAAATTCACACAGACCTCCTCATGATAAAAAGAAAACTCCACTAAAGATTGTGAACCAAGAAACCGGAGACGGTCGACACGTACACTCTGAACAGACAGCTAAGCCGCTCCTCACCGATGTACCCTGCTTATGAGCCTCCCCCAGGAGCTGGATCTCAGTGAAAAGAGCATCCGCTTGCCTCCCGGGGAGGCAAGGAGAACTAGCACCTCCCACCCACTCTCCAAGAGCTGGAACCAGATCCATCCCAGCACAGCCGAAGAGTATATACGGCATCTGCTAACGGCCACTTATTTCTGTACAAACCCAGAAAGTGCCCTCCCCAAGTCTGCCTGCCACCCAGTGAGAGGGTGCCTGATATGAAGAGCCCAGGCAGAGTCCCCCAAGGAGTCCCACTCGTAGCTCATTTTGGCCAGTTGTGCTTTTTCCTCCCTGTGAATCTGAACTGGATGAATACAGGATAATTCATTAATAACAAATCTTTAATTACCACCTCTGCTTCATGAACTAAAAGGGAGACGTAAGCTGGCATAATATTTACATAAATACCAAATACCTACCCTCAGACTGCTCTTTCCTAGCGGCTTGCATTATTTTAAGTTCTCATCTATTTTAAATCTAGGTTTTTGTTTTTTTTCTTTCCCAGACTCTAATTAGAATGTTTCCTGACTTAGGACCGGATTGTAAATTGGCCTATAAGCATCAGGTCTTCGGAGTAGCCCTCGAGATCACACTTGGCCCATCTTTGAACACACGTGGCCTCTGGGCCCTCGCCTGCCCAGGTCTTGTCCTTCACCCCAGGATGCTGTGTCCTTACACCTTTGCCTACCCTCACCCCAAAAGAATCCTGGTCCCTGCTCCTTCCTCCCCGGGCTTACCTCGGCTCCGCCGCCCACCGCGTGTTTCCATTCCCAAGCTGAAGGCGCCATGGATGCTGCCGGCTTGTTCTCCCCACTCCGTGGTCTGCTTCCAATCATGGAAACATTCCTATGGCAACCAGCAGGCACCCCCACCTCACTCCCCTGCCATGAAAGTTTCCCTGTTTGCAAGGCAGGCATTTGGCAAGGATGCTGAATTACTTAAACTTGCCTAGCAACTACTAGCCTGCTCCAGCCCTTTTAATGGGAATTGGCTTCTTTCCCCTCTTATCTTTTAACACACTCTTAGGAGCTGCTCGGCTCGGAGAGCTATCAGGTAGGCCTGGAGGGCACGATGGTGTCGGGCGACCTGGAGCCTTGCTCTTGTCCCAAGGTAAAAAGGTATTCACAGGCTCAAGGCCATGGACCGAGCATGCTCAACTCTATGGTGATGGTACAGGTAGTGCCAAGGTTCTCGCTGAACTCCAGGTCTTTCTCATTCTTAGCTACACAAGAGAGTCAGAATATCTAAAGCTGGCTCCATCCAGGAAGGCAGCTTTAGGGGCTGGGAGATGGCTAGGTTGGTGAAGTGGGCCTGAGTTTGATTTCTAGGGCTCATGTAAAAAGCCAGTCTTGGTAGCACACACACAGCAATGGGGAGGTTGAGGCAGGAGAATGCCTGGGGCTTGCTGGCAAGCTAAGCCAGCCAAATGCAAGAGCTCCGGATTTTAAAGAGGAAGAGATGGGGGGGGTGAAGGAGGGAAAGGGGAGGGAAAAAAGGAAGGGGGAAGGAGGTTGGGAGTGAGGGGGAGGGAGGTAGGGAAAGAGAGAGGCAATGAGAGGACACAAACACACAGACACATACATACATACATACATACATACATACATACGGGGGGGGGGCAGACAGAGTAAAAAGAAGGTTCAAGACACTTGAGGTGACCTCTGCCCTTGATAGACATACTTATACTCACAAATCCACCAGAATTTATTTGCCCATATGTCTGTGTTTAGGATCCTTCTCTGTTTTATTTAACGGCTACCATACAGGTATTTCAACTTCTAGGTTGTACATTATTCCCTCAGTTTATTTTGGTAACAGGAACAAACACAGCCTTAAATCACCAATGCTGCTGTATATTCATAGTTTTTTAATTCTAAAGAAATACTCAGCATGCCTGTAGCCTAATTCAGGTGTCCCAGGTGAAATACCATCGCTGACCATCTCTGCAGGAGAGAAGCTTAAACCAATGAATTAGCTCTCGGGGGACACTGCCAAACAATCCCATGCATGCCTGGTGTCCCTTTAGGAAAAATGCCAATAGTGGGTGATGGTGAGTGCTTGCTTCTAACTGTAACAACCAGACCCCTCCAGCCAGGGTGTGAAGAAAGATGGACGCTACTGGAGAAGCATTTCTGCTGCAGCCAACTGCTCTCCACAAGGGAACCAGGAAAGTGCTTCAGAGAGGGAGAACTGCCAAGTTAGGAAAGGAAGGAGGAGAAACCTGAGTGGGCGTGGGTAAACAGCAGGGCAGGGGTGGGCTCCATCCATGTGGGCAGGGGTGGGCTCCATCCATGTGGGCAGGGGTGGGCTCCATCCATGTGGGCAGGGGTGAATTCCATCTGTGTGGGCATGACTGTCACTGTCCGAGCTTTAAGACAGCACCTTCCTGCCAGCAGAGAACACAAGGCACACATCTACCACTGACAGCTTTGAATTCTTCGAGAAGAGCTCACCCCTGTGGCTTTTTAGAAGACCAGGGCAGCACTTGGTTACCATGATGAGACCACTTGGTCCAATGATGAGACACAATACATGTTCAGTGAACAGTTACTGAAACACAATTTAAGCACAGCAGCTACTAAAGACGTGTACTAAAATTTGATTCTACCTTCACCCTCAGATTTACAAACTCAAGTTCTTGTTATAATCATTGTTGACAAAGATGCAGAGAAAGAGACATTCTCGTATGTTATTAGTGGAAGTATAAATTAATATCATTTTGGAGGACAATTTGGCAGCATTAGAGGATGCTAAAAAAAGCACATTATATTTTATCAATGAGTCTCTTACAGAATCTGATAAATATACCTACAGAAACAGAAGGATATTTCTAGGGATGTTTAGTGGAAGACTGTAACAGAAAATTTAAATCCTGTTAAGCTATAGTGAGGAAGCACTATGGAGTACTATACAGTCATTAAAAATGAGGTGTGATGATGTCTCTGCATACTGATCAGGGCAGACTTCCAACCTCTGTTGCTGGGACTATAGACTGCACAATAGAATCCATACATTTACATAAGCACAGATGTGTTGAATGTTTATGTTCACATGTGTATATGTGTGTATGCATATGCTTGTACATTATTACAATGTAGCTGAAAAGAGTCAAGGCATCAGGTAACTCCTGCCCATCAGGAGTTTTGAGTGAATCTTACAGGGTAGTTAATACCAGGTGTAGCCTGAGCAGGAGGCAAAGGCCAAAGTGGAAGCCGCAGCCCTTATAAGCTGTTCTCAGAGCTTGTGCTGTTGATGCGCTGTGGGCGGGGTATGTATTTGAGACCTTTATGAGAAATGAGAACCTGGATCGGGGATGAAGTAAGAATTACGGAGACAGCAGCATACACAAAAACACATCACAAAGAAACAGAGGAAAGGCTCCAGCAGCTAAGTCAGAACAGGAGCCCCAGGAGCTCCACAGGCATCTAAAGGTGGGACTCAAGGATTTAAATGATGTTTCACAACAACAACAACAGGTCCTAAAGCTGACTGGGGGAGGGTTTGCTTCCTGCAGAGAGACAGCCAGAAAGGAATTTCCCCTTAGTGGCGGTTAACTCAATAACAAGAAAATCAGAACGGTGGCATACAATTAATTTCTTTTCACCTTCTAAAGGTTACAGTGAACACTTCATTAAAAACATTAAACTGCTATCATTCGTTTATTTCCGTATCACTCTAAACCTCCCAAGCATTCCTTCCACTGTTTTCTCACCGTGGATGGTCATTATAAAAGCACCAGAGAACTCTCGATGGGCCACCTTACCTGCCCACTCCTCTCCTACGTCCAGGAGACCTTAGCAAGCCAGACCTGAGGAGCGCTGTGGTGGCTTTCAGTGGCACAGTGAAGTCACCTGTGGGAGGCAGTGCTCCCTCCATTTTTATCACATGTAAAACAAGATGCTTCTGTGAGCCTCTCCACAGACCCTGAACATCTACCACAGAGAGGGCGGAAGACTGGGGCACGACCCCAGAGGGATGTGTAAGTGCGGCCCTGGATGGACTGCTGACGCAGACTGGGTGACTTGTTTCCCAATTCTTACTGACTCTTTAGTCAGAGACTCGGCTTTTCCTCCAAAGCTGCTAAAGGCGGATTATAGTTGGTAACATAAAGAAAAAAAAAAAAACTAAACGAGGTATTTGTTGTGGTTTGAATCTGAAGCACTTTGATTCCACGGGCTCCTGTTTTGAACACTCAGCTGCTGGTGCTCTCTTGGGAGACTGCAGCCGTGGGGACACCCAATAGAAGAAGTTACTGGGAATGGACTGTGGAGAGGTGTGGGACAATGGCCATGCCAGAAACCTTGGTAAGGTTGAGTGGGTGCAGAGTCCCTGGCACCCAGGCACCCACCTGAGATGGTAGGCAGGCCCCTGTTCCCTACCAAATTCCTGGTCTAGAACACACACCACACTGCCCACCTAGGAGCATGACCTACGGTCATGTAGCCCAGAACAGAGTTCTCCATTCTGATGAGGTATCTAGAGGCCCTGAGGGCTCAGCCAATAAGCCTCCCTTCCTAGACATTCCTTCCTGCAAAAGGTATTTAATCTCTGGTCCACACTGAAGAGGTAGTGTGCACCCATGTTCGGCAATGAACAATCAATAAACAGTTTGGAACCGAGGATTGCCTCTTTTATCAAGAGCCACCATGGGAGCAGGGAGAAGGCCTTGTTTACAGAGCTGCACCGTGGAAGTCTCCCACAGAAGGGACATCCTTTCCCAACACTTCTGTGCAGTTTCCAGCTGGGACTGGATTCCCAGGAGTCAGGGAACCCCATCTTTGACCACCCTGAGCAGTGCATGGGCACTTCCCTTGAGCCCGACTCCACCCCAGGGTGGGCAGGCATAGGTAGGTGCAGTCTAGTATTCCTGTGTATTGCCTGCCCAGGGGCGTTTCCACACTCCAGTGGCAGGGCCAAACAGGGAGACACAGTTGTTGGTACTCTGTTCAAGCTCCTCCCCACAGCTACCTGGCAATAGCCAGGTATGCCCCGCCCCACATGCCTGCTCCACTATAAGAGGGGCTGCCTGCCCCCTCCTCTCTCTCTTTCCAGCTCCTTCCCCTCTCTCTTCTCATCCTCTCACCTCTCTGCCCCCCTTGGGCTCCCCTCCCCCCTCTTTCCACGTGGTCATGGCCGGCCTCCACTCTCTCTCTATTCTCTTTCTCTCTCTCTCTCTCTCTCTCTCTCTCTCTCTCTCTCTCTTTCTCTCTCTCTACTATACCATTGACTCTCATCCTATTCTCTGAATAAACTCTATTCTATACCATGTTGGTGTGTATGTGTGATCCTTCAGGGGGAGGCGATGCCTAGGCATGGGCCCGCTTGGGCACCCCCTTCCCCCACATCACCATGCCATACTCACTAACACCCTTTCTCTCTTTTAAATCCCATCAACAGTGAGGGTATATACACCCAGCCCTCAGCTAGCCACTGTGCCCTGTTCTTGTACAGATGTTGTTTTAGGAATAACAAAGCTTATTTTTGCTTTTTAAAAAAAATCTGGTCAAGTTTTTTTTTTTTTCTTTTGGGGGGTGGTTCAGGGTAGTTCACCTCCATTTCCCATGGAGACGATGTCAAGTCTAGACATTTTGGGGATAACAAACCATATTTCTCCTAGTTGGTTTTCTTACAGGCCACCCTACTCTTCATTCAAATTTTTGAGTGTCAGGATGTGTTTATCCTAAAATGAAAGACAGAAAAAAATGGAAAATCTTGCTCAAAAGAACAAAACTGTATCTAGCAGTGCCTAAGGAATACAGGAGAATATGATTAATGAGGATACTTTTTGACAAGTTCATAAGGATAAAAAGGGAGACATGTGTGACAATACTGAGTTATGGGTGAGTCAAAGAAATGGAGTTTTATTAAAGTAATTCAAATTAAGTGCTAATAAAATATTATCAAGTAGCAGCCCTCCAAGGAGTACCTTAATGGCTGGAATCACTCATAATCAGTACATGGTTAGGATGCAAACAGATGCAAGAAGGGCTTTTTTTTTTTTTTTTTTTTTTTTGGTTTTTCGAGACAGGGTTTCTCTGTGTAGTCCTGGCTGTCCTGGAACTCACTTTGTAGACCAGGCTGGCCTCGAACTCAGAAATCCGCCTGCCTCTGCCTCCCAAGTGCTGGGATTACAGGCGTGCGCCACCACCACCCGGCCTGCAAGAAAGGCTTTTAAGGGCACAACTCCTTCTCAAGCAGGTTAATGTGTTTCCCAGCAAATTTATTTATACTAGGAATTTGCTCTATGGGTGCCCCTTCTTTGTAGACAAAACAGATTTACCCAGAGGTACTGAGGACCCCGAATGAATGAGTTGTAAATGAACTGTTTCTAAAGAGCGACTGCTCTGTCAGATGGTCGCAGCCAACGCATCTGGATGTTTGGGGAAATGAGTGTTTATCCTCCACGCTATCACAAGAGCTTCTGTCTTTGCATACAAAGCAGGAAAGAGCTGCTAAATGAATGCATATCGCTTACTGAATGGGTCTCTGAGTGAGTGGGTGGAAGGGAGTGCCTGTCCCCTCTTCTCTCACTTTTCTTTCCTCTCTCCTCAGATGTGGTAATCTCTGAGAACCTTTCAGACTGGAGAACCCAAGAGAGAGGCCATCTGAAGTCCCCCTCCCCCCATTGCTCCCGGCCCCATGCACCTGAAAAATATCCTTTACCAGCCTATGCCCCACATCACACCTTACATTTCCACAGTCACACACAGTCTGCAAAGAATATTGACAAATGTCATCTGCTTTTAGGACCACCTGTGACCTAGAACAGGCACTTGTGTCTTTGCACTTAAGTGGGGGAGGGGGAGGGGAAGTGGGAGGGGGGGACTCTCAGTCACTGAAATGGAGCCAGAAGTAGGTAGACTTGGACGAACAAAGGAGAGGCAGCTGTGAAATATTTCCCAAGCACAGAACTTAATGCAATGCACAATTAAATTAACTGGAGCTTATAAATAAGTCTAGGTGGGCTGGGTGGGGTGCTCAGGGGTCTGCCTCACTGCCCCCCTCCAGCACTGGGGTTAAATATGGGTGCTGATGACCTGAACCCTCATGGATGTATATCAAGTACTTTATTGACTGGCTCATTTCCCCAGCCCCAAATCTGTATTGTGAAATAATTTCTCCCCATTTGTAGGATTTTATATATCAGAGGACAACAAACATCATACACATCTAGATCACACACACACACACACACACACACACACACACACACAAGGAAATGCTGAAGAAAAAGAGTAGCCAGCGGTGAGAACTTTGGAGACATTCTCAAGATGTCCTCTGAAATGTCTGGGTTTTTTTTTTTCCCTCCCAAATCTAGTACATTGAACACAACACCACAAACTTTTGTTTAGCCTCAATTAGGTGTAAAGCACTAACGTCTCCTGACCTGTGAATATTTTGTACTTAGAGTAAAACAATTATTAAACTACCGCCAAACAAAAAGATAGAGACATACTAACAGGCACAGATATCCCTGATACCTTTGTATATACACTGCAAGCCCACCCTTTGAGGAGAAAGTTATTAAGAAGGATCTGCAAGGTCAGCAAGATCGCCATGGAAACAACCAGCAGCCAATGGTACTGGGTCCTGCTCAGCTCCTGGTACAAACAATGATGGGAAATCTGAGTCTTCCTCAGGAGGTTTCATGGCTCAGCGCAAGGAGCCAAGATGGATTAAAAGACTTTCATCAGGCACCTGTGGTATGTGCACAAGAGGAGAATACTCTTTAAGGACTGGTCACAGCTCAGATGCAAAACAGAGAAGAAAGGCTCTGAACTGTTTATTGACTGACTGACCTGTTCTTAAGCAAGCAGTCATCAGAAACAGTTCAGCTGTCACCTACTGAAAGCCATTAGGTCACCACAAGGGGTGGTTCCCTGGCCCATCAGATTAAGTTTCAACATTACTGTCCCATTTGATTCCACACACTCTTATCCTCTGTGACATGGTATGAGGATTTGTGTGTGTGTGTGTGTGTGTGTGTGTGTGTGTGTGTGTGTGTGTATGTGTGTGTGTGTGTGTACATAATGGGGAGATTGCAAGACAAGGTTTTCTCTGTGTAGCCCTGGTTGTCCTGGAATTCACTCTTACACCTGGCTGGCCTTGAACTCACAGAGATCCTCCTGCTCTACCTCCTGAGTGCTGGGATTAAAGTCATGTGCCACCATAGTCAGTCATGGCTGACCTGAAAATTCTTAATTTCTAGCACAGCCAAGCAAATGAATGCTACTAGAATTGAATATGAATATATGAAAACACTGATATCTTCTCAGAATCAATGCTCCCCACCTCCCACCTGACAGTGAAGGTATCTGGCAGAGGGTTTCAAGCTATGTTCGACCCATGGCAGGTCATAACTGTAGCCATCCAGTGGCCATGGCAGAACTGGGTTTACCTGAAAGAGGGGCTGGAAATGAAACAAGACGGGGGTGGGGGTAGGGTGGTGGAGAGAATGAAACCAAGACAAGGTTCTGATCAAGGCTCCAAGTTTAATATTCAGCACTGTGTTCATATAAGGAGAACCCACAGACCCATCCCTTGTTTCAGCTGGATTATGTTGCAAAGCAAGGTCAGTGGGCAGTCTATTCTAAGTTCCAGTAGGGAGTTGAGAGTGCAATCAAGACAGATGACTCCACCTCGGTCATTAAGGTCCATTGTGGCAAGCACTCAAGGTCTGTTCAGCCTGTTCAAGATTGGAAAAAACCTGCTCAAGACTGGGAAGGAGGTGCTGAAGAGATGGCTCAGCGGTTAAGAGCATTGACTGATCTTCCAGAGGTCATGAGTTCAAATCCTAGCAACCACATGGTGGCTCACAAACCATCTGTGATGGGATTGCCGCCCTCTTCGGTGTGTCTGAAGACAGCTACAGTTGTACTCACATATATACATACATGTTTAAAAAAAAAAAGAATCATTACTTTGCCAGGCAGTGGTGGCACACGCCTTTAATCCCCGCACTTGGGAGGCAGAGGCAGGCAGATTTCTGAGTTTGAGGCCAGCCTGGTCTACAGAGTGAGTTCCAGGACAGCCAGGGCTATACAGAGAAACCCTGTCTTGAAAACAAAAACAAAAACAAAAACAAAAACAAAAAAACCAAAAAAGACTGGGAAGGGCACACATAGCTTGAGTGAATTTGATAGCATGGTATCCACCCTAAGGGGAGAAGGCATCCCAGAGACACTTCAGTCCATCTGCAGAGCTCAGAGTGGAAAAAAGAATACATGTAGTGTGACCTTCAACAATTTGTGTCAGTAAGTATATATGTGTACACGCATCTGTACAATTCACTGACATAAATACATATGTACATAAGGCACATATAAAATACTAGAATAACATGCCTAAGTTTTAAAGTTTTAAGACCCTCAATAAAACCAGTGGAATTACACATAATTTCTATTCTGACTTGTATTTCTCATTTTTTTCTTTTTAGTTTATCATAATACTTATGCATAGCACTTATGTTTACTGGTTCTGGCAAGACTCTTTCTTGCTTTATATATGTATCGTTCTACTTTTTACCTGTATGCCCTTCACAGACCCTCAGTCAAGCATCCTGTCTTTAATACATGTATCTTTTGTGTGGGCACTCAGAAAATACGTATCACTTTGTGTGCATGTATTGGGCTTGAGGAAACGGGCCTTCATTCTGTGGCATTCTTTCTCTTGCTTGCCTCTCTTGACGCTACATCCCTGAGATCTGTCCACACTGAGCAATGTCCATCTAGCCATTGAGTCACTGCTGCTTACACTGACCTACTCACTTACCCAGTGGCACTGCAGTTACCTGCAAATATCTCCTCGCCACAATAGGCCTGTGCAAATAATCCATGTTACATAAACCCACTTGGTTCCTCCTCCTCTTTTCATCTCTAAGAGTGTCGAGGGTGGGTCAAGGGAATCTGACTGCCTGGTATTTGTAGGTGGTGCCATATAATAGCATCAGCAATAGATGGGTCCTAGGAACACTTGGTGTAATCAACTCTCGAATATGACATACAAATACTATAATTATGATTTAATTTGTATTGCTCTCATTGCTGCTGAATTGGCTTATCTTTCTCAATGTCCACTATTTACATGTTTTCTTTCTCAAGGTGGGGGCTTCACTCTCCAGCCCAGACTCTCAAACTTACCATTCTTTTGCCTCAGCTTCCTGACTGCTGTGATTGCAGATGTGTGTGTGTGTGTGTGTGTGTGTGTGTGTGTATGCACGCACGCATATCTTGATCATGATGTCTGGCTGTTGATGGCCCTTTGAGTTTCCTCCTCTGTAGACTGCAAATTCAAATCCTTTGCCTAAATTTTTCTACAAATAGCCTGCATTGCTTTAAAAATAGTCCCCTACCCCATGTGGAATAGGATGAGTAAGGCAGGCAATAAAAAAAAAAAAAAAAAAAAACCCACACTTGAGAACAGATGGTTATGCATCTATCCTCTGAAAATGGCAGGGACTTGAGAGTCAACAGTGAACTTGACAGGTGCCAGCGACAACACCAGGACAGCAACTGATGACGTCACATGGAGTATCTGGTGCAGCACTGGGCATATTGTCTGTGTTCAAACAGCTCTTCCCTCCCTTCTAAGATTTTCACATTCACACACACACACACACACACACACACACACACACACACATACACACACACACACACAGACACACTTGAGAAAGGAAAATCATGTGTTACTTTGTTCTCCTCTAACAGACAACAGGGAGGCTTAGAGGAGCAGTTTAGTGAGAGAGGCGGGGCTAACTCTTGTGCCTTTGATCCCACCCTTCTTCCCAACCAGGGGTGCAAGCTTGGAAGCCGACACCCTGGCTCTCCACCTCAGCACCCCACCTTAGTAGCTATTTGGTCTTAAAAAAAGGAAAGGTCACCCTCTTTGAACCTCAGTCCCTCTATCAAGTGGGGCTAGCCAATGACAGCTGTTTCCTCACAGGCTGCGTCAGGGATCAATGAGAGATCACGGGACTCTGTTTCCCGCCTTGCTTGCTCCTGGACTGTTTGTGCTTATTGTCTTGCGTGTTCCTTAATACTTGCATGTAATTAAAATGATATAAAGGCAGACTGGGAGAAAATAAACCTGCCTCACTCTCAGAACTGGCTGGGGTCATGCTGCAGCTTTGTCTAATTGTCTCTTTCTTTTTAATCTGCACTCCTGCGCTGGAGAACCTGTTGACTGGCTGAGTGGGCTTGGTCTGGGAGGAATAGGGAATGTGTAGGGGATATCTTTTCTACAGGTGGATTTTTCTTTTTCTCAAAATTGACCTGAGAAACTAAAGCTCCTGAAAATCCGAGATTTAACAGCAACACACTCCAACACAGGATTAACTCCCAAATGTGCATTACACACAGCCACGTCCTGAGGTCAGCAAGGACAGCCCCAGGGACAGCCTCTCGTCCCTCTCTCTGCCTCTCTGCTCCGCAGTAACCCATCAGCAAACAAGCATATATGTACTCCACTAACTACCATAGGAGCAATTCAGCATCTTTTTGTGCTATCAGTCGAACACAATCAATCTTCAGGGAGAGAAGAACACACAGACATCAGGGACTGGCCACCGACTGGGCTCTCAGCTTAAGAGCGGGCCTGACATGGCCTCATCCTTACAAGGATAAAAACACTGGAGAGTTTTATGTGACCTTCAAAAAATTAGCATTTCTTTTATGGGGCTGAGGAGGGACTTCCATGAGACACTGAATATAAATGTTTAGAAGCCATCCTTACAGGACTCTTTGTCTCACAGAAAGCCATTATAATTTTTTTAAAGCTGGGGGCAGGCTATACATCTTGAAAATTGACTGGTAAAGTCAATTTTGTTTTAGTGCATATATTGTAAATACAAATATGTATTTGTGCAAATGCTAAACCAGGGACAAGAACACTTAAAAATCATGTTTGAATTATTCTATTACCACAAAAAAGAAACCGTATCTGCTAGAATCAAGTATGTGCCCAAACCTGTTTGAAACCAAGTTTCCTTATGTATCCGAGGCTGGCTGTAGACGTCACAATCCTCCAGACACAGCCTCCTCAGTGCTGGGATCACAAGTGCCTGCCTCTAACCCCCACCCTAGTTCACCAGCTTGTGAATCCCCATCCAGAGTGTACACTCCACAGCCAACAGCATCCACTGCTGCTAACAGCCAGCCTTCCAGTGTCAGGCCACCCCTCCTGTGAGCAACCTTCCCAGTGTCTCTTCTACAAGCGTGCTTAAGGGTTTCCCAAGGCAAAGGATCAAAGCCTTTCTGTGTTCCTCGGCCATCTCTGCCTCACACCAGCCCTCATACTGTTTTTATTAAATTTCTGGCTTTTAATTAAATGTATTATTTTGTAATTTCATTTATAAATAAAATGTGCCCCCCAATTCAACCTCCTTCCTGCTAAATATATGCTTCCCCAAACCCCCTTCTAGTTTTCTACTTAGTTTTACATGTGTGAGCTATATGAGGATTCTGTCCACATGTGTATGATTGCACTGCCTGTATCTAGTGCCCACAGAGACCAGAAGAGGGTGCTAGATCACACGGACCTGGAGTTACAGGTTATTTATGTGCTACCATGTGGGTGCTGGATCTGGGTTCTCTGGAAGAGCAGTAGTGCTCTTGTGAGCCATCTCTCCCTCTTTCTCTTCCTCTTCACCCCTCCTCCTCTTCCTCATTCTCCTCTTCCTCCTCCTTAATGTCTTTTTATTTATGTGTGTGTGTGTGGGGGGGGTGCGCGAGCAAGGTATGGGACCCACTGCACTTGATTAGAATTGCCTGTATGTGCATGAGCACAATGCACCAATTACTATATCACTGAAGAACATGACTCCCCAGACCCTTACAACCTGTAATTATTTGTATGTTGCTGAATGCTTATGGCACTAGCACTACCTGTCCCCTGTTCATAACACACACACACACACACACACACACACACACAGAGACATGCCTGTGGTTTGCTCTGCACAGCTTTGTACAACGCGGTGTTTTCCAAGAATATGAATGCCACTTAGTACAGAGGTATGCTGTGCCCTGCGATCTAAAGTGTCCAGTTCCTCCCCTATGGCTACAATGGCTGCAACAATTTACTTTCAACTGCCAAAGCGATTTACCTGCTTGCTCCTGGAGGCTGTTCTGCCTCCCACTGGGACCCCGAGGTACTGGACAGTTCTGACTTTTTCAGACTTTCTGCAACATTAAAAAGTTTCCGGATATGCGACAGCCAAAAATTAATTCAAAATCGAACACATAACGAATCGAGGTATTTATGGAAGCATCCATCTGTGCTGGATCACACAACTTCACTGCAGCCTTAGCTGTGAATGTACAGGAAGCAGTTTGTATTCCTCATGCTGTCGTAATACCCCATGCCCAAGAACAATGTCTGAAACTACACAGGTCAGATTAAGGCTACTGTATGTTATGAACTGCAGTGTTTGGGTTGTATTTTCCTGGTTGGTATTTATGTCAACTTGACACAAGTCAGTGGTCTGAGAGGTGGGAGTCTCAATTGAGAAAATGCTTCCGTAAGATTGGGCTGTAAGTAGGTAAGATTATAGGGCGTTTTCTTAATTAGTGAGCCATGTGGAAGGGCCCGCCCCAATGTGAGTGGTCGCACCCCTGGGCAGTGGTCCTGAGTTCTATTTGAAAGCAGGCTGAGCAAGCCAGTGCGCAGCACCCCTCCACAGCCTCTGTGTCAGCTCGAGTCTCTGTGTTTCTGCCTTGTTTACCCCGACTCTGAGGATGAACAATGAGATGGAATTGTGAGCAAAAATAAACCCTCTTCTCCCCAAGTTGCTTTTGGTCCTTGTGTTTCATCACAGAAAAAGCAACTCTAACTAAGGCATGTATTATAGGATTTTTCGGCTCTTAAAGAAACATTGTCATGTATTGAACAAACAGTATCTTAATGTTTAAATACTGTATCATCTCTCAGAATGTATGTAAGCCACCGTGCTCACCCAGCATTTGCCTGGGTGCTGGGGATCCTTGATGCTTGTGTGATGGGTGTTTTACCTATGAGGCCATTTCTCCAGCCCCCAAGATTTAATTCTTGTGTAAAAATAAATAGCACACCCACCCATCACTAGCATGCACATTTTTTTTCCTTAAACAGTAAAATCATATTTATACCAAAGAATTGTTTCAAAATAAATTTCTTTATGAGTTATTTGTAAATCTCTGTGTACCTACTTTATATACCTATAACTTCTTAGGTTATAAAAAAAAAACTTTTAGGGTGATGCAAAGGAGTTACAATTGGAAAAAAAATTAAGAAACCCTTCTATAAAGTATAGAAGAAAAAGGCAATGGGTGACTAATCCGTGTGTATGTATTTACCATGCTTAAAATACATGCATCCTGTTTCCTACTCCCACTGCAGTGCTGGCCACTTAGAGACACAGTGTGGAGTCTGATAAGATAAATGCAAAATATTAAAAATGAAGCAAAGGATTGTGTTGTGTGTACACATATTCACAGAATGAGTGCATTCATAGACACGGATGCCCAAATTCAAATGCTAACCAAGGAGAGTCTTGGTATTGAGGAGAGAGGCTGGGAGAATCTTCAGCTCAAAGGGATCAGGGTAAAGACACAGATGTGGAAAATCACACGCTAAAAGCCAGAGTCCTAGGTTCAAACACCAGCACTGATGCTTCCTGGACTGTCTGGACAAATCATTTAAACTTTGAGTTTCAATCTCTCCTATGTAAACATGAGACTGCTCCCCACCTAAGATCCTTACCTCAGGATGGAGAATGGCCCAGTGGTAGGAGGATCTCACATTCTGCCCAATAGAGACACAGCTTTACCATGTATTTGGAAAGTCAGACTGCAGACTGTGTTATCTGGGGAACTATGCATCAGGTGAGCAAGAAAGGAGCACGCATCCATGATCCCAGCCCCGAGGCAGGTCAGAGCCAGGCTGGGCAGCCAAGCCAGAGAACTGAGAAAGGTCTATGGCCTGATTTCAAATCCTTCCACACTGTGGGACACCTCAACAAGGGTTTATCAAAAATACGTTCCCTAGACCCGAGGCATTGTTCTCACCTGGGAATGTTTAGTAAGGCAAATTTTGGGGGGCTCTGAGGCACACTTCCTAAATCAGGAACTCCAAGGACAACAGGTTTGTCACAATTCCTCCCCCCTCACCCCCTCACCCCCCCACCCCTGCTCAGGAGGCAGAGCTTTACCCCAACATCTATACCCAGGCAGAGTTTAGAAAAGGTCTCCTTTAATTCAAGAATCCTAGGGCCCTTCAGGCCCCGCTGAGCCACAGTTCACACCATCCTCAGGCGTTAGAAGAGCAAGGTGCAGGTGACCCACCAACAGTGAGCACCGCTGCTTCAGTCCCGGGGTGGGGGTGGAGGTCCGAGCAGTTCCCAGTCCAGAAACATCCCAAGCATGCCTCTCACTGGATGTGTGACTGAGGGGTGGACAGCAGCAGAAGAGAGAGCCCTTAGAAAATAAATCAACTCACTTGAGGGTGTAAACAGGCTCCACTTTCCTTCAAGTACGTGAAGCGGAGCACTACTGCCTTCTTGTCATGGTGTCTGCTTGGTGTCAGAAGTTGTAAGTATGTTCTCAAACAGCCACTACTCCTGGTGACCACGTCCCTTCCCAACCTCATCCCTACATCATCTGAGATGGCCCAGCCTCCCCCCCCTTTTTAAGATTCATTTTATATCTTTAACAACTATGAGCATGCATGGGTATGTGAGTGCAGGTGACTGTGGAGGCCAGAAGAGGGCAGCAGAGTGCAGTCACTGGAGCTGGAGTCACAGGTGGTTATGAGCACCCACGTGGGTGCTAGGGACCAAACTGCTGCCCTCTGCGAGAGCAGTGAAGGCCTTAACCTCTGAGCTGCTTCTTTAGCCTCAGAGGTCCATATTCCATTATGATATCTTGGCCTCTTCAGATTCTTCCTTCTCAGAAACTTCTTTATATGACTGTCTGATTACAAGGAAGAAAAAGACAGAAAGAAAAAAACTCCAGCCAAACTAGTTAAGCCTGGTTAAAAAAAAATAAGAAATTATGGCAGAAGCTAAAAATACAGAGGGCATGATTAATTAGTGTGTGTCAGGGGTTTGTAAAGTTCCTGTCTCCACCTACCAATCCTGAAAAGAAAACCTATAATAACTACAAATTGCAATTGCTAAAGACTATATATGCACGTTTACAGGTGCATGCATGCATGTACAGGCATTCGTATGCACACGTGCATGCACACAAGCTGAAGTTCTATCAGAACAAAACACCCCTCTGCTCATTGGGCAAAAGCTGCAGCTCCTGCCAAGTGCAAAAACATTATCCATCATAATTATTAAAATTTCAATTATTGAGAACATAAAACACACCAAACAATGTCTACGGCACAGATTTACTTATTTGAGCACTATGAATCCACGCCATAGCACCCTTTCTAACTTTTCCCCCTACAATTCTTCAATGCCTTAGAAATTAAAAACTTCTTACAATGACCAAGTAACACCTTCTACAGATACTCTGGGCAGAACTTAGCAAACAAATAGTCATGTGCCTAGTAGTAGAGTATAGTTTCCAAGGAACATGTTTGCCTCCCATGTCTATCGTATTCTTAAAGATGGCGTCAGCCTGTCACTCCAGAGATACAGGCTACCTCTGTTTTGATGAAGACATTACAACATCACAAGTCTAGCCCTAACTAGAATGAACGTTCAAAGCCGTCCCGCCCTGCCAACCCTCCCTCACTAACAGGAATCCAATGGGAAATTCAAAGACTTGCCAAGATCAGACAGCTCTAGGTCTAGTAAGAACTAGCACTTTCCTGTCTAGAAGCTCAACACACTGTGCTTTCTACTGCTCCATTCTGTCTCTGAGGTCCAGACAGAGTCAACTAGGCATGAGAGTCTGTGATCTGCAGGGCCAGCTGCCCCCGACATAACAGCAAGGTCGTGTTCAGAGACAAAGTTCCTGTCAATCACCAGCCCCTAGGAGGGTCAACCAGAATAAAAAGCTATAGGGCCTCCTTTCCTTAGCCCCCCCCCCCCTTGGCCTCAAGTTTCCCTTCACTAACAAGGAAAGATTCCCTTCACCCATCCACTCTTGCAAGACAGCTGGGGCTTAGAAACCACAGCTGACAGAGTTCTGGAGGAGCCTTCCGAGCTCAGAGTGCTCCCAGGAGCTCTCCATGACATCCTACTAAAAATCAGGACCCATCTCTCTTCTGGCAAGCAGTGTGATGTCGCAGTCTTGCTGGCAGTATAACCCCCACCCCTTCGCAGCAGCAGGGCTCTGCAGGAGGAGTGGACGGACCTTCAGATTCAAGACACACTGTGCCTGCAATGTCTGGGCCTGACTGAAATCCGACCATCACAGGCTCGCATGCCGTTGGGGCTCGGTCCTGGTGGATCTCTTTCGGGCACTCTTCCAAGAATTCTTACTTCTTAGTTTATTCTGTTGGTTAAACCCAGGATTGCTCTGTATGGTCCAGGCTGGCCTCCAACCAGCAATGCATACCTCCGTCTCGGCCTCCCAAGTGCTGCGACTGGGATGAGAGCCACCATGTGTGCCACCACATCCTGCTGGAAACCTCACCTCACCTTACACTCAAGCATGGCGGCCCTGGCTGAAGGCTGACACTAGGTCGCTTGATACTGGAAAAAAGGAAAGAAAACACTCAACAAGCTATAGGATTGGGAGTGGGGGAGGGGAAGTTTAATTCCGCAGAGACTGCTCTCCAGATTCAAATCACCCGGAACGGAACGCGGGACATCTGTAAATACTCCAGAAGCAAGAGCCTCTCCAACAGTCTGTTTTTCTAAGCACTCTCCTGCTTTAAAGCTCTCAGTGCCTCTTCATACCTACAGAATAGAGAACACAGCTCCTAGGCAGGCAGGCTTGGCATTTCAGTCATCAGTTCGACACTATGTAAATAAGATTGCCCACCGTCCACACTGCTTTAGCCATTGACTTAGTGTGAAATAAATCAGGCCACAGTTTTGTGACTTTAAAGGACAATAAACCTTGAGTGTGTGCCGCAGCGGCTCTGGGGGTGGGAGCTGAGAGCAGCTGAAATGAGGGGGTTCCAGCTCAGGGTCTCCAGGGGTTTCCCTTGCAGGACAGAGCTGCAGCCGTGCAAAGGTCGGCCTCTGCTCTGAAAACCTTGCTTCTACGGTAGCTGCCTGAGAGGATCCGTCAGTGCCTTCAGGACAGCAGGCATGCAGAGCGTCATTTCTACACTGTTCCACTGGCCACGCAGGTCAACCCTGCTCAGCTGAGGAGGACTCGAGAAGAGGGTGTGGCCGCCAAGAGGTGGGGTTCCGAGAGGCCACACTGACGCTCACCACCATAAGGTGCACGGACTGGGCGAACCTTCTGCCTTGTGGCTGTCTTAGTAGGTGTGCGTTGGTTAGAGGGCTCAGTCCCTGCTGCTGCAGCATTGGAATCTGGTTCCCTCCAAGCCTTAGTCTCAGCTCTCACATCTGTATCAAAGCTACTCTAGTCCTGATGACAAGAAGTCACTGTGAGAATGAGACAAAAACCAGGATAGGAAAGCACTTCGTACACTGTGACTCCCAGGAACACCCGTTCTCCGAGGTCTAACTGTATGAACGTTTATGAAGCTGTGGCTCTAGCGGGAGCCCAAGTTTTCCAGGCTGGCTTCTGTCTACACCGAGTACATCTCTATGCAGCCTTTCAGAATTCCACACTGGTTTACCTGGCAGTCACCCCTGAAGGGCAGACTCTTGAGCCACTGAGAATAGACAATAACGGTTTGACTAATGGAGTGCCCAGCCTTCAAAAGCTCATTCACCCTCAACCACTCCCCAGAGAAATAACTCCCCCGGCACCCACACTGTCCATAAAGAACACATAAAGGGAAGGCTGGCTTTATTCTCATATACCCAAAGCACCTGAAGCCTGTGGCAGAGAAAAGAGTTTAATATTCTCAAAAGTTCTTAGGTACTGAAAGCCAACGGCTCTAGCATAAATGATGATTTAGGGGCTTTTTGACAAATGCCTGCCTTCCCAGGTTTTCCTTCCACCTAAGAGAAGTGTAGGAGGTCTGGAGTGAATGTGTAAAGATAGACTTCCTAATTTTTTGATAGTTATTGATTTGGGGTTCACACGTGCCATGGTACATGTGTGGAGGTCAAAGGACAGCATCCAGGGGTCAGAGGGCAGCATTCAGGGGTCAGAGGGCAGCATCCTGGGGTCAGAGGGCAGCATCCAGGGGTCAGAGGACAGCACCCAGGGATCAGAGGACAGCATCCAGGGGTCAGTTCTCTCCTACCCTATGGGTCCTGGGGATCAAACTTGTGCTGTGCCCTTGGCTGCAGATATTTTTACCTATTGAGTCATCTCATTGGCCAATGGTGCTAGAATTCTAAACACACACCCACACACACACACTCTTACTTGTGTGTCCTGCTAAGTCAACTACTTAATACAGAGGTAGTTGTAAAGAACCTTTGTAGACAAAGTTAAAGCCAAGAATGAGATGAAATTGGAGACAGTAAGATTGTCAGGGGTGTGTGTGTGTGTGTGTGTGTGTGTGTGTGTGTGTATCCCAATGATGTTGGACATAACCTTGTGGCCATCAGTCACGTAGGTCCAGGCCCCTAGTGTTCCGGCTGGACTCTACCCCCACAGTCACCTGGCTATAGCCAGGTTTGCCCCACCCCACGGTTACCTGGCGAGAGCCAGGTAGGCTGGCCCACTATAAAAGGGGCTTTGTGGCCCTCCTCGCTCTCTTGTCCCCCTATTCCCTTCTCCCCATTCCACATGGTCATGGCCAGCTCTCACCCCTCTATCTTTTCTTTCTCTCTTTTCTTTCTCTATCTCCTTTCCTTTTCCTACTTTTCTATACTAAAGCTTTAAAGTCATGGGCTGCCTCTTCTTATCAAAACCCGCCATGTAGGAGCAATGGAGCAGGCCTCAGCGTCTCCAGCTGCCAGACCGGAGCAAAGACTTTCCTGCCTGGCCAGGCTTCCTCTACAGGCACACGGGGGCCATGCCAGAATGGCTCCACATTCTGGGCAAGGACCTTCCCCACTAGCCGGGTGGCCTCCCTCCGCAGGTACACGGGAGCCCACCACCCCTACACCGGTATGCGGGCCCCCGCACGGTTCCCCCACACAACACCATTATCTGAGTCCTAAAAGCAACGGGAAGAATAGTAATGAGAGACGCGTGAAGGGAGGGGAGCGAGGAGGCGAGGCTGCAGCAGGAGGAGAGCGGGAGAGACTGAAAGCATGACAGGAACTTAGCTCACCGCTGCAGGCTTGGCAGATGGGGGAAGGAAGGCAGTCCAAGGAATGCGGGCAGCTTCTAGAGCAGAGTGACCCTTGCTGACAGCTGGCAGGAAACGACAGTCCGGGTGTCCTGAACACAAGGCGCCAGATGCCTCTGGCCCATCTGGTGAATCTGTAAGTATGCCTTCGCTTCGGCCTTGTGAAATCTGCCCGTGTGTACCAAGACTTACGAATATACAGCCATAATGTGGGGTGTGTGTGTGTCTGTGAGGGCAGGCAGGAGTAGGGGGAGAAAGAACAAGGGGCAGAGAGACAGACAGACCGACCGACCGACAGACAGACCTACATATTTCTACATCATAAAGAAGCCTCTGGAAACAAGGACTGAACTGAAGAACTGGGCGAGTGTCTCCGTGCAGACAATGGCTGGTGTATGACCTTCCCAGATCTTCACACCCAGGCGCTGGGCTCATGCACCCCGTCCCCATGTGCCATCAATGCAAATGACAGCTTCCCAGGTGGCCAGAGCCTGATTTCTCAGTAGGACGAGAAGAGTCACAGCTGCCCATATGATAATGTTACCTTTTTACATGCTTTTCACCAGGCTACTCCAGCCATCTCTGCCTACTGTTCTGAGCTCCCGACTGGATGGTATTCCGCTATCTCCGCTACCAGATACTTAGTCTTCTAACTTTTGCTTGCTGTATAGTTAATAAACTCACTCTTTCAAAGTTGATATGACAGCTGCCACAGATTATTCTCCAGACAATACAGAACACTATGCTAGTGAAGGCCGTCAGATTTGCCCTTCACGGGATCAGTGTATGAATGAACATTATGTTCAGCCGGACTGCTGGCATTACACCACCTGCACCAGGTTGAGCTCTTCAAAGTTTCTTCACGGAAGGAGGTGGTTCCTTCCCCCTGAAGGAAGAGAGATAAGTGGTGGATGGGGAGAGGCTATTACTTTCCTCAGTGGTGTAGTCACTGGTCAGTTGCCCATGCCCCAGGAAATAACCGCCTACCACTGCTCAGGAAAGCAACTCTAATTAAACTCAGTGGGTCTCACCTACACAAGTCATAAAACTAGGAGGTAGACTCGTTGGGAAGAAGGGCTCTGGTGAGAGAAGATGGTGGATGAGACGGAGATGAATAGTGAACATGAATAAAATGCATTATATATAATATATAATTATATATATAATATAATTTATATGAAATTATCAAATAAAATTAAAATAAGAATTGATTATAGCAAATAGTATAATTCACTGCCTTTCATTTAAAATATGTTAATTTAATAAAGAAATTATCATAGGGTACAGTAAAGTCACAGAAACGATACAGCATGTAGACCAATACATTGATCCATTCATTTTTTTTGCCCCATTCCAATGGCGGCCATCCCAGGCATCAGGGTGCTGTGTCCAAGGGCCGCATGAACAGCTGGACGCTCAGCCAATCCTAACGACAGCCTCAGCTTCCCTAATTGGTCCTGGGCAACAATGGGCAGTCTGTCACAGTGCAGAGCGCAATGCCTCAGCTCTTAGAGTCGATCTAGCAAGTAGCTATTCAAATGTCTATTACCAACCAGAACTGTTCTTAAAGAGTTATTGATGCTTCTATTTATTCCAAGTCAAACATCCAAATGCACTGTGAAAGCTCGGCTCTGTACCGTGAATCATTCAAACCCTCCTCTTTGTGTGATGGAATGTTAGCGTGGATCTATAAAAAATGAAGTACGGTTGCTTTAGGAGGGAAAGGAGATTTCCTATTCAAGAGAGCAGCCCCAGCAGCAGTCTCTCCACAGGGCGTTCTTGGCCTGAGGCGAATCACACATGACCTCCACTAAAACGCTCAGTCTCATCCTCAGACCCGGCACACTGGGAACTACTGCCACCTGTGCCCTATAAGGAACTCAACTTACTCTACATGACTTCATCTTACCCCCTTCCCCTTCATCCTTCAAATACACCCTTAGAAGAGACTCTCCACTCTGGGTCTCCTCCCTCAAAGCCCCCCTTCCAACCTCAGGAATCCTATTTGTGAGGATCCAACATAAGGCTCTATAGCCTCCGCCAGTGTGAAAAAGTCTTGCCTTCCCTTCTGTCAATCTTACCGGCCAGACTAGCTGGCCCAGGGCCCCCCTGTCACGGCCCTGACTTTGCTCGTCGGCTGTCCTAAGACTTGTCTTGGTAACAGGACTACAGTTACCTGAGAACAAGGAGCACAGCCATCCTCTGGCACCCTGAGCTGATGGTATTAGCATTTCCTCACTGTGCGCAGCAACCACAAAGGGACGGTAGGGCTGCCTTTTTAGTTTCTGGCCTGGCCACCATCTGGTCCCAAACGACTATACCAAAGGCTAGCACAATGCAACAGCTTTGTGACATTTTTTTAAGAGCCAGCATAAAAGAAAAATCCACAAAAACAAAAAATAAAAAAAGAAAAAAAAGAAAAAAAAAACAACAATGTTCTCCAAGCCAGTTCAAATCAGCATTTGTTCTCCCAAACTAGGGCTGAGCACCATGGCAAGTCGCCACCTCCTGCAGCCGTAAGGCAGAGTCAGTCAAAGGTTGTTGGAGAAGACTCAGCCTTACGGGGGAGGGGGGGTTACTGCTTATGAGCAAGATGTGAGAACGGCGTGTGGGATGACGGTAGGGACGCCCTCAGCAGTACTGAGAACTCGCTTAGGCCGGGAATGTGAAGAACAGGCCAAGGAGACACAGGGCCACAGGGAGGGACAGAGAAGAGGCAGGCAAGGCGGAGTCACACACATCTCTGAGACTGTCCCTTGCAGCTGCCAGTGACCCTTGCTAAGAGAACATGAAGCACACCCAAGGCCCTAAAGCCAACCACTCCCCCTTAGGTCTTCATTTCCATTTACGAGTAGAGTTGAAATGTTCCCGACAGGTGTGGATTTCTCCAGTTATTTTGTTAGTTTATAAAACAAAGCGGATCAGACCCTCCACAGCAGGAGTGGAGTAAAGGGTGGCGCAGTAAATCCACAGAGACGCCTACTCACATGACAGAGGACACAGGCCTCCGGGTTTGGGTCAACATTAACCTAGCTGAGTGGAATGTCCTGCCCAATCTAGTGTGAGGCCGCTGACAGTGCACCAGAGCACATCAGCTCTCCACGAGCAAGCCTCTGTCCAGCTCCCCACAGTGCACTGGGACCTTGTTTAGCAGAGGAAGGGCGCTGGAGAGAATGCTCAACCTGTAAATTTAATAAATTGTTCAGCTGTTTTATGAGATGTGAATCTCCCTCTTGTATTTAGCAATAAAAAGGCTTATTGAACAAAGCAGCCATATCTTGGGAGCCTGCAGGTATGCTATTATCTACCCTGAATCCTCCAACTACCTATGGAAACTTACTCCTTAAAAAAAAAAATAATGTGATAGGGCTTTTGGAAAATGATCAGGACTAAGAAGGGTCACAGGAGACCAGGGCCTCTTTGATGACATCAGTGCCTGTGACTAACAGAGGTGGAGAGACCTGAGCTGACACAGACCTGTTCTGGCAGGTCACGCCCTTCTCCATCCCTTACAATGAGAAGAGTTCTTGGGAGGTTGAGGAGACGCTCACGCTTTGCTCCCTTCAAGTTCCCAGGCTACAGACGCATAGGCAAGCAATCCTCTGCTCTTTAGAAATAGCCCAGTCTGTGCTGTTCGGTTATAAGACAAGCTATAAATGAACAGAATCCAAGAAACAAGTCATTCGACAACTATTACAGCTCTGCTATAGCCTTAGGTCCCACACCCTGGTATATAGAGGTTTTATTAATCGTCACTCAAATTTACAAAAGCAATTTTTAAATTCATTTTACAGACGACAAAAATAAAAACCAACAAAAACTCTTGAGTCCTTCAATGATTAAAACGTAAGCAATGACACCAGGTATTTCTAGTTCTGGGCAGAAAGGTTAGGTTGCTGCGGCCAGCTTCAGAGAGTCGGGGGCGGGGCAGGGGCAGGCCCTCGGGATGTCCATCGCTGGCCATACCGTCCCATGACCACTGTCTGTGCAAGGTCAGACCTGAGAAGTCCTGCCTTTAACTTTCACACAAAATACCTTTAGTAAGCAATCCGAGTGTTTAACTTCTCTTGTCTTTAAAACGCAGCCCGAAGAGAGAAATCAGTGTAGACATTTAACCAGAGAAAGGACGGCATCAATAAAATACCTATAGGAAACACATATATTCCTTTTCCAGAATAAGGCTCCATGTTAAAAATAATGTTTTTGAAGGCTGACTTTTAAAAAAATCACAAATGGTCCAGTGGTCCTACTACCCCCCCCCCTGGCCTGGGCTTCCATAGGCTGTCCTAACATCTATGTGATATAAACTATTCTATGTTTTCACAAAAGGAAGACAAAAAGACTACCAAAGAAAGAAAAGCTAGTCAGAAAGCAGTGTGAGATCTGGAGACCCACAGGGACAAGAAGGAAAGAAAGGACACAGAAACTAACAGGGCTTCCAAAAGGACACAGGGACCACAGGAAGAGACTCCCAGCAGCCAAGCTCGCTCCATGTAATAACGTTGATTGACTGATTATAACATATTGAATGGGTAAGAACTCATGCATACAGGAGGCGGGCATAAAACAAAACAAAAAGCAAACAAAAACAAATAAACAGCAGCAACAGCAACAACAACAAAAACCAAAACAATACAAGGGCGGGCAGAGGCAGTCTTTCTATCTCAGTCACGCTCCCATCTGTCCTTGCGCCTCTGACTGCGAACCATGTTCCTTCTTCTGGCTTCCTGCTTTGAACTGGCCTTTTCCACAATGAAGGCAACGGGAAGGGCATGAGTGAGCCCCACGGTGGGCAGCGCCCTCTGTGGCGGGGAGGATGTGAGTCTTCACACAGCCGGGGCTTTCTGAGGCTAGGGGCTGGAGGAAGTGGATAAAGAGGAAGGGCACCAATTCACTTTATTTTGGGAATTTCAAGGCGGGGGGGCAAGAGACTCTTCTCATTTTACACCAGCTTTGTGAAGTGCTTTGTTTGCCCAGTTTATATTTTCTCAATGTTGGCAAAGTTCAATACACTGCAGAGTTGTGACTAAATAAGGAAGGGGGAAAGGGAGGGAGATGGAAAAAAAAAAAAAAAAGAGAGGGGAGATGGATGGACGGACAGACAGACAGGCGTACATACGCCACAGAGGCAGAGATAGGGCAGAGTCAGGAGGTGCTCCTGGCAGTGAAGACGAAGGCAGGAGGCGGCCAAAGACCGACGGGAACATGCCCAGTCTCCGCCCACTGCCCCAGGGGTGTGACCTGAAGATGCCCTCTTCGCCCCTGCAGTCTCCCAACTAAAGGAGTTGGTCTCAATGACCTTCACCCGCTATGACCTCTCACTACCTTCATGAGCCCCAAGTTCTTGTTCCTCACTGGGTTGTTATGGGAACTAAAGGGCCCATATCTCTACTGAAAGTATTTGAAGCTGTGCATAGTATGTAACGGGCATGAACAAATGCTAGAAGTCATCATTATGGTAACAAATAGGATTACTATAACCGCTATTACCTGTCCCAGGGTGTCTCCAGGAGCTAACAGTTGCTCAGGAAGGAGCCTCCATCTTCCAGCAAAGATCACTTCCGCCCGCCATTCCTGTTTGTCCGTAACGTTGTCTTTGATCTCTGCATCTCTTATTTCAGGTGAGATGCCTGCCCATAGCACATGTCCCGCTCAAACCACACCAGGATGCTGCTCCTTGCGTGTAGGAGAACTGAGACATCTATCAGACTGCTTTCTATTCCCACAGGAAACAAGGAACATATCCCAGAGCAGAGTCAAGCATTAGAAGGAACTTCGCAGGACCAGACCACTTCAGGGAGGGGAGTGTGAGCCTGGACTGATGTCCTTTTTATATTCTCCCAGGATTTCTAAACATAAACTATGTGTTTATTTTATATTTCCTTCAGAAAGGGGGGAGCAATACCATCAATACAGAGACAATCCCACCTTTATGTCTCCCCAAAATTACCCAACTGTCTTGTCCCTTTCAAAGTCTCTTAGCAAGCTGCAAAAGCTGTACTTTAAGAAAATATGCATTACTTTATGTAAAAAAAAAAAAAAAAATCCCTTGAAGTATCATTGTCTTTGGGTTGCCCTCTGGGCTAGGACTATCTAAAAATAAAACACGGCTTCACAGACATGAAAGGAAATAGAATTCTCCCAATGAATGTGATGTCGCAGGAGGACTGAGCAACACAGAATTATGGGATACTCTTCTTTCATGGATGTCCGTTTTTAGCTCCAGCTCCCCGTCTGGTAGGTCTGGGGACAATGCTGAGCAAGGGAAGCCAGTCAGTGCCATCTGAAGGATAGACAAGGACAGAGACATCTAGAAAGGGGTAAAGTGACCGGCTGCAAGTCCACGTCTGTTTCAAGTCCACGTGCCTCCACGGACGCCCCTCTCTGCAGATATAGCCATTCGTCAGGTTTACTGAACCTCTATGTGAGATGCCGGGACGATCTTGGGGGATGAGAAGGGAGCAGTCCTAGTATCCTCACAGTTTGTCACAATACAGGCACATAGGGGAGAAGGATCACACCGGAAATGGCCCAGCCAGAGTGAAGAGTACAGCAGGGCCAGAAGAGAGTTTCCCAAGTCTGATCTCACCAGAGGCAAAGCAGCAGAGCTGGAATACACAGACCCAGGGGAAGCAGCCTGTGTTCAAAGGCTGGCACCACTGGCCCAGGGTCCCTGAGTACATTATTCAACCTCCATCTTATTTCTCATTGGAAAACTGAACTTTTTAAAGTCACTGTTTCTCTGGTCAGTCTGCAGTAGGTGAGAACCTTATGTACAGTGCTTAGAACCGGTGTTTGGCAAATGAACACATGATATACGGTCTAAACTGGGACATTGAGCATAAAGGGAAAGGGTATAAATAATTACCCTGGACCAAGAGGAGAGACTTGGGACTGTATGAGGCAAATAAGAACACTCGGTCACTCTGTGCACGCACGCGCAGTTCCTGAAGGATGCCAGCCAAGCACAGGAGCAAGGGGAATGTCAGACGCAGTGGCACAGGGGCAGGAGGCCATGACGAGCCCAAGGAGTTCCCGGTCCTCTGTTACTCACTCCTACGGGGCACTCCCCCTTCCTTCAGCCCTCTCCGTGTAACTGGCATAGCTGCGGGCCATCTTCATGGACTTTCCAACAGCACTTGCTTCTCCCATCAGACCTTCAGCCCAGACGATCCTGGTTTCCCTCAGTTAATCAGGAGCCCAGAGTAGGCACTCAGCGTGCTGGGAGAGGGAAGACCACAGCAGCCGTGAAGGGCGTTTCCTAGAGAGAATTTTGCTCATGTCGCCAGGAGGTGATAACAAGGAACCTTCCTAGACCATTTCCCCTGCAAAAATTCCCTCGCTGAAGGCCTGACCTGCTGTTTGGAAACGGGCCCTCGGCTCATCAGAGTTATCGTGGGATGACGTCAATGCCGGTGTAAGAGGAGACATCAGGGAACTTGGAGAGAGAATTATATAAAGCTTGCCTTCTCCGAGTTTCATATCAAATGCCCCGAGGGCACACCCTTAGAGAGAGATACGGCAAAGGTGCAGGTGGATAGCTTAGTTTTAGCACCCTACCTGCACAAGTTAATTATTTAAGAGCATCGAGAAAATTACCCACAAGCCAGAGAGCTTTAAATTAACATATGGACTTCGCATGCTCATTGCTATTCTTAAGATAATGTATCCCTATGCTAAAACACGGAATGCGTGTGAACAGCTGGGGCAGAAACAGCCACCAGTGAACTGGTATTCTGTGGGTGACTTTAGGGGCTCTTAGCAATGTACGCGAAGAGTCTCTGATCCGGGATATCCTCCGGAGCTGCTTTTTAGTGTGTGGTGCAAGTTCCACAGTTCACTTTGGTAGACAAGATTCTAGTTTTGCCAACGAAATTTCTCCAAGTAGAAGGCTACTGGTAAACACAGGGTCTGCTTCTCCGGGAAGCTTGCAGCCGTGGCCTGAGCAAGAGGGGCATCTAAGTGAAACTTGGGTCTCACTGACATCCCTTGGGCTGAGGACTCAGAGCTACCACTTCATCTCTAGAAGGCCCGTGACCACGATGCCCACTGTGAATGGAGATGGGGGAATAGGCCCGATTTGAAGCTTCATGTCTGCCTGTCAGTCTTCCTTAGAATGAGCTCATTGTGGGGCCCCTCCTGCCATCGAAGAGCTATTAGCCCTTACTTATAATTCTTTATATGTGACCACATGTTTGTGTCCCTTCCATCCCAAAACCTAACTCCCACTGTCAGGTACTCAAAGTTGAGGCTACTGGCAACTGCTTGGGACATTAGTGCCATCACGAAAGGGACACTAACAGACTCCCCTTCCTATGTCTATGAGGTAAAGCATACAATGGCTTATAGCCAGCCACCCAATGAGCCAAGGAAACAAATTTTGTTAGTGCTCTGATCTCGGTGAACTCCCTCACTGTGGGAAGGAAACTCCTGCTATTCATAAACTACCCAGCCTCTGGTAGTCTATCACAGCCGCCTTAAAGGCCTAGGGTACCTGCAAAGTGAAGACAGCAAGAAAACATCCATCCCCAAGAGGCACTGCGAGATTCGCAAAGGTTTGCCTCTCCAAGGTCCTTTCCATGCATGGAGCCCCAGGTGAATTCAGACCACACTGTACACACAAGCCATTTTGCCTGGGTGGTCTTGAAGATCCTCTTTAGAGATGGGGGAACAAACGCGTGTGGAAAGGAGAGGCTCAGTGAGTCAGAGCCCATAAGCGTTCATCTTCCCCTCTGAAAGCACCAGCTCCGTCCTTCCTCCTCTGGGGCATCCATCCCTGTCTTCCTCATTAGCGACACAGCTAGGTTTTGGTATTCGGCTATGTTTCCTTTTCTCATTTTAACTGCTTAATATTTTTGGGGGAAAAAAAGTCTTAAATATCTTACTGTCAAGTTTTTTTTTTTTTTTTTTTTTTTTTTTTAGCAGAGAATTACATAAAGGTTTCAGTATCTATTGTATTTGTTGAATAAATCACTTGGAAAAAAATGATTAGATTCTCTACTTCTCCTAAAAGACCCAGGGATGATATATGTATATAAGAGAGACTTCACACGTGGTAAAGAAAATTGTCTTATTTTATGCAATTATTCTGATTGAACAGACAATTTCTGATCTCAAAACTCTTCCAGGGAAACATATCTCAAAATTCTAATTATTTCCTACTAAGCTGTATTTATGTTTCTGTCGATTAACCACTTAAATTATTAAGTCCCTAGGAATAATTAAAAATTAAAAAAATATAGCAAATCTGTGGCTCTGATGTTTCCTGGCCTCGCAAGCTTGACTCTAACTCTATCTGACTTGGCCACTCAGTTCAGCTCTACCTCGCAGGCACGCCTGATTGCTGGCGGGGGGATCAGGCTTCACCTTACCTGGGGTTGGAGGGACCTTGCTGTTCTAAGACTTGAGAATTAGAGAGTTAGACTGGATAAGTGTAAACGCTGTGACTTTCCCATGGAGCCTAGAAGCGTGGTTTCCTATGGTCCACACGCAAGTTGGGAAGATGGACACGGAAGTTGGGAAGATCACGGAAGTTGGGAAGATGGACACGGAAGGCTCAAACTGAAACCTACACAGGCTGAGCTCCATTCACGGCTTTCAGCCAACATGATGGGATGGTGGATGAGGCCCCGCCCCAGACAAAGAGCTACAGGCAACAAGCCACGAATGAGAGGGGAGAATCGGTCCTCTCCAGGGATGAGCTCTCTCGTTGGCTAACCAAAGCCAAGCAGTCAGCTCTAATAGGGCTTCCATACACATAACACCACAAGGACTCAGCGGTTACAGTGTACGTACATGTAACAAAACCAAGGACCAGGAGAAAAGAAGAAGGGGTGAGGAGGTGGGGGGGGAGGGGAGAAGTTAGGGACAGAATGAAATAGTGAATATGAACAAAGTCCCCTGCATGGCATTCTCAAAGAATTAATAAAACATTACATTAAAATATGTTGCTTAACATTTCAATTATATGTATTCACGTATGTCTGTATATGGGTCTGTGCAAGTACCCAAATTGGTCAGAAGAGAGTGTCTAAGCCACCAAAGTCACTTAGTTAACAGAGGAGTTAACTAAGTCACTTGGGTGCTGGGAACTGAACTCACGGGAGAGGGGGGGTCTTCAGAAGGACGCGCTTTTAACTGCAGAGCCAATGCTCCAGCCTGGGTCCACCGCTTTTTAACCAAAGTTCTGTTCCCAGCACCACCGCCTTGCGACAGATTTCTGTTGGCGCTTTCTCAAAGCTTCTAGAGAATTCAGTGCTGAGGACATAAGACACGAGAAGCCAGCTGGCAGCTCCCAGGGGCTGGCTGCCGGGAACACTGCCAGAGAGGACACAAACCCCTGTGCCCTCCGAGGGCACCACGCTCATTCTGCCTGGGAACCTGGCCCAGCAGTAAGCAGACCAATCCTTCCGCAGAGGAGGCCAGTCCAGAGACCAGGAAGCCACCTGGGTTCAGGAAGCCTACCGAGCAAGGGCACTTAGCTGGGCAAAGAAAAGCTGAAGGGTGGCCATGTCTGTCTCCTCAGTTTAAGAACTCTGGAGGCTGGCCTTGGAGATGAATGTGACCTTGGTGTCCCTCTTGAAGACAAGAGTTTGTCTTTGTTTTTGTTCAGGAATGCACCAGATACACCCTTTTCTCTGTGGAGCAAGTGGAGAGAACAGACCAGTGGAGGAGCATATGACCTCCTCGACTGTGGCTCTGGGAGCACCTGGTGGCCCTGCTGCCTGGCAGCTTCTCGGTGTCATGTGGCTGGCCACTCTGAACACCACTGCAATCATTACAGTGAGAGAGAGAGGGGGAAGTAGGGAAAAGACAGAGAACAATGAAATGGCCAAGTCCTCTCTACAAGATACAGTTACAAGGCCTTGGTGTGTTTGCCCTATAGTTTATAAACATAGCTGCCTTCCTGTGTGGCCCCAGCACAGTCGCACACCTAAGCACCTACTCATTTCTCATACCTTGTCCAAGCCTTATTCTGGCTTGGTCAAAAGGTAAGTGAATCATGGCGGCTCTGCGCCATGGGTGTAGCAGCCCTTGGGCTCTAGCCTGACTACCTCCTATGCAGAGGGAGAACACAGCTCCCGCCTCCAAAGCTCCCGAGATGCCATCCCTTGGCTCTGATGGCAGTGACTTGATTCTGATGCCTTGGCTAAGCTTTGGCTTCTTGTCATTGGCCTGTCCCTAGGTCTAGGTTGGTTCCTTCCATGAGGCTGACTCTACCCAGCCCTGTAGAGAGGATGCAGCTCCCACAGGCTCCACATCCTTTGATAGACTGGCTACCACTCTCTGCCAAGGCCCTCTCATGGTTCACCCTGAAGACTCTCATTAGCCTCTGCCAAAAAAGAGATGGACAGCCTAAAACCCAGGTAATCCATTCAATCACTCGGACTTTATTTGAAGTAGAAAAACGGAAGGAAATAGTTCCGAGTGGAAGAACAGGGCTATGGCCTTTGTGGGCACAATAGTTCTGCCTTCTGCCACAGCCTACATCTCTAGGGAATCTTCTCTTAGCTTTACCTTCGGTCTCTTTGTGATCTCCAGTTCACAGAGGCAACTACGGGCTGGGCTCTCACACCTCAAACTGGTAGAAAGTGACATAAGAAAGAAACTATTTAATAGCCACTGCAGAGGCTTCTGTGGTGGTTTGAAGATGCTTGGCCCAGGGAGTGGCACTATTAGGAGGCCACACACTGACAAGGTGTGGCCTTGTTAGAGGAAATATGTTAAGACTGTGGGGCTGTGGGGATGGACTTTGAGGCTCCTGTGATTAAGCTCCACCCAATGCGGATCAGACCCTCCTCCTGGATGCCTCTGTATCGAGATATAGAACCTTCCACTCTTCCAGTACCATCGTCTTACCTGTATACTGCCATCCTTCCTGCTATGATGATAATGGACGGAACCTTTGAAACTGTAAGCCAGCCCCAATGAAATATTTTCCTTGATAAGAGTTGCCTTGGTCATGGTGTCTCTTCACAGCAGCACAACCCTAACTACGTCAGACCCTGAGGAGGCTCCAACTTCCATCTGCAGCACAGCCCACCTGTATGGACAATAAGGAAGGCATGGAACCCCTGACTCCTCAGAGGTAAGAAAGCATGCAGGGCTATACAACGACAGACATGCAGGGCATCGCTATTATTACTTGCCCTTTTTAAATGCCCAGCTTAATAAATATAAAATGCATGCATAAATATGTATATATACATATATGTGTGTGTATATGTCTATAATTAATGCATATGTCTCGATGAACTTGAACATATACTCACAGTTCCACACTATAACCAAGGTACAGATCATATCTACCGGCTCAAACTTTTCCTTGTGTCTTTCTGTGTGTTTTGGGGAGGGGAGGTCAAAATACTTAACATGAAATATGCCCCTTTGTCCTTTAAAGTGAATCAAGCCACGTGGCTAAGTATAGGCACAGCACTCTTCACCTGGTCTCTAGAACCTACACACCTTTTTTTTTTTTTAATTTTTTTAATTGGATATATTCTTTATTTACATTTCATTTCCCTTTTTCTGGTTCCCCATGCCCCAAAGGTCCCACATGCCCTTTTCCCTCCCTCTGTTCCCCCATCCACCCCTTCCCACTTCCCTGTTCTGGTATTCCCCTACACTGATGTTTTGATCCTTTCTAGCACCAGTGTCCACTCCTTCCTTCTTGTCGGATATCATTTGATATGTGGATTGTGTCTTTGGTGTCCCAAGATTCTAGGCTAATATCCACTTATCAGTGAGTGCATACCATGGGTATTCTTTTGAGACTGGGTTACCTCACTTAGTATGGAACCTACACACCTTGCAGAACAGAGACTTCACATCCTCTGAAAAAGTGAGGCCCCATTTCTCCCCATCCCTGGCAAGAATCAGTAGAAATGTCTGCTGTTGTACAGCTATTTCAGAAGCCTCGTATAGTGGGATTACATGGTTTTTGTTCTTTTGTGACCGGTTTGGTTAGTATAAAGTTCTTTCTTATGTTAATCCATTTTGCCAAGAAGATGGCACTGACGGAAGGAACCGACCCAGACCAAGGGACAGGCCAAAAGACACTGAAGCTTGGCCAAGACGTCAGAATCAAGTCACCACATCAGAGCCAAGGGAGGGTGTCTTCAGTGACAGGATTTCCTTCTTATATTAGGTTGAATATATGTGTTTCCCTTCCCTATCATCTGTTGCTACTTATGCTTTCTTCCTTATCTTGGCTATTATGAATAATTCTCTAATGGTCATCTATGTGTAGATATCTGTTAAGAGTTTGTAATTTAAAGAATTTGAATATGCAAATGACCTCACCTTCCAATAAATCTACATTTTTTTGACCTCATGAATGTAGTAAAGGTGACATTCGCGGGCTGGGCTGCTTCCTGTCGGACGCAGCCCGCTGAAGCCTGCCTGCATTCCTGCCTCCTCTGCTCACTCCCCTCTGCCACGCACAAGCCTCTTCTGCCAGATGGAGTTCCCAGGGCTCCAGGGCAAGGTCTCACACCCGGCACAAGGAGAGCCTCTCAGCCTGGCTGTGTCGGGTTGCAGGATGCTCTGAGTCACTTGAGTATAATTGGGGAGGATTGGCAGTGACCTCTGAGGGTTTTTCCATTGTGGATGCCACTCAGGGGCCCCTGGGGACACAGGAGAAAGGACTTGAAGGGTCCCTGGGGATGCAGGAAGAGGATTAGGAATCCACCAAAGCCCAGCTGTATAGAACTGCACTCACCACCCTCCTACACTCCAAGAACATGCTCATGGCCTGGAGTTAGCACTGACAGGTAGCCACCAGAGGGGATTATGATAAGAGGCTCCGAGTCAGGGCAGACCAGCAGACCTGCCCACGGGTGCCAGAAACTTTGAGAAGACATTATTATAAGGGTAAGGGAGGAGACGGGTCCAAATGATAGGTGCTATCAGTTTATGGCAAATCCATTTTCTTAGAATAATTTTTTTAAAGGTTTATTTATTTATTTTATATATATGACTACACTGTATCTGTGCAGATGGTTGAGAGCCAGCATGTGGTTTCTGGGAATTGAACTCAGGACCTCTGCTCGCTCTGGTCCTGCTCGCTCCAACCCCACTTGCTCCACTCGCTCCTGGCCCCGCTCGCTCTGGCCCTGAAGATTTTTTATTTATTATTATATGTAAGCACACTGTAGTTGTCTTCAGACACTCCAGAAGAGGGCGTCAGATCTCATTACGGATGGTTGTGAGCCACCATGTGGTTGCTGGGATTTGAACGCATGACCTTCGGGAGAGCAGTCAGTGTTCTTAACCGCTGAGCCATCTCACCAGCCCTTTCTTAGAATAAACTAATCATACTTTCATGATTAAAATGGTATATGCTAAGTCAACAACTCCAAAATTCATCAATACACAAAATACTGAGAAAAGGTAGAACCAGGAAACAGCATTCTTGGAAGCATAAGAGTAAGGTTAGTCCAGTTACACCCCTGGACTTCAGACAGACAGACAGACAGACAGACACACAGACAGGACTGACCATGTTCCACTCCTGGCTCAGTGTTATGTGGTGAATGGACAACATATGAAGGGAGGAGGCAGGATGGAGTCACGTGCCCACTGTAACGGAGGCGCAGAGCCCTGCAGCACTGTTGGCCTCGGCCCTTCCCACCCATCCTGCCCAAGGGCTCTTCCTGTGCTACCACAACCAAGGTTCACCCCCACGTGCCTCAGCATCTCAGCGCCCGACACTCCCTCCACAGTGTGGATTTCTCCGCATTTTAATGGAGCCACATACAGCCTGCTAGCCGGTGACAGCACTTTATGACAAGGACATTCTCTGAGAGCAGTGTCTGGTTTGCGTGTTGGGAACTGAGGAGAAGCATTATGTGAAGGAAGTTTAAGGCTTTTAACTGGTTTTGACAAATAACTGCCATGTGTGTGTGTGTTTGTGTGTGTGTTTGTGTGTGTGTGTGTGTGTGTGTGTGCGTGCAATGATGCTGAGACAACTGCATGTACCATGAGATGAACTACACACCCAGATCAACTGGGACATCTGCATACACGGGCGAACCAGCATACTCTTCGCCCAGTAGTTACTGCCTGCGCCGCCCCTGTAACTTACACCTTCGCGCCTTTGAACCCACGTCCTGTCCCCATTCCCCTCGCTCCAGCCTCCTGCAGTCATTGTTCTCTGGTCTGTGCCTGCGGCTTCCACAGTTTTTGTTTTCTCCTGTGAGAACTTGCAGGGCTTCTGTCAGACTTGGCTGGTTTCACTATAATGCCCTCCAGACTCACTCATGCTCCTGTACCGGGACTCCCTTCTTTCCCAAAGCCAGACTGTATTCCATGCCGTGTGTGTATACTTACATGCAAATACCATGTGCACATTTTTTTTCTTTATGCATCAGTTAATAGACACTTTGTGTAGATTCTCCATCTTAATAAGGTAAATACTGTTATAGGAAGCATGGAGAAGGAGTATGTCTGCAACACACTGACTTCAAATCCTCAGGATGGAGCTAACCACACGTGGCTCCCCGAATCTATTTTCAGCTTTAAAGGCACACCCACAGTTTTCCTTTCGTGGCTGGACTGACTGACATTTCCACCAAGGGTTCCCTCTTCTCTGGGGCCTCGCCAATATTATCTTTCATCTCCATAAGGGCAAATGGGTTTCTTTCTCTTGAAGTGCTTGAGTTCTGTACCTTAGATACTAACCTATTAGCATAGGTGCCATTACAACTATCCCCTCCCCCCACCCGTAGGTGGCTGTCTCTGCTGTCCCCTGCTGTGCAGGAGCTTTTAGTCTGAGGCAATCATCTGCCCATCCTTGATTGTGATTGTGTCGCCTAAGCCTTGCGGGCCTAACTCGGAAACACTGTCCAGGCATGAGCGCTTCCCCCTGTTGCCCACTAGTATTTTCACTCTCAAGTCTTAACATTAAACTCTTGGATGTATTTTGAGATTTCATATGTGGTATAAGAGCACAACTTTATTCTCTTATGGATGGATATGTGATCTGATTTCCCTAACATCATTTACTTAAAGGTCTGCATTTTATTGTCATCTATTTATAGAACACAAGCTGACCCTAAACGAACAGGTTCTCTTCTTATACCGTTGTTCATTGTATCTATTTTTAAACCAGCACCAAGCTGCTTTGATCACTATATCTTTGATTAGTATACACAGGCATGCACATGCACACACATATGTACATACACACACATGATGTATTTGAATTATGTGTACACACATGTATGTGCATGTGAGTGCAGGTGCCTGAGACAGTATGGGTGAAGAATAGTCTGTTCTCATACGAAGGACACAGCATGACAGAAATCCCTTCCTCACAGCCATGAAGCCCCACGCCCCACGCATGTCCCCAGAGGCAAGCTCCATCTCGGCAGCTTGCAAGCTTCAAACCTTCATTCCTTATTTTATGTATATGACTGCTGCCTTGTCTTCTCCACTCTTACACGGTAAGCTGTTGTATGTCACGCCTGTCCACGAGCCATCTTAAATCCCTCCCATAATGAGATTTATCGAAAATAAATGAGATGTACACTAGAAATAATAATATGGTAATATAAGACAGATTGAAGAGATCATCTCACGGGCAGGCACAGGAACCGCAACAGGAGCCGGGACCAGATGGCAGGAACGAAGCTGGTGGCTGTCCCGATACAATACTGATTAAATTTCAAGCTCTGAGAAAGTTGTTACTTTGCAGAAAAGATGAATTTTACTAAATCAGAAAGAATCTAGTGAAAGATAATCATGTCCCAGCTGTCAAACAGAGGAAGGTAATCAGAGGTTAAGTATTCAGGAGGAACTGGGACCAGAGGAGAACCTATAGAGACTGTAGTGATACAGCCAGGAGCCAACAGTTTAGCACCTATCAGGGCAGTCTGGAACCCTTAGACTTAACTTCAGAAGCTTCCAGAACAGTCTGTTTCCATGTTTGTTGAACCAAAAGGGGCAAGCATTAGTAACCCCACAACCTCACTGAAGAACTCTAATGTGTGATTCCCCACCCATTTTAAGCCTGGGAAACAGCTGAACCCTGTAGAAACAGGCTCATGTTGGCATTTCAATGTTCACTTTTAAATGATATTTTTGTTCCTAGAATGCCGTGTACAAACACTCGTAACTACAGGAGTGCCATATGGAGAGGTTTTTTTTTTTTTTTTTTTTTTTAAATTTGAAAAGAACTGGCCCAGTTATGAATAAAACAACTTGTTGAAAATAAGGTCAAGGGGCCCTTTAATAAATGCTGCACACAAGTTCTTAATTAAGCAGCGTGGGCCTGGAAGTGTGGCTCTGTGGGCAGACTGTGTGCTGAGGAGGCCAAGGGCTCTGCGGTCCTCTCAGGCATGGCAGGAAGCAGGCGTGGTGGCACATGCCTGCAATCCCAGCATCGCATCGGGACGCGGGAGGATCAAAAGCTGAAGGTCACCCTCACTACGCAACAAGTCTGAGGGGCAGCCTGGGCTCACAATGACATCAACAAAACCAGGAATATGAATCCCATGTTAATAGCCACTCCCTTCCTCCCTTCATTTCATTTTAGCAGTAAGGAATGTTTCTGGAAAAAGAGAGAAAGGAAGGGAGGGAAGGAGGGAGGGAAAGAAGGAAGGATGGAAGGAAAGAAGAATGAACAAATTTGTTTTCTCCAGCATTAATTATAGCTAAATAATGTTCAACTAGGCCAGAGGGGGGAAGATTAGGTTTATGCCACTGAAGAAAGAACACACTGTCATTCTACATTTCCTGAGATAAATTTGATTGTTTTCTCTAAGAAACAGAAGATGAAAAAAAGCTGGAGAAAGCAATTACACTTACAGCAAAGCCTCTTATCAACCACCAATGAGTTGGACAATGGTCTGGGCAGTTGACATCCACCCAAGCCAGAGTCAGGGTCACCCTCAGCGCCGGGGAGTTCCTCTGTGTGTCAGGGTGGGCAGGTGCACACATGTGTATCTCACGACCACACTGTATCCCACAGAAATACACAGGAACACAGAGGAGTTAACACACAGACAATTTAATTCACCCCGCACAAACACTCACTGGAGGGACTGTCAAGGACTGCATCCCTGTGGCTTTGTCACCTGGAGCTTCCCAGAGCGCGGGATCACTTCTTCAAAGTCACCTACTGTGACAAAGGCCTGGCCCTGCCTTCTGGAGTCTCCTGCTCATGCAGGCCTGATTTTACTTTGCTGTCTCCAGACTTTTCGGAGCTTCCGGGAGCGTCCACAGCTAGGGAGAAGCGTGGGTGCAAAGTCCTGGCTGGGATGCAAACGCTCAGCAAGCCAACTGTGGCTGTGGTATTTCCACGCTGTGCAAATGGCCGCTAGGACTGATGATGTCATGAGTACCATTTCCGTTCCGCTCCATGTCCCCAACCTTTATCATAAGCTGCCGTTTTCCAGAACAGAAAAGGTGTCCTTTCCTAGTGACTTTTATGTTCACCTCTGTTCCTTTACTCTGCTTCACAAATTGTGACTCACGTCTGAGAAGTCCCCTTACACACAACACGGGCGAAACAAGTGAAGGGTGACTGTGGTTCACACGAAGTGACATTTCTGGGTGACAAGGGGAGGAAAGAGCCAAGCAGAGGAAACCAGAAGCTAGGTCCTAAATCTTTCCTGATTGCTTGCTTGCTTGTTTGTTTTTGTTGTTCGTAGAGCCTGTTTGGAACTCAGCAAAACGTGACACAAATAATGAAGATGCATGAGTCTGTCCATGGCGAAATGCTAAGACCTGTCCTGGAGATCCTTCTCAGTTTTAAATCCAACACTCACAAAGAAGAAACAGGAATCACATTCTTCCCCAAATAGATAACTATCAGTCGACATGCCTTGAAGGTGTTTAGTACTTTTCTGGAACCTTTCCTGGGCTAAGAAGACAGTGGAGCTGGATAGTTGTCAGGGTGGTAGAAGTGATCTCTGGCACAGATAGCTAGGGTATTGCTGGGGGAGGGGGGGTTGGGGCACCACAGCTCCCGCCCCCCACCTCAGAATGGCATACATTAGGATTTTCATCAACCCCCACCCCACCGCCTAGCAAGTGGGGAGCGGAGAAGCAAGACAAGGAAGGCTCTGAATGAGGCAAGATTAGTCATCGAACTCCAGCCCAGTCCAAGGGACGCTGTTGAAGTCAGAACACAGAGCTCAGTCAAGCTGGAGAGCCTTCCGTGACCTACAATGCCATGACTCTTCCCTGGGTAACAGGGAGAGCCTCTGGCTGAAGCCAGCTGCTCTGCGGCTGCAGTTAGGAGTCCTATATAAGCTACCCAAGGCCCTTCCAAAGAGGAGCCCAGTGGGAGTCCCAGAGCCTTGGGGTTGACCCTTACTCTCACACCCAGAGCCCTGGGAGTGTAGCGAGCAGATCCCATCACTGCCACCTGTCAACGTCAGGTACACTGAGGTCACCCCCAGCCTCACTCACCACACTGTCCCTTGGATTCGTTTCCCTGGTTCTATTTCTGGCCCCTCCATGGTGCCTGCAGCTCCTGGGTTTTGTTCTCTGGGACACTAAAGGTCATCAACAAGGTACTACCCTTTCACATCCTTCCTGGAACACTTCCCCTCGCTTCCTGGCCTGACTGAAGCTTGGCCTTTCCCCAAGAATACTTCACCCACTCCATAAACCCCGGCCAAGCCCTCTTGGGCAGTGACTTTCCCCCAGTCCCCTGGACTGTGGAGCTTAGGGGTGGAGTGGGTGTCTTCACTGTGTTCTGTTGGCACGTCCACACCACATTCCTCCCTTCCTCTTACATAAAAATCCTGAGTATTGAATCATGCACGGTTGGACTCATCCCACCCACCCCCTCTCTTTCTGGGAAGGCCGGGGCTGTTGGCTCCCTCAATGTCCCAGATGCCAGCGGCTCTGACCCTAGGTGAACTCAGAATCACACCGGCTTCCAGTACTTTTCTCCAAGGTCATACACCTGTCCTTTCCTGCAGTTCCTCCAGGCCACCATCTCCTGTCAGTTTGTACCCCAGGAACCCCGATTACGACAGTCCGGCCCCAGAGACCCCTGGCCCGTGGACCTACCACTTTTCACTAACCCTCAGTCGCCCCATAATGGGCGCCACCTTGTCAGTCACTTTAAACTCCAGTCAGTTATCCTAACTATGCCCTTCCGCGTGCCTTGAGCCCCCTCGCCACTCTAGTCCACTAGGCAGAGCCAATGCCATAACTCTCCCCTCCCTCATCATTCACGCGTGGGCCCGGAGGGAGAAAAAGAGGACTCTGCGAATGTCCCCACTCTAAATTCAGAATCTTGAACTCTGGCAAAACTGTCTCCAAAACTCCATGCCTCTCTCTCTGGATATTCAGGGGTGGTTCATTCTCTGCAGAAACGAACTGATAGGAACCAACATCACAGGGTTTCAGAATAAGACAGATTTAATTCTGTAAAAGTGAATTTTATAAAAGGCATCCTTCCAGGTTCTAAGGTGGCAGATATGTCCTCGTGAGACTGTCTGTCCAGAGTCCCCCTGCATCATCAATGCTTACGATGATGTTGAGAACGCCCTGCCGAGCGTGCACAGACTGTTTCTCCCCGCCACACACGCGCCATTAACGACATCTCTAGCTCCCTTCCCACTTTTTGTTCATTTTGAGTCAGGGTACCAATAAGTCATCCAGGCTGCCCTTGAGCTCTCTCTGTAGTGCAGACAGCCCTCGAACTTGGTGATACTCCTGCCTCAGTTTCCCAATTAGCTAGGATTACAGACCTATCCCTAGCCTACAGATTTATCACTAATGTCCTTTCCTGAAGCCTATCTTGAGTTTCAGAATGGGGGCTGGTGGATGACAGTCCTACCTAATATCCACTGGCTACAAATAAACATTTTATTCTTTGAGTCTGAGAAGATTAAGACAACTTCAAATTACGGGATGTAAGATGAGAATACGAGTTACAACATCTAAAAGGCTTCCCTCGCTATTGTTTGCACAGTAGGTCCACAGTTTTTTGTTTGTTTGTTTGTTTGTTTGTTTCAAGACAGGGTTTCTCTGTGTAGCCCTGGCTGTCCTGGAACTCACTCTGTAGACCAGGCTGTCCTTGAACTCAGAAATCCGCCTGCCTCTGCCTTCCAAATGCTGGGATTATGGTGTGTGCCACCACTGTCCAGCTTCAAGGTTGTGATTCTTTAAGGTCAAAAACTAATACTCTGTTGCCAGATACACTCACACCAGAGAACAGCACCTTGGGCTAAGACTGACTGAGAATGGATTTTATTTGCAAGAACAGGTGCCCTTCCCTGCTGGGAAATGCATTCTCTGGCTTTCTCTCCAGCTTTCCACACAGAAGCCTCGGTGTCCAGCCCACGGAGCCAAATTGCAGGTTCTTAGGGTGCCTAATGAATCGCCAATGGAGAAAATTGCTGGTTCCTTTTAAAAATAAATGCCTGGAGTGGTAACAGCACTCAGCTAAACAGTACTGGCAGCTACACATTGTGCTCAAACTCCTCTTTCAGTGCGAGGTGCTGATTTTCCTCTCATATCTGCGTAAACATTGGAGGTAGAAGTGTTAAAGTAGAATATTAACCTACTGTCCCCAGCAGCAGGTCCTTACAAATTCCACCCTGCACCTCCCTCCTCTGTCACACAGACCTTGGAATTATTCTAGACTTTAAGCTTCTGGGAAGTAGGATACACACGTCAATGCTCATGATTAACCGAGTGTCATGTACAGATGCTGCTGAACTTGATAAATGCGCCAGTCGGCTAACGGGTAGTCCTGTCCACTGCCGTGTTAGGAATGATGCCGTGAGAGATCCTTCGAACTCTACAAGAAAGGAGATCCTAGATGCCCAACAGAAGGAGGGAAATGGTAACTGCTACGACTTGATCTGTGCCTATTGTTCGCACGTGGGTCACACTTGTATTATTTTCCCTCAAAGCAGCTGAAGGAAGGATGTATTTTGGCTCCTTGGTGCTGGACAGATGGATGTACATGGGAGGGCGTGGCCACAAGTGGTGGCAGGAGCTAGAGGTTGCCTGCTCCGATTGTCACAGAGCAGGAAGCAGAGAAAGGAGCGCACGGGGACTCATCTGGCTTTGGTCCCTTCCCCTACTTATTCCTCCCAGAGGCCCATCCCGTGAGACTGTGTGCAGCCTACACAGAGGAAGCCTTGCTTCCCTCAGGCAGTCCTCTCTAGAAACAGGCCCAGAGGTGTGACTTCTGGTGATTCTCAATCTGTACTATGCAATGGCCCACTATTTTGTGCAATTCAACCATGTAAATAAAGGTAAGATTTAAAACATATATGACACTGCAAATACCTGGGTTATCAGGGACCAGCATGTTTTAAATACTTTTATGGACTTTTTCTTAAATTATATATTTGTTTATTTATATGGGGGATGGGGAATAAAGGTGGGTATGCATGGTGCATGTGTAGTGGTATGTGTGTGTGTGTGTGTGTGTGTGTGTGTGTGTGTTCCATGCTGCATGAGTAAAGGTCAGAGGTTCTCTCTGCCATGTGGGCCCTGGGGATTGAACTCAGGTCACAGGCTTGATGGCAGGCACCTTTATCTGCTAAATTAAACACACTCAATATTTAAAGATTCAGACCACACACAAAACCAAAAATAAAACTTACATGAAAGACACAAACTTCTGAATATCCTCTCATACACTTTTACACACACACACACACACACACACACATTTATAAGCATCTTTCCACTAATGGGTTCACATCATTTATGCAGTTCTATTACCAGAATTGCTCTGATTTAATAATACGCCATGGATATCTTCCCACAGCTGTCACGTCTCAGTATTTAACATGTCTTCCATTAATGGATATTTAGGTCATATCTAGATTTTTCTCATCAAAACAAGTCTTGAGTGTCTCTGCTTGCCTCTCCACAGCTACCTTCCCTGGACGAACAATACAAGAAGCTCAATCGCTGAGCACAAGTGCACGCACACTTCCTATTTGCCAAACTGTCGTCCAGCCACAGCAATACATAACAACTCCCTACGGCGTCTAGATACCCACCGTCACCAGCGCCATGCCAATGAAAATGATAACCACTGCCAACCCACTCACCTGTACTTATCCGTTACCAATATTAATAAACATACTCTAAATACCACAATCATCTCTTCCATTGCTGTTTGTGGTGACAGTGTCCTACAAAGGCATCTTTACTTACGTGTTTTTGTATGGCTGTGGTATATGTATGAGTGGTGTATAAATACGTGTGTGTGTGTGTGTGTGTGTGTGTGTGTGTGTGGTGTCTATGCCCACTTCCAGAGGCCAGAATAGGGCATCGGGCACCCTGCTCTCTCGTTCTCCCTGCTTTATTCCCTGAGACAGTCTCTCATGGAAACTGGAGCTACCATGTTGGCCAGTGAGGCTATTGGCCAACAAGGCCCACTGACCTTGTAGAGTACACTCATTACCCTGTACATACATATGAGGATGTGGTCACAGCCAACTGTCACCCTGTATGTACGCATGACGATGAGGTCACAGGTACATGTATTCATACCCACTTTTCTTTTTTACTTACCTGAGTTCTGGCTCTGATTTCATGATTTCTCAAGTGTGTACACCAAGCATTATTACCCACTAAGCCATCTCCATCCCTAAGGTTTTAGTGACTCTAGTGTAAAACAGAAACTTTTCTTTTACAGTTTGATTTCCATGACATGTAGAAAGATTTCATCGGTCCAAACATTGTTTTTTGCTATTAATTTTTTTATTCAATATATTCTTTATTTACATTTCAAATGATTTCCCCTTTTCTGGATCCCCCCTCCTCAAAAGTCCCATAAGCCCTCTTCCCATCCCCTGTTCCCCAATCCACCCCTTCCTGCTTCCCTGTCCTGGTAATCCCCTACACTGCTGCACTGAGCCTTTCCAGGACCAGGGACCTCTCCTTCCTTCCTTCTTGGGCATCATTTGATATGTGAATTGTTTCCTGGGTATTCCAAGCTTCTAGGCTAATATCCGCTTATCAGTGAGTATATACCATATGTATTCTTTTGTGATTGGGTCACGTTACCCAGGATGACATTCTCTAATTCCACCCATTTGCCTAAGAATTTCATGAATTCATTCTTTTTAATAGCTGAGTAGTATTCTATTTTCTGATAATTCCAGCATTAGAAACTTCTCTATGATCAGAACTTACAAAACCAGATCTAACCAGAAAATGCCCTTAAATATAGAACTTGTGGCAGACAATTTCACACAGCTCAGAAACTCATTAGCCAGAGTAATGATGTTAACAGCAATGGCGATGAAGACATCGTAGCGTGTGATCTTGAACAAATCGAATTTTCCAGACCTGTCATGTTTCTCTGCACGGGGATGAGAAACTCTTCTGTGTACAAGATAATACACAACACTCATCACAGGTGTAGGTCGGGTCGGTCCTCCTAACGCCTGGTCCATCCACTCCACCTCAGCCCTGAACCCATCCACGATGTGTGAGGGGCAGGCAAAACAGTTTTGCTTCCGTTTTTGCCAGGCACCATGTCTGGATGAACCCACACAGCCACAGAGGTCTGTAGATTAGGAAACAGTGGCAAAACTTTCCCTTTCACTGCTAAGCAGCAAGCCTCCGGCTTGTATCACAGAGCCTTGGACTTCACTCCAGAGCTTAAAACTCCTGATTTTCCTTTCTGCTCAGCACTTCCCTCTGGCCACTCTTGGTTTCTATAAATCCCAGATCTTCAATTTTAACACCCAGTAGAAATAGGGTTTTTAAAAACAACCCTAGTGATTGTGGGTAATCGGGAAAGGTGGATACAGGGAAGTAGGCTTATAAAGGACAAACCATCCAGGTTTATAAGAACTGATAAAGTGGATCCTATAACTACTCCAGGAGGAGAGAGAGGAACGGAGACATTAAATACTGCTTTATGAGCAGCATGGAAGGAAAACGCTCAAGATGTTTCTTATCCTCAAAGCAGAAGTCTTTGTTCTCATCCTTCTGGGCTGCTGTAATAGCCAAGTACTTTAGACAGGGTGACTTCTAGAGGCTGAAGTCAGCTTGAACTGTCACAGCCTAGAGCCACCAGAGGAGGAAGTCTCAGTTAAGGGATTTCCCAGACCAGACTGGCCTGTGGGTGTGAAGAAGATACCATACTGATTATTACTTGGTGTAAAAGTTTTCCATCCCCCTGTGGGCAGCACTACCCCTACACAGATGGTCTTAAGTTGTATAAAAAAACCTAGCTGGGTATGGGATGCTGAATCACAAAGTAGGCAATGTTTCTCCTGTTTCTCCATTCATACTTGGGTCCCTGCTCTAATTTCCTTCACAGAACAACTGTGATCTGAGCTGTAAGTCAAATAAATCCTACGCTCATCCACGTTGCTCTGGTCAGAATATTTTTTCGCAGCAACACAACGGAAACTAGAAATAGACTGTCATCGTGGTCAAGTTCTGACGAGAGCCCTCTTCTAGGTGGCAGGCTATTGTCCTGTTGCTGCGTCCTCAGTGGTAGGAAGGGGGCATACCAGCCTCTGGTCATGAAGGCAGTAATTATGAGGGCTCCACCCTCGGAACTGATTTCTGTCCAGGGCCCTTCCTCTGAACATCATCATGCCAGGACTTAAGTTTTAGCACAGCTGATGATCAAGACACAAACTGTTCATGAAACTGCCAGCCCAAAGGCCCGAATGAGATCCAAGATGCCAAAGTACTCAGTACTCACAGTACCTCCATGGAACTCAGGGCAGGATGGGAATGTGTGCGTGAGCTTCCGACTGCCCTCAGATGAGTCACTTCTTCCTCTGGGCTGGTAATCACCAGTTTAAACATCACAGACTCATAAAAACTTCCCTGCACCCAAGGAGCTCCACAGTGTGGGACTCTGAAGCTGTCAGTACTTTACAGTCTAATCAGATTAAATTATCTCTCTGCTCTCTGCCCCTGCCATTTGATGGCTACCATGGATCTCCTGAACCTTACACTGTGCCAGACACAGACCTGAAGAAAATAGGGATGGGGAGATAAAAAGTGAAATTTATAAGACAGTGTTCCTAACACTATGGTCAACAGAATATCCCCAAGATGTGTGTACATGATCGTGCGTGTAAGGACATTGATTTCTCTTGAATTTTATGAAGGCTTGGGTCTAATTAGATTAAACCATCTATGGATCACTGCCTATTTTGCTTGTTCTCTAGGGGCAAGAATATATAAGAATTAGTTCTTCCTGTCCCTCAAAGAAATGAGTCTGCCTAAGGAAAAATAAGATGTGTTCAATAACCAGGAAAGGGACTAGAATGCTAGAACGCTCATAAAACCTTCACCAGTGTTACGGAGAATCCAAGCAACAGAGTGACCTTTAATATTGATGAGCCTAACATACCATCTATGAGAACATACTATGCAGAGCACCCATCTACCCTGAGCACAGCCAGCCAACTAGTGTGACATCACTGGAGATGACCTAAGCCCCGCCCCTCTCCCACACTCAATGACAGGAACTCCTTCCAATTTGAAGTAGGACTCATGGGATTCTAGGCTCTCCCCAGGGTTACCAGATAGGGACACACAGTCCACATACACCACACGCATACACCACACATGCATACATACATATATACGTAACCAGAAGAGTTCAATTAGCAGTATGCACTAAAGGCCAAAGAATGCATAAGAATTCAGTTGTGAAGGCATCTTATCTCTCACACTGGCAGGCAAGAAGAGATGGTTAATTCAATGAGAACCACCATGTATATGAAAATACAAGCCCATCTTACTAATGAAGAACAAAGGCCAAACTGGGAAAAACATCACAAGCAGTCAGTTGTTACTGCTTGGAGCAGAGAGAAGGAGAGCATTCGGTACTTGAGAGTAATGAGAAAGATAAAAGAATAAAGCGGTAACAAGTGAGAAAGGGGGCAGAGGATGCAGTGGCTTTTGTGAAACTCAGATTTGCAGGCCTCACAGGAGGTTGTGCCATGGGAGGGCGAGGCGGGGAGCTGTATTTTAAACAGCATGAACAAAAGCCGCCCTGATGTGCTGTCAGCTGGGCAGTGGGACAAGGGCAGAGCTGCCAGCCCGGCACTGCATTGTTCGAGAACGCTGGCAGGTACATTCATGCTAACTGTGTTATAATCGAGAATCGATACGAGGCAGAGTCAGCTTTGAATAAACTCCAAGGGCTTACTCGAGCAACGCTGTTAATGTCATTTTGCATTTCATACAATGGTGTGTAGAATAAAAAGCCCTACATCTGGGTCCTGGAAAACATCATTGTAAAGCAGTGTTTCTCCTGGAGACACTTAGTCCTGTAGACGGCCTTTGCTATGAAGCACAGGTCCTGCACTTGGGCTCACGGGGCAGCGATGAGGCAGATGAGAACCCGGAACCTGACGCCTTCAGGGTGCCCCTGGACTCTGACAAAAGGCACAGAGATAAATTCTCTCCCTTAACCTTTTCTTCCTGACTTACCCTGGATTCCAGAGGGTGAAAAACCCTGAAGGACAGGCAGTTCCCACACTCAAATGACAAAAATTACCCAGGAGAGTGCACCCTTAGCCATTCAGGGCCACCAAGTGAACAGCTCCTCCCAATGCCTCACAGGACAGACCTGAGCTGGACCATGACAGTCAATGCTGGGAAGAAGACACCCTGACCAGGACTGCTTAATTATACATATCTCTTGTCCTCTATTTACAGTCAAACATCGTGCTCCCAACCTAGAAATGGACTTGTGGAGTTCCTGGACATCTCTGAGTTCCTGGACATCTTTATCTGTTGCTCCCTTTCCTGGAGTGGCAACACTGACCTTTCTGTTTTTCACTCTCTTATCTTTTTAACTGGTATCCTGGAAGCTGCTGGAATGCAGCTTTTATCATAAAAACTCCAGTAACAATATGATAACTCTCATCTTACATGAAAGGAAACAGACATTTGCCTCTAAATTGTACAAGACAGACATGGAATTGTCCATTTCTAATGTGGGAGGACAGACAAAGATACCGGGAGAGTCCATGAGCAAACTTTCTAAACTCACAGGGAAAAGTCACAGTAAGCATGAGCAGCTTCCTGTCAGGGTGGGGTCTGGAGCTCTGTCACAGGCAGGTGTGCTTAGGGACTCTGTGAGCACAGTACATAGCATGGTTAATCATGGGAGGTGACGTCAGCCCTTCTGCAACTGTGACTCTCAGTAACTTCATCAATAAGCACACACCCAGATCACCATGCCAGACAGGCAGAAAACGACCACAGCGTCCAGGATCACAAACATTCTGCAAGGTTAAATACTGGAGTTCCCAACCTAAAAAGATGAAGGCCAATGAACAGCAAACCTTCTGCCTAAAGCCACATTTCTAAAATCTGATAAACACAGGATACATCACAGGTTTATTTGGCCAGTGTGTCCAAGTCTATAAATGCCATACATGGCCACTGGAGAAAATAATAAAGGATTCCAATGTACACAGCAGAGAATAGGATCAAGGTCCAGCTGTGTGGTCCAGGGATGAGTTTCTGTAGAGAAAAACAGGAAGGGATCAGCAGAGGACACTGGACCTACCTAGAGAGCCTATTCAGGAGGCACTGTCCAGTTGGTTGAATCCACAGAGTTTTCTCTTAAATTTTTATTAGATTTTTTTTTACTGGAGAAACAAAGCAAAAACAATGAAAGAAACTAAATAAGATAGCCAGAAGGAAGAGGTAAGGAAGCACGAGAAAATAAAAAATAAAAAAAATAAAATAAAATGTTACTCAGAAATAAATCTGTATTGTCACAAAGCACATAAGAAGAGGGACCAGAAAGATTGTAATAACCAGCAGCTGAGGAGGTTAGGAGCAGAAGAGTGTCTCCTGGCAGTGATAGGACCACTGCCCCCATGGACTCAGAGCAGCTGTGGATGTCTGCACAAGACCTGCACAAGATCAGGCCAGTTGGCATTCCAGCCCCGCGTGGGAAAGGGTCCCCTAAACCTCTAACCCTAACTAAGGAGCTATGGACAGTTGACAGCTTCTGGGAGAGGAAGAATTAGTGTTCTTTAATGATGTGGCCCCCAGGTAGACTGAAAATGCTCTATAGACAGTCCTACAACCAGGAGCTTATGGGCAGCATAAACTAGACTCGGTGGATTAGTAAAAGAAAAGAAGGAATGAAGGTAGAAGTTGAGGATAGAAAGGAATGGGTAGATCTTGGAGCAGTTAGAGGGGGGACTGGGAGGATAAATAAGATCAAAATATGTTGTATAAAATTCTCATAGAACAAAGACATCAACTTTTTAACTTCAGGGCTATATTAATATGGAATCTCCTGAGAAAACACTCCACTTTCTGAGTAGAGAGAGCTTCTAAATAGCACATTATCTTTAAACAGTCAGCAAACACTATACTAATATAATACTAATGAGTGAATGTTTTAGAATGCTCCATTGGCTTCTTTCCGATGGCAAAGGGGCAGAGACCAAGTCCAGAGGAAACACACCCATGGCTGTTAGCCCGCTTCCTGGTCTTCAAGAGGCACTCTAACAGGTGTGTTGACGAGAATGAGTCTTAGGCCAACACAGCAGCCAAACTCTACTTCTTTGAAAGGCAAAGATCAAGACTCAATGGTAGACCCAAAGAAAAATGCTGAGCAGGGTCTAGCATCTCCTTCTGTGGCTCAAAGGATGGGCTGGGCTCCTCCAGGCTGGGGATCTCAGTATGTGATGCTTGAAGAAGCACCTACCCCCCAAAATCCATGTTTCCTGGGACACTTAAACTCCTGGGAGCCTCCTAACATTCCTGGCAGGAAAGGAGTCCAAGATGCAGGAGCTTGGACGCTCACTTCATCTCAGAATCTCTTCACACCCGGTAGAGAGCAGCTGTCCTCACCGTCGCTACAGCATCTGTGCCACGGGAGTGCAAATTAATCCCCGAGTCGGTGGGAGCTCATGTGATCCCCGAGTCGGTGGGAGCTCATGTGATTTTGTTTTATTTTTGCTATAAAAAAATGGCAGCACTTGCACACATTTCAGTTACTTTATTTTTAGTTTATGCTGCAAGATTAGTGAGTCCTTAAATTTTAAATAGACTTTAATCTTCTGGTGCTATTTAGTACCTAAACATACACATGCATGCATGCGTGTGCACACACACACACACACACACACACACACACACAAACATACCCAGACACACACAGACACACACAGACACACACACACACACACTACACACCCACACACACACACAGACACACACAGAGACACACACAGACACACACACACACACACACACACACACACACACACATCTTTTCCTTAAGAAAAATTCTACATATTCCTACTTTACATTATTTTTAATTCAATAAATAGGACAGAGACCTTCCTAGAGATGGAAGAGGAAGTGGAGGAAATGATTTAGATCTGTTCTTTCACCTTGGCAGTCAGCAGCTGAGTGAGAAAGCTGATCCCAGTCACCATTTGATAACTAATGACATTTTTTCCCCCAGCCAGAGCTCAGAGAAGCCCTGATGAATTCCCTTTCTTTGGATCCTCTTTCAACAAAAGCTATGTCCCTTTAAGAAAATACAGACCCTCTGTCCCATGATCTGGCTGCTTCAAGAGAAGTCTTAAGAGCCTTAAATGAATTCAGTGGAATGATGGGTTATTTGTACTGCCCCAGATCACTTCACTCACAGCTGTGTGGGTCCAAATGGAGCCGAGACCATCCTTGCCCTGATAGAGAATCATAAATAAAGACTAAGCCCTCTGCAATCGTGGAATGTATTCCCTTACAAAGCCACTCAATCACTGGTACCAAAGAAAGGAACGCTCCAGGGCCAGGGCTTGACAAAACATACTGTATAAAAAAAAATTAAGCCCATTTCAGTTAAGTTAGTCATTCTACACAGAACAACACTTGTGTGTGATTTATTTTTAGAGTAAAAAGGCATGTTATTTTCGTTTATCAGAGCGGGAATCTTACACACCCAGCTGTTGAGTAACACTTGTCAAAGATGTCAAAACGTCTTTCAACATTTAGACAGCCACCTAGCTATTATTCCTGGGGGACACGTGGTTAGCTGAAAGAGTCACATCTGACAGATGCAAAAGAGGAAAAAAATTACCTATCTGTATGGAAACCACAACTCTCACTTCCCAATCACCCTCCACAGTAATTTCCCCAACACTCTGCACCATGAGACACTCAGACTCCCAGAGAAAAGAACAGAGTCATATACCCCTTTACTATAGCTGCCGAGGATCTGGGCTTTCTCCTTCTGGCTGATCTTCTGATTCCTTATTACATCCATAACTCCAAATTCTGTCTATAATTCTAGCTAGGAGTGAAGAACTCAGGACTATAAACCAGAGAAGGGTCTCTGTTCAGTCAGCCTACTGTACTACCTCTTTCCAGGAAAGCTGCAGGACTGTCATCCTTACTGAAGTCATCTATCCAGAGCCACGGACCCTTAGACCAAGAAAGAGCATCAGTATCCCTAAAATTGCCAGTAAGGAGAGTTCTGACCAGCAGGGATAATAGTCCCTACAGGACTGTGAATGAGTCCCTATACAACCATAATGCTCCTCTTATTCTTTGGGGGCTGATCTATATCAGTCATCAGCTCAATTAATAGATATAAGAAAAAAGAGTAAGAACAGAAGGACCCAAGAGACTCTCAAATACAAATGCTGAGCAAAGTTAATGACCAAGAAGTAAAACATGGGCCAACCAACAACAGTCAATGTAGACACAGCCTTGAACTACAATAGGCCAAGAGTGTTCTTGCTGCTCCTCCCAGAATCCCTAGCTGCATGAGATCTGGCAAGGCTAAACCTTCATCCTTAGAGGACTTTTATTCACCTCTATCCCCATTCCTACATAAAAGGCACACACCCAAACTCATCTCTCCAGCAATGCTTTTCTCAATAATAACCATCTAGAAATTAGTTGGCACAACGACTTGGCTGGAATAGTATGGGAAGGTAGTATCTAGGGCTGCTAAACATCTCACAGCTGATTAGAAAGTTCAACACAATAAGGAATCATTTGATCAAAAGAGCTAATAGCACCCCTTTCTTCTTGAGAAAACTCAGTCTCTTCCAATAGTCAGGGCAGACAGAAGTGGAGAGAAGAAAACTAAAGAGGAAAAGACATAAAATCCCTCTAGTTAACAAGCTGCTTCCTGGTATGACCAGAAATAAAGGAACATATCTCGGTTACCCATTATCTCCAACATTTCTACTAAAAAATCCCCTCTAAAGCAGGAAGAAAATAATATAAGATATATAGGTGGGTGACAGAAGATACTCAGGGGGAAACTAACCATGTGCTGAGCAGACTTTTCTTAAATCCACCAAGCTACACTCAGCATGGAAAGAGAATGCAGCCTGGAGAGAGTTAACAGAAGTGAGTTTCATAGGAGCAGGATGGGGCAGGATGGGGCAGGATGGGGCAGGATGGGGCAGGATGGGGCAGGCTTAAGGCTCACTCGCCTGGTCCTGACTGGCTGTGGATAGAGCACTGCTACCTTTGGATGTGGGAACATACCTGATGCAGACTGGTACTAAAGTGGGAATGCGGAAGATGATAGTTTCATCTTGCTGGTGGGGTGTGTCTGTGGGGGGAACTCAAACCCACCACCATCGGGTAAGTAACTCATAGGTAAAATGGACTGAGTCAAAATGGCGTCACTGATGTTAAGCCCTGTCATTGCTGCCTTTAAGTCATAAGGAGTCGGGAAAAGTGTTGTCTTCTCTGGGTACTTCCCATGAACTTTGGATGTAGTACAAAGAAGGGGAGGCTAAGGAATGATGGTAGCTCCTTGAGGAGTGATTGATACCCTCTGATCACAAAGATCTGTCACCTCCCGGTTGGTGAAGGACTGCATATGCTCCTGTAAGAAGTTAGAGAACCAGCCAAGGAGGCATGAACCAAAGACTAGGGTCAAAGCTTTGAGAGTGAGAAGGGCTACTCGGGTAGCGGCCAGGGGAGAATGGACCAAAGCAGTTCCAGGAGGACTGATGGATTTGAACCTGCTTATTTTGGTGTTTTGTTTTGTTTTGTTTTGTTTTGTTTTGTTTGCCCATTCTGTCAGTTTAAGCACTCCATTCTGAACCAGACCTGATTGATTATGGTAGAAGCAATGCCAGTGCTAGGCAGTATGACCCAGTGCTAAGCAGAAGTCATTGGTTTCTGTCATGACATTCAGGCATTCTGCCATTTTGAAGAGCCATTCCTACCAGAGAGTGCAGGCATTACAGTGCTGGGTCTCAAAGATCTGTCTAGAGTGGCCAGAAGAGGGATGAGCCAGAGGCCCTACCAGTCCCTTCCTCAGAGGGCACCTGAACTGCCTGCAGGGGTTTGAGGGAGCATATCTCTCTTTGAACTGCCTCAAGCTGACAAAGGGGGCAATGTAGGAAAGGCAGTGGTCAGTGTGCCTCCAAGGAAGGTCCATCTAAGAGACCACAATAAAATTTAACAGACGGTGAAGACCTAGAACCTAAGGCAGTCATGAGATGACCGTGCGCTCCCTGGGATGGGTCATTCAAAGTGAGGTGGCAGCCGTGACATACAAGCCTGATACTGATAGGACCTGTATAATTTTCACTGAGAGAAAAGTTAAGAAAGGAGTTATGGACGTTTTGTCCTTCCTGGAACAAGAAAACCATCTAAAGCACCCTTGACAGGCCTTGACATGAGTATTAGGAAGACTGACGACTTTTGTCAGGGTTGTTAATTACAAGATTGGAACTGGTTTGGTAGACTTGAGACATTTTTCATTGGCAAGCATTAAGTTCAGGTCTCCTCTATTACAACCTTGTGGGGGAACATTAAGGGATGAAGTTAATGAGGAAAAAAATTTAGTATCATAATTAGGTTTTGAGTAGTAAGGTGAAAAGTGTGTGTATAATTGGCTGGACTATGTACCAGAGCCCTGTAGAAGGGTAAGGTAACTGCAATCATCAGTGTGTTAGAGAAGTCAGTTAAAATCAGCATCCAACTGAAACTGTAATAGAGAAATACAATCCTATTGGGTTCTTTTATGGGATTGTCTAGCAAAGTTCTAAGGACAACACTTGGATATCTTGAATAATTTCCCAGACTTGTGAATTTAATAACAGAAAATCTGGCATTCTCCTTTAATTATGGAACATGGAGAGTTAGAAAAACACACTGTATCTGTGTTAAATACTCTTCCAGACAGAGATAGTATGTTATTCTTGGTAAGTACAGCTTTTAGGTTTGGCGTCAGTATTTAATAAGATAGGACTCTATCTCTGCTGTGGACAGACACTGCAGTGCTGAAGCCAGCCAAGGTAGGTCTTGTCCTGTATCTGGGATGTATGTATATAACCAGGAAGAGAATCATTCGTGAAAAATAGTTGTCCAGATAGCATCTCATATAGCTAAGCATAACACCTTAGGACTGCAGTCCCTTGAGCTGTTATAGAAACACACTGACCACTTTTAATCTTGGTTATACTTTCCTGCTGGGTGGTCAGGTTCATGTAGGTGGCCAAAATAATGTTTCTTTTGGTCCTATCAAGGTCAACTGCAGATCTACTTCTCAGGGCTTGTGAGGAACCTTCGACTCCTCAAGCCTTTCTTTTTACTGTTGTCCATCTGTGTGAAGATACGTCAAAGGCCTTGCTTGCCCTGGCTTGGCTTCCTCCTAGAAGCACTGAGGAAATCCTTCCTTATGTTGACCGCCCTCTGTGCACATTGGATGTTGGTTAGAATTCACTGTGCTGGGTCTCCGTGGCCCTGAACAAGAGAACAGGTGATTTTCCGAAAATGCAGAGCATTTCTCTAGTTGGCTTACAATCCTCAGACCTCACTGATGAGGGGGAAATAGTCTCCCTGCTAATCTCTCTAGCCACACTAGAACAACCTCCAAGTAGTTATTAAGCATAGAAGATAGGCTACACCTGTTGACATTTTTAACCACCGAATAATGTTAATAGCCAGATATTTTAAAATAAATGTGGACTAGACATATATTTTAGCCAGTTTCTGAAATTTCTTTAACTTGAACCTTAGAAACTTTAAAACCATATATGTTATCTTTAAATCTCATGTTCTATATAGTTTAAATAACTTTCTTGGATATTTATAACTTGAAAAAAAAGCCTTTTAGCATTTCCCCCCATTCTGTAAACACATAATCATCTTATTCTTCATATATAAATCTTTTGACTAAAACAATTTTGATCTTTTTATCCTTCATAACATTTTTCTTAACACCACGAGACATAATAGCATTAATGAATGAATTTATTATCTGCTGAGAAATTTTTTTCTCCCCGAGGGAGGGGGTAACTCAACAGTTTTTATCCTCTCTTCATAAGGTTCCAATGACGAACCAAAGTTCAATTTCAAAGTCACCCTGGAGGACCAATGAGTCCCTTACATCTGATGCCAAAACCCAAGATCCTCTCAGCGTCCCTTGGGCAGAAAGCCATCTTTTCTCCCGACAGGGATCATTCCTTCAGGACCACAGACACCCACTGAGATCACTATTTTTGGGCTAAACACCCACCAGTCACAACCTGAGATCTCTGTGTGAGCCTCAGCTGGAGGCTTTATTGGTGCCCTGTAAGCCCAGCCCGCCCACATTCCCTCGCTGTCCTTCAAGGGCACTCCCAACCCCACCCCACTTCCTTAAACCTGCCCTTCCCAAACTCTCTGATCTCAGACTAGAATCCTCTTGCCATGTGCTCAGATTCTTCAGGACAAGGTGAACCTTCCAGGTCTGTCTCAGAGGAGCCCGAACCAGACCCCAGAAGCCCCAACAAGAGCTTCTCACTCTGGAGGTTATGGGAAGCCCTCCTCTTTGACTTTGTGATCCTCTGAGTCTTGCAAGCACAGGAAAAATCCCCTAATATTTAGGTCCATCTTTCATCTTCTCCCTACACCTGGGGCAATGCCTCAGGTGGCAGGATTAGACTCCCTACCCGTCCTGGTCATCCTCCCCAAATCCTTCACATCTAAAACCCAAATGTTCATGATATGGGCTCTAAGTTGTCCATCTGAGTGGAGACTCCTTTGGCCTGTCTCAAGACAATCTCAAAGAATTTCATCTTAGTTAGTCCCAGCTCTCCAAACTCGCTTGGCTGCCCACCCACGTGTGGCCCCAATGGCCTTGATTTAGAACTTTTGATCTCACTATTCTCATTGCTCTGAACATCCTCAGATGAAACAGCAAATGGTCCGAGGTATCCTGTGTCCAGCAAATGGTCCGAGGTACCCTGTGTCCAGCAAAAGGTCCGAGGTACCCTGTGTCCAGCAAATGGTCCAAGGTATCCCATGTCTAGCAAATGGTCTGAGATGCCCTGTGTCCAGCAAAAGGTCCGAGTTACCCTTGTGTCTAAGGCTACTTTGCCTTCATTTTCACCCCCTTCTCTACAACTCCTGTCCTGCATTCCAAATCCTCCTTTGCAGCCAAAAGCCTGACCCCCAAATCCAACTCTGACCCCCCACTTCAGTTCCCTGACTTTCAGTCCCACTCATGAATCTCCTTGTACCCCCAACTTCCCTGTCCCCCACTCCTCAATCTCCATGCCTCTCCCCTCTCCCTCCTTCCCTTTAGCCTCACATAACTTGAACCCACAGATCTCCATAGGCCACCCCTCCTCCATCCAGGCCTTTGCTCTTACCCTCCCTCCCCTCCTCACTCCCAATCCCAGGTAACCACAGTCCCTGGTTATCAAGAAAGGATGGGCCCACCTCAGTCCATGTGCCCTTATGCTGGTAGAAATGGGCATTATAGAATAAAAGCCTACTTTGTTCTCTGAAAACCCACTCCATTTCAAAAAACAATTCCCTTGGATAACTCAAATCTCTCCCCTCACCTGAGATAATATATTCTATATCCTGACCTCTACCCTCGCCCAAGATTAAAAGGACTGACTGCATTTGGAATGCAGTCCAGGGCCTTGCCAATAAACTCCAGCAACGGAATGACACCTCCCCTCAGGAGAGAAGGCAGGCTGTTTCAGGGATTGAAATTAGAATTTCCAAAACAATGGTACCGGGACCCACCACCTGCAGTTGATGGTAAATTGTTTAGCTGAGGGCGTGCACAAAATGCCCACTCTACAGTTAACCTTGACGAACTGAAAGATGTCACCCAGAGCCCCAGTGAAATCCCCACTCTCTTCTTAAACCACCTTACCAAGACCACCACTATACCCGGCCAATGTGGACATCAGCTCTCCAGAGGAGGCTCCATCACTTCAGGGTCAGGTTAGGTCAATCTGCCCTCAACGTTAGATTAAAAACTCCAAAGACTAAAAAAAATGAACCTTTGACCCCTCAAATGAACTTCTAGATATGGCCCTTAAGGTATTCGGCGACAGAGGGGAGGCGGCCAAAGGGAAAAGGAAAGAGACTGAAAAGGGACAGGAAAAGAATACCATGCCAGCTTCCGGGTCCTGGCAGCAACTCTCAGCAAATCTCCACCAAACCAGTCCACGCACCACCAGTTGTTCCAAGGAGGCCGGGCCAGCCCACCTCCCTGTTTTTGATGTAATCAAACTGACCAGTGGACTAAGGAATGCCCTAACCTACAGCAATCCACAAGACACAGGGGCTTCTTTTCCAGTCAGAATACTTCTAACTTAATGGTAACAGAGTCTCTGGCATTCACCATGAGCCAACCACTCTGCACATCTGACTTGGTTTACCTGCTTGGTGATACAACCTTCACCCACTCTTTTATAGGGATGCCAATGCCTACTTTCACTGCTAGGCTGAGAGCTCTTATTTAAATGGAAGCTTTCTATTCATATCTGCCCCCCTTTCAAGATATTCACCATATTCCTCCTTAGCCTAGACTTGGGTGGGGTCCAAACTTCAGCTTCCACCCACAGCCTCTTGTCCTTAGTCAGCCCTCACGTAGTCTGTGACATCTCAAACGCTTCAATGGCTGCCCGTCACAATCCGATCCTCACAACTTGAGAAAGAAACCCTTCTACCCTCATCACCCAGGACCAGGACCCTCTCACCACACACACCTCAGCCACAGCCCATCACTGAGTGAGTATTACAAGCAAGGCTTTTAACTCCCATCACTCCCCTCCACAGCACTCTTACTCTCAGTGACACGAAGCCCAGTGGTACTTATTGACCAGTCCAGGACATTAAAAAAAAAAAAAAGAAGAAGAAAGAAAAAGAAAAAAAAGAAAGAAAAAGAAAAGAAAAGAAAAGGAAAGGAAAAGAAAAGAAAAGAAAAGAAAAGAAAAGAAAAGAAAAGAAAAGAAATCAACTAAGCCATTGTCCTACCTTCCTCAAGGTCAATAATGCACACACCCCTCTCCTCTGTCCCCTACTCTGCTGGCTTTCTTTTCCACGTTTGATCTTAAAGATGTCTTATTTAATATTAACTCGTCTGTACCCATCGTCCCAAGCCTTTTTTTTTTCTTTCACCTGGGAAGACCTGAACACCACATGCCTAGGAACTCACTTGGATCATCCTGCCCCAAGGACTCTGAGCTAGCCCTTACTCCTTTAGACTGGCCCTACAGAAGGACCTCACCAAACTGTATTGGTCCTCTAGTGTCCTCCTCCAATATGATCTCTCCTTAGGCGGGCCATCCCCATAAAGCAAATCTCAAGTACTCCTCGGCCCGTTTCAACCCTCTGGCCTCTTGGGACTATGGAGTCTCAGGAGCTAAAGCCCAGATATGCCAATCCTTGGTCACCTATCCGTGACTCTCAATCTCATAAAAAGGGAGAACTATATCCCAAGCTATAGAGGAATTCTTTGCCTATCTCCTTCCCCAAACCAAATGTGAACTGTGCACATCAGACCTTTATAACTTCTTCCGTATCTGGTTTGCCAACTTCTTCACTACACAGCATTTCCGAGGTCACAAAGAACCACAACAGCCCGTGGAAGATCCACTATCCCCCAACTCCTTCTCTCATAAACCTACTCAAGTCCACTCTCTTCCTGCGCCTCTACCCTAGCCCTTTCAGACCTACACAAAGCCTTCTATCTCTTCCTAGAAACTAACCAGGGACAGAGAGACCCTTGTAATGCTGCATTGAGGGGGTTGTGCACAAACTGTCCCATGGCCTAGTTCTCCAAACAGCTAGACACAGTCACCAGAGGCTTGCTGGTGACCTGCCTCTAGATCTTAGCTACCATGGCCCTGCTTGTCCCAGAACAACCAGAGTCTCCTTTGTAGCCCCCTCCTCATGCTCACCCAAGGATCTCACTAGCAATGGCTGATGTCTAATTATCCTGTGGCAAGGTCTGATTACAGAAGAAAATGAGATGCTTTGGTTTGACAATATCTCAGAGGCCCAGGGCTTCGAGGTCAGAGAGTAGACCCCCAAGATGGGGGTTAGAGGAAAATATAGAATTAGTGGATCCTGTGCTTCCGGTGAGTGAGAGGGAAAGTCCTCATGGAAGAAGGAGGAGAGATGAACAGCATCCCATAGATTAGTGGTGCTCCAGAGGAGCACAGCCAGCCAGTGAGTCATCAGGCAGACGTAGAAGCAGAAGGCGGGTCCCTCAGCCCGGCACCTGGGCCTCGGAATAAGAGTGAGGAAATTCACCGAAGCAGAAACACCCTCATTCAGAGACTAGGACCACAGTGGCATTTGAAGGAGCCAGGAAGGGGAAGTGGCAAAATGGTGGCTCAAGCCAGGAAGAGGGCCACCATCTGAAGGATTGGGCAGAGCAGAGTTCCACCTGGGTTTGGACACGGAGAATGACAGAAAAGATGCTGGGGGAAACTAACCAGGCACGGAGCAGGCTTTTGTTAAGTCCACCAGCCTGTGCTGATAGAAAGAGAATGCGGCCTGAGGAGAATTACAGAGTGAGCTTCACAGGAGCAGGATGGGGCAGGTCTGGAGCGAGCTTGTTGGGTGGTGATGGGCTGCAGAGGGAGCATTGCTACACAAGGGTGTGGGAACACGCGGCCTAACAGTCTGGTGCAAAACTGGAATTCAGAAGGTGATAGCCTTCACTCTCCTGGGAGAGGTGTGTCTGTCACGGGAATCAATACCCGCCACCTTCTTATAGGCAATCCGTGGCTGGACTGAGACAAAAGGACTTCCCTAATGTTAAACCCTATCAAGTTAGCAAGAAAGAAAATTACCTTCATTTGCAGATGACAACATTGTCTATACAAAAACACAAAGGAGAGAAACTTCCTAGAGCTAGAGACTAGTTACAGCAGGGTTGCAGGGAACAAGGCTTTACAAAAAGACAATCACCTTCTAAGACATCTTGGATGAATAGGGGCACATGCTGAAATTTTAAAAACACATAATTTAAATCAGCACCTCCCAAGTTGAATACTTAGATATAAATCTTAAAATATGTGTACATTTATAAGGAAAACATCCTAACTCTGACCAAAGAAATCTAAGAACAGTGAGAGGAAAGGAGTCCATATTTATGGACTAGAATATTAGATGTCAGCCGCTCCTTCCTCTGTCCACAGACCAGTGTGCTACTTGTCTCACTGCTGGGACAAAATACCTGAGAAAAGCAATTTCAAGAAGGGAAGATTTATTTTGGCCTAGGACTCTAAGGGACACAGCCCACCATGGCGGAGGAGGTGGGTAGCAGGAGCACCGGGCAGTAGGTCACACTGTATCCAAGGCCAGGAAGCAGAGAGCGACTGACGCTCATGCTGTGTCTGCTCTCTTCCTTCGGTGCTGGACCCCAGCCAATGGGACTGTGTTACCCACATTCAAGGCATCATCCCTTTCCACTTCAATTAACCTAATTTAGATATTCTCTCTCACACAGGGGATTTAGCTTCCACTGATTATAAATTTTATCAAGTTGACTACCAAGATTCAACACTGCCCCCAAGTAAATTCTAAGGATGTCTCCCTTGTGGCTCTATCGATAAACGATCAATATTCACACCCAGATGCAGAAGAACTAGAATGACTAACTCTCAGTATTTCAGAGGAACAAAAGTTGAAGGAATGATGCTGAACGAATTAATGATTTACTATAAAGTTACAGTGGCCAGACAGTATGTACTGGTGAAAGACCAGACAAACAGAATCAATTGAAAATAATGAGGCCAGAAATAGACCCACATAAATAAAGTCAGTTAATCTATAACAAAAGAGCAAAGGTAGGCACTACAACGAGGCTACATGAGTATTTCCACAGACAGTACCAAAACAGTCGGAAGCCAGGGCGCAAGTACACAAATGATGTAGGTAAACATCTATACTCTTCATAATCAGTAACTCAACACGAACCACAAACTTAAATGGAGAACACAGAGGGGGTAGAAAAAACCTACCATGACCTTGAGTAGAACTATGGTTTTTAAAAATGCAAACTCAAATCCAAAAATCTATAAAATACTGATAAGCAGAACTTCATTAAAATTAAAACTATCTGCCCTCTGCACGACATCATCAGAGGAATGAGAAGGCAACAGTCAGAAAGAATTTGCATAGGATGTTTATGATAAAAGACCCAAAATATAAAATATCCCTAAAAGTAAATAAGAAAATACAAAACCTAATTATATATATAAAAAAATAGCCATAAAACCTTTAAGAGACATTTCACCAAAAAAAGATGCATACATGCAGACATGGTCCATACATATCAAGAAAATGTATATCAGAACCACAGCGAGACATTGCCATGTATGTTTTAGAATAATTCAGATCCAAAGCCCTGACAACAGCCAGGCCAAGGAAGAAACCATACACAGAAAGCCTCAGGACTTGCTGGTGGGAATGTAAATGGTACGGTGTCCTAGAAGGCAGTTTGTCAGTGTCTTACAAAACAAAGCATTCTGACAAAAATTGTCCACCAGTTACATCTCTTGATATTTACCCAAGAGAGGAAAAACTCATGTCCACCCAAAAGCCTGCTCGTGAAGGCTCATGGACCTTTATTGTTATTAGCCCAACCCTGAGAGCATCCAAGATGCCTTTCAGGAAGTAAATAGATAAATAAGAAAGTTCTGGAACACTATGTAGTACACAAAAGAAACAAGTAACCAAATCACAAAAAGATGGATGGAAACTTAAGTGGGTATTTACTTAGTGAAGGAAGTCATTTCAAAGGCTTACCTATTAGTGACTCCAACAGCATAAAAACCAAAACTGTGGCCTTAAGACCAATGGCTTCTAGTAGTTTAGGGGTGGAAGAGGGGAAGGAAATAATAAATAGGACACAGAGGGGGTTAGGGAAACAAACATATTGCCTGTGATTATAATGGTGAACATGTGTCACCATGCATTGGTCCAACTCCGAGGAATGTACAGCTTCTAGATTGGACTCTAGTGTGTACCACTTTCTCGGGGATAACTATGATGCAAATATAGGTTCCTAGACCATACAGAAATGCCAATCTGGTGGGGACAGTGGCAATAGGACAGACACACTTATGTAGGAAGGAAAGAGATACAGATCTTTGTATTTTCCTCTCTACATTTTGCTTCTACCTAGAACCACTCAAAAAAGTCTTAAAACACACACACACACACACACACACACACACACACAAGGGCAGGGGACAAGCACTGTGTCATCCTCCCAATACCCCCACCACCACCAAGGGCATGACCCAGAGGACCAATCCTACCCACAGCCTCTTCTCCCTTCCCTTCCAGACTACTTAAAAATGGCACACACACTTTCATTTGAACTCTCTCCATCCTGCAAAACCACCTTGGGCTCCATAGCTTTAAATTGCATCTCTTTATACAAAATTTCTTTATTTCCCTAGTTTCTGATTTGTTGAAATGAAAACTTCTGAACAACTAATATTGGTAACATTAATAGATTATATCAGCAGAAAAACCATCCTCAATGTGAAAGGGCTTATTCACTAAATCTGTGCTGCAATAGATTGCTTGTAAATTTTGCTTTAGAGCTTCATTCTTCAAGGGATAACCCCTCAGAGGTTAGGCTTGTGAGTCAAGACGTCTTATGAAACACTTTTCTGAGCCAAGTTGGGGTTTGGAAGAAGGAGGGGTAAAACCTCTCTTCTCACTTCTAGATTCTTTTTTTTTAATATTTATTTATTTATTTTATGTTAGTACACTGTTGCTGTCTTCAGACACACTAGAAGAGGGCATCTGATCCTATTACAGGTGGTTGTGAGCCACCATGTGGTTGCTGGGATTTGAACTCAGGACCTTTGGAAGAGCAGTCAGTGCTCTTAACCGCTGAGCCACCTCTTCAGCCCTCACTTCTAGATTCTTGGTAGAGCTGTAGGCGACATAAAAACCATGTAGCGACAACCTTCACTGCTAAGGGTCAGGCAGAGAGCAAATGGACAGAGGCAGTGTAGCAGCCCCAGAAAAAGAAGAAACACTTGAGAGATGGTGCATGCCTTTGTGTCAGAGGCAGACCCATGGTGCTGCCTATAGCAGGCAAATGTTGCAGCAGTGTTTAACAAAAATTCAACAAGACGCGCAAATATCTGACTTGGATGGAAATGTTCTAAAAGAATTCTACAGGAGTTGATAGCTTTTTATAGTAAGAGTACACAGTCACTACAGATGTGGCTTTGTAACACACAGGGAGCCTAGGAACTAAGGCAGTGGTGTCCAGGGGAATGCTCTCCAATGACAGACATGGCAGATATCTGTACTATCTGAGGCAGGCAGCAGCCAGGAATCCCACGTGCTGGAGTGCACGTGAAGCGTGGCACTATCAAACGCAGGCCTGAATTATAAACCTAAATAACCAAAACAGTCACACATTGCTAGTGGCTACTCTTGGGACCAAGTTGAGACCATTTAGGGAAAATGGCCCAACTTTAGCGTGAGAGAAGATTATACCTGTCCCAAGAACTCGGACAAATGCTTTCTCTGTGCCTTCCCCAGCACAAGCCATTCGAAAGAATGATTCTCCAGCGTTCACCTTGGGGCCTTGTTACATTAGATCCCAAGGTCCATTCTGAGAGATTTGGATCAGGAGATAACCAGGCACCAGGCAAACCTGATGACTGGCCTGGAGACAGAACTTTGAGTAGCACTAAGGGCAAAAAATATTAACGACAAACACTGGCTGGCTCCTACCTAGATAAGGGATGTAAGCCTCCTTTCATCGAAGAGCCTCATTCTTCAAGGCTCACATTCTTTCCCAGGCATTCTTTACACACATACACACACACACACACACACACACACACACCAGAAGCCAAACAGAAGCCAAAGAAACCAGACTGCCCACAATGGCCTCTGCACACATTAGATCTAAGATAGAGAACGGCTGCAAATTTTACATGGGCCAGAAACACATTGAAGACAACTCAAAAGAAGCTTCGACAGTTTATTTGCATCTAATCCCTGCGGTGGCTGTGTCCTATAGCAAGACTGGGGCTCTTCGCTAAAATAATAAGGTTATTTCAGATTCATTCAGAATTATGGCCTCCTTTCTCTGCTCCAAAACACAGCCCTGGAAAATACCAAGGAACACGTGCCATAGAAATACCAAGGAAAATACCATGAGAACATGCTAGTTATCAATCCACGGGAGCACACTGGAGATATCCCGTAGTCTCCAAGAAGAAATAGAAAGAAACGTAAAAGTTCTAGAATAGTGGCGAGCTGTCTCCCTAAGCAGTCTCTATCTCTATATGACCTGCAAAACTTGCTCTGGATTGTAAGTAGGAAATTTTTGTTTTGGCGATTACCTCTCTCTGTCCTTGGGTCTAATTATAGGTGAGTCATTTTAATATTAAGAAATCACCCTGTCAGATGCAATTTCCATGACTACTCTTTGGAACGGCCATCTTTTCGTCTCATGCCCTCTGTTGGTCCTAACTTTACAAAGGAAAAGCTTTCATCCAGAATATATTGCTTCGGGGAGCTAGAACGTCAACATCTTCAAAGGAACTCAGACTCCAGGTCTGTGGGTAACTGTCCACATTCCCAAATTCACCCTTCTTTGTCTCCTATTGCTCCCCCTTTACTGCCATCATGACGACCAGGAGAGATTCTTGGGCCCTAAGTACCTAGGGAGATGGTTATCACTTAGCATTTAAAGAAGCCCTGACCCACCACACCGTGGTGCACACCTTGTTTCCTCAGGCTGGGTTCCTACAGTATGCCTGTTTCACAGGCATGGGAACTGAGAGGGGTGGGAATCAGGTAAACTAAAGCTCAGCCCCAGAGAAGTTTAGAAGAGTATTAAATCACTGCAGGCCTCCAGCTCTGGCAATTCTGTCTACCAGGAAACATTTAACAATACCCAGAGACCTTTCGGATGGTCAGGATTGCTTGGGAAGCTACGGCGGGCATTTAGTGGGCAGAGGTTAAGGGCAAGGGCACACTATAGATCCTGCATTGCCTAGCAACAGCCCAGGCAAGAACAGCCTCATTGGAATCAATACTGCCTGGTGCACTGGCAACTCGAATACCACGTTTGTTTGTTTGTTTGGTTGGTTGGTTGGTTTTCTTTTTTTGTTTTGTTTGTTGGTGGGTTGGTTCTGTTTTTTTGTTTGTTTGTTTTTTTTTTTTTTTTGTTTTTTTTTTTTTTTGCCCATTATTAACAACTAAAGAATGGCTGCCTCCACAATCTGATCCTTGTATAATATTTACACAGAAGCACGCCAGCCAATTGCTATTTTTGATGTAAAACACTTCTAAGATGCATTCAAAACAGAGGCTCTATGAAAGCCACAGATAAAAAGGAGAGCAGCCCCATGTTAAGCAAAACTCTATCAGGGATAAAATTTAACAAGCAACATCCCTCCCACCGGTGGCCTCCAGGCCCCGGGACCGGGTCTGTACCAGCTGGTGGCCTGGACTACTCTACAGACGGATGGACGGACGGCCTTACAGCCGTGTGTCTCTCCCCGCATCATCCCTGCCATACGCGCCACTCACGAGCGGCAATGATGTGCACTTACGAGCATCTCCAGGGATCTGCAGCCCCTAATCGCCTATTTTGTTCAGTAAATTGTATTCATTAGCGAGCCACACGAGGCGCGGAAGTACAGGCAAGCCTTTCTGGGTGCCCTGAGTCTAGCTAGCAAGTCCTCACAGCATTGACCCTACGCAGTCCTCCCTCCTGGCTAAAGGTTAGCAACAACCAAAAAAAAAAAAAAAAAAAAAAAAAAAATCCCATCACTTAACCATTCTTAGCTCTGCTTGGAATATTATTAGTCATTATTTCTTCTTCTTTCTTCTTTCTTCTTTCTTCCTTCCTTCCTTCCTTCCTTCCTCCTCCTCCTCCCCTTCCTCCTCCTCCTCCTCCTCCTCCTTCCTCTTCTTCAAGGAATTTGTTTTTTGTTCAAGAGCAGAAGCTGAAGAGCCTAAAGCTTTCTTCCCCCCCCACCTCCACTGACTATCTCCTACTAGTCTTTAATTAATTAATTAATTAATTAATTGCCACAAACAAAAACTCCAAGCCAGAATTGGCCAACAAATCCCCTGTAGGCACATCCAGGATACCAGCAACTACAAGCAGCTGAGCAGCTAGGTACGTGGTTTCCAGAGATACAACGCAGGAAACTCTGGGGTTGGAGGAACAGTGTGCTTTAACTGTGATGGGCCACCACACCAGGGACTTCAGCTCTCACAAGCTACTTCCGTCAGGAGCGGCCACGGGTGAGGGAAAAGTTCAGTATGGGACTCGTGGACGAGGAGGGTGGCAGGAAGGGACCTCTGACCAGACTATTCACAATATGATAGACAGGGCTTCAGGAAAAAGGCAGCGGGGTCTCGAACTCTCCTCTGCCTTCTCCTAACAAATCACACCCCACACAAACTCACCCAACAACCGTGTGTAGAGAGGTCTCCATGCACAGAACACATCCCAACCCTCGGTCCCCATTTTTCATACATCTTGATTTGAGTTCATGAGCTGAATAAAGAATGCTTTAGAAGTCTTTCACAGACAGACAGACAGACAGACAGACAATCTCACTGCACTGACTCCAAGGCTCTGGTGAGACATGAGCACCGAATGACTCAATAGAGCCGGTGACACGGAGCGCATCTGCCTTACCCTGGAGGAGAGGGTGTGGACGCCTCCAAACGCTCTTACATCCTCGCGACCCATCGGATCTGCTGCCTGGCGCCACACGCTCACTGCCGCATGCTGCACCACAGCAACGCGATCTGCCAAAGACAAAAACGAGTGAGGACGGCAGGCCGGTTTATGCACAACTCCATCCCCAGAGCTGCTGTTGAAATGAACTTGTTAAAAATGGACTTCACGCTTACAACACAGACCCCCCACCCCAACCTCTGGTACGGTTCGCGATCATCAATACAAGAGGCTCCCATATGCACCCTTACAGGTGGAAAGTCAAGAGAGACAGATTTGATGCAGAAACCAAAGTACTGAGGATACCATGGACCCTACATCTTTATTCTAGAATCTCCCAGGTTCCCCCGAGGCAGTGGTTCTCAACCTGTGGGGTGTGTCTCCTTTAGGGGTCGAATGACCCTTTCAAAAGGGGTCATACAAGACCATCGGAAAACACAGATTTTACACTATGGTTCATAATAGTAGCACATTATAGTGACGAAATAACAATAAACACAGTGTTATGGTTGGGGGGTTCACAGCAGCATGAGGAACTGTATTGAAGCGTCACAGAGCTAAGAAGGTTGAGAATCAACCACTACAAGGGGCTCTCTCCATTCTAGTGAGGTAGGGATGGAAAATAGGAAGGACTTGCAAAGGTATCTGGGGTGCATGTGTGCACACAGGCACATGGATATAGATATGCACATAACACTGTGCCCCAAATGGAATACACTTTTCCGCTTCTTACCACTTTCCGTTGGCTGCTCAGAGTCAGTCATGCTTACCCCAATGGGCTGGGCAGTGAGCTGTCTTGGGTCAGTGAAGATAGCCTTGGGTTTAGGTTAGACTAGTGCACTCTGAACATGACACACCACAGTGACCTTGACCTCGTCACTTTACAACTCTGGGTCTCAAGCTTTTTCTTTCATAAAACATCATGCCTCCCGTACAGGGTCTATTCTATCCGAGATGCCACAAGTGCTTCTCAGACCCTCCTGGGTGTGCACTGCTATCAGGGCATCTTGACAAAATACAGGTCCTGAGTTGAAAGGTCATAGGTAATTCTGCAATTCTACCAAACCTCAGGGCAGTGGTTCTCAGCCTGCCTACTGCTACAACCCTTTAATACAGTTCGTCATGTTGTGGTGACGCCAACTATAAGATTATTTTCATTGCAATGCCATCAACTGTAATTTTGCTACTGTTATGAATCAAACTGTAAATATCTATATGCAGGATATGGGATATGTGACCCCGGGAAAGGGGTGTACTACCCCATAGGGGTTGTGACCCACAGGTTGAGAATCACTGTCACAGGGGCTCCTGACGCCCCTACTTAGTAGCTACTCTGTGAATAAAAGAAAGATATGAGAGATGTTGGGGAAGAGACTGGAAGAAGAGGAGGGAGGGGCAACCACAGACGCATGTAATATATAAGAGAAGAACAAAAGACAAACATGTAAGATTAGAGAATATTTGGGAAACTTTATACACGTAATTTTCACATGTAAGGATTTTTACATCAGTGTTCTTTCTGATTTCACACGAGCTTCCAATTAGCAGCATTTTTAAAGATCTACTTAGTCTGGGTACCAGATACAATTCCACCGAGTCACACGCGTTTAGAAAAGGTTAGAACTTAAAGGGCCACTGCTCCTTTTTCTCATTTGAAACAAACTCGGGGAGGTGATGGGTTCCCCTTTCCCAACAACTTAGTAACAGAAGTTTGACCTTAGAAGCAAAAATTCAAAAATTTGACTTTGTTCTCTAGCATATGAGTTCTCTCAATAAACTAAGAAGAAAAAAAATTTTTTTCATCTACTAAAGCAAAAACAAAGACCACTCTGCCTTAAAGCCCCAAAAGGCAGCAGAGAGGTGGCCTCTACCTGAGTAGGCCACTACAGTACAAAGGGTAAGCAAGATGCCACAGGACAGGATCTGGAGGTTTGTCAAACAATTCTCCACAGCAACAAAGTTACTCCTCATGTGTCCAAAGTGGGAATGGACCACAAAGTGATGGCTGTGTAGCCTCTGGCAACAATGAAACTTCTTAATTTCTAATCCATACAAATTCTGAGTCACTCCTATTTAAAGACAATTAGAAAAAAGAAAGTATTCGTGATTGTAAATAGTTAGGTAAAATGTAATTAGTCGTAGTAGTACATCTTGGGTACTAACGGAGAGAAGTGGTGATGCCTTATTAAAGTTCTACTAGTGAAGTTATTTTACATCTCGAAGATGGAGGTGAGCCTTGGAGCTTAGAGCACAGTATCCAGTGGATGTGGTTGATAGACGTAGCAGTTGGCAAATGAAAGGAGTGGGGGTTCATGACACTCTGTCACGGATTGGAAAGGGGTCCAGTTGAGGAATGCTGGGGGGAGGGACTCACAAGGCCACATCCCTCCCTTAGGATCTATGGGCGATGGCTGGGCAGTCAGCGGTGGCTGGAAAGGGAGAGATATTTTCTTCAACAGTGTAGCTATGGGTAAGTGTCTCATGCTTCTAAAAATAAAGTTCACTCATGTAGCTTTAATCCTAATTAAACACATGCAAGCACACACATGCACACACACACACACACACACACACACACACACGCATACACATTCACACACATGCATACACACACACACACACACACACACACACACACACGTGCGCGATCTCCCTGCCCCCACCACACACAACACTGATAGTGGAAACAAGGATTATCTGGGACAAGGAAAGGGATCCTCAGGAATGGACGATAATAGTGAGGAAATAAGATCAAATACATACACATATGAGAATGTTGTAATAGAGTCCATTATGTATGCCTAATATATGCAAATAAGAACTTAAAAGAATCTTCATGTCATACATCAGAAAGGTAATGAATATATGGACCTCTAATTGGAATAATGAGAGTTGGGGTCCCTTAGTATGCAGGTCATGGCCAGCTAAGCAACATAAACTTAAAAGTATTCTGGTGAAATCAGGAGGTTACAGAGAAAGATTTGATAAATGGAAATCAATACTTACATATCCATTATGTCAAGATGGGTAAAGCAATGTGTTTTGTCTCTTCATTTGGGGAGCAATTTTAATAAAGGTTCAATATCCCTAAATGTTCACAGCTTAATGTCTATGTTCTATTTCCAACTTTTTGCCTACCATTCTGTTAGTTTAACAATCAAGAATTCTCCCTTTGGGGCTGGGGAGAAGGCTTGCATGATAAAGTGAGTTTAAGACCCAGAACCATGTAAAAGACCTGGGTGTGGTAGAATACACATGAAATATCAGTTTCAGGAGACAGAGACACTTAAGATCTCTGGGGGTCACTGGCCAGCTCACCTAGCAAAATCTCAAAAACGGGGGTGAGAAATGACACCCCAAAATTGTCCCCTGGCCTCTGTGTACTCATGCATCTATGCACGTGTGTGCTCATGCACTGATACACATGTGGATGCACATATTCTCCCCTTTAAACCTGGAATAGTAACACACACACACACACACACACACACACGTAATATCAGCACTTGGGAGGCAGAGGTAGGACATTCACAACTTCAAGGCCACACTGGCCACACAGCAAGTTAAGAGCAGCCTGGGGTACCCAGGACCCTGTCTTGACAGAACAAGACAAAAATTCTCCCTTGTCATTTTTCCGGAGCTACTCCAGAGTCACATTCTTATCCCACCTTTGTGCCACGAGTCCATTTGGCGAATGCCTGAAACCCTCTTCTCAGAATATGATAAAGAGCTAGAGACATAACTCATGAGGACTTGTGTTCAATTCCCTAGCATGAACATTAATAATACCCAGGTGTGGTGGCACATGCCTCTCACCCTGCCATTAGGGTGGCACAGTCAGAGAGAGCTCTAGAGTTCGCGGTTCAGGAATCCTAAATCAGTGAGCTCTAGGCTCCAAGAGAGACTGTCTCAAAATCTAAAATGGAAAGAGATAGAGGAAAGCACCCAGCATTCACCTCTGACTCCTACGGTCAGCCACATGCCCTGACCTAGCTCTGTAGACACACAAACACATACCTGTTCATGTGCACACGCGCACACACACACACACACACACACACACACACACACACACACACAGGCAAAGACATGAAATTATAGAGACAAATTACATCACTTTCTTTTCCATACAGATTTGGGGAGTCCAGTTTAAGAGCCTCACATTGTATTCTAGGATTAAAAAAATAAGGCTTTCCTTACAGGAAACAATATTGCAGAAAAGAGAAAAGGAAGGAAGGAAGGAAGGAAGGAAGGAAGGAAGGAAGGAAGGAGGAAAGACATACAGTAAGGAGTCCAGCATAGGGTCAGTCAGACAAAAAAAAGAAAAGGCTAAAAAGAAAAGCCCATGCCACTCATGCTGTGACTTTAATCCCACATCATTGAGTTTCCCAGAGAACCTCCCTGGCCCAGCCCTGTAAACACATTTTCTGTGTCCTAAGCCCCCATGGTTCCATGGGGAAAGGAAGACAAGGTGGGGGAAGGGAACCAAAGCTCACTTCCTAAGTTGGAGTCCTCATCTTCCAGAGAGTTTTCCACCATTAAGTCACTCAGCTTGAGTTAAAAGGTGGAAAGTTAAGTTAACCGCCCCCAGGGGTCCTTCCACCTCAGAACCTTAGGACTCTAATTGAAGTGCCTCCGTTTCCACAGAAGAAAGCGTCACAGCAGGAACACACCATTGCCATGAGCACTGTCTGGAGGCTTCCGAAATACCTGATGGGACATCACCCAGCCAAAGAACTTCAGAGTTCCAAAGGCATTTACGTGGCACTCACTTGACAAACCCAGTAAATGTGAGAAAAAGAACAGCCAGGAAGACACTGATTCATGGCCACAAAATGAGGCAGTGTGATGATTTGTGATGACTGCCAACTTGTGCCAAAGGGATTTTAGAATGTGTTACTCACACACACACACACACACAAACAAACAACATCTTATCAGTTCCTTTGAAGGGACAGGAATCAGCTCACAGGAGGCAGAGCTACAGGGTAACAGCTGAGCAAAGAGAAGGTGACTGACTGACTGACTGACTGACTGAGTGAGTGAGTGAGTGACTGAGTGCGATAGCTTGGGCAGGATCAGAGCTGAGACTTCCCCTACACTGTGATGGCTAAAACACCTCCTTCCCTCGAGTTTAGTGTATTCAAAACCCACATAAGAGAGCACTTTGTAACAACAAAATAAGGATATGTATTGCTGACGACAGACTGGGTTTAAAATCACACAGACCCCTTCAAGGAGTCATCCTTGTGGGGAGACTAGGTGTGCACACGCAAATAGTCAGAAATGAAGACTTGGACTGAACATCAAATCATAACCTCAACATTAGAGCTGTGTAACCAGTGATCTTAAAGCTTGAACCGTGACGCTTCTCAATGCACACTCACCCAATCTCTGCTCGGACACACACACACACACACACACACACACACACACACATCATGAGAGGGGGAAGGGGAAAGGAAAGGGGGAGGGGAAGAGAAAAAGGGAGAGAGACAGAGAAAGAAGAAATCCTCACCCCATTCCACTCCTATATTATATAAAAAGTTACATGCTCAGAACATCATCACCATCATCGTCATCGTCGTCATCATCATATTTACCTGGGAGATAACAGCCTATGAAAACCCACACCAAATCCACATTGCTGCTGATAGTTCCTAGCCAGCCTCTTCAGGAATTCCCAGAGGCAAGAGTGCCATCTACCGGCAGGGAGGGTACAACTCCTTTGAGGGAAACCTGTGGGAGACGGGAGACTGGAAAGACAGGCATCCTAGATTTTGGTCTTAGCAGGGCTCTTTTCTACAGCCTGTCACGGGCATCACTGACACAGCCCGAGACCCACAAGCTCTGCAGGAGCCTCTGTCACATGAGCATGGTCCTCTGAAAGCCACGCGAAGGCCGGCCAGCCAAGCTAGCCGACAATGAGGAAGCTTTGCCTGGAAACCTCACTCCATCAAGCAACAGAGCCTGGCTGAATTCAACCATCCCCGGCTCTCCTTTCCACCGACACATGAGCTCCCCCAGAACCCCACCTGTGGCAGTATAAGCCAGCTTTCTCTCACAGTGGACACCCTACGGAATTCTCCCAGGCACCGGTCAGGGTGAAGGCTCTTACATTTATACAATGTGACACAGATCCTCCTCCTGCTTAGACACGCAGGGCTGACTATAATCTCTCTCCTTAGTCCGTCAGGGAGAGGACAGAAACAACAGAAAGAAAGTGATTTTGTGGCCGTCTTGAAAGCAGAAGTGTGGGGCTTTTGTTGAATCAGAGGATAAAGCCCTTGTCTCTCAGGTCACAGAGGTCCACTGCGTACTTCACATTGAACTATGCCTGTCAGTTTTTCTGTTGGCCCTTCTAGACCCCAAGCAAAGTTTTTTCAGCCTCTTGGAAATAGCTGACCCCGCTTCCACCGGCTAAACACACACCAATGCCCTCTGCATATCTTATATGACGCGTACATGCAAAGTGACATTTCTTCTCTAAAAGCAAAATGTGTGTGCTTGTCTCAAACCTTGCCACCTCCGTCGTCCTCAAAATCCCTTTCCCGGGCCCAGTGTATATCAGCCTCCATATTTAAGCTGTCCCCACTGATCTGCTGTGTTTCAGTCTATCAGATGAGAACCTTTATTGCACTTTACTGGGGTTATCTGTGGTGCTTCACAGCGGATTCTGTTCTAGGCTCATCTCAGGAAACCTCCAAAAGTTTACTCCGTGCTTCTGAGAACCCCGAGTTTGATTTCCTGTAGTCTAACAAATGGAAGGGGTGTTTTCTCAAAACAACAAAACTTAAAAAAAAAAAAAAAAGAAAAAGAAAAAGAAAAAAAAACTTGCCCAATGAATTGAGATTTTCAGCAGGTAAACGAATATTGTGTAATTCAGTAAATTGAATTGACTATTTCTGCTGGCACAAGGTATGGTTGTGTTAGATGCCTAAGAGAAAAACAGCTTCACATGGGGGGGGGAAGAAAGGGCTTTCCAGTAGGATCAGAATGTCTCCAAAGAGTCAGGTAGAGACTGAGTAACCTTAAGTTCCGAACGGGTTACACTGAAACTCTGGCAATTAGCTGAGCCAGTTTTACAACACCAGGTGCACCAAATTAGTTAACCAATGGAACACTCACGGGATCTTTTAAGTTTCTCCATAAGATGTCTCTCAGTGACATTGCTACTGTGTTTGGGGACACGTTTGCTCCCCCAAGAACCTGCCTTTTAAGCACCACGGTAAACCCCTGGACACGCCCTCCCTCTTCAAAAGGATTCTAGGGAGTTTTCCTCCCCTCCACCCCATCCCTTTGACAGCCAAATGGGTTTTTTTTTTAAACATATACTTTAGCAAAGATTTAGAAAGTGCATCTTAGACCTTAGCTCCCCTCTCCCTAAGCTGTCCTCCTGACAGGCTGAAACTAAGTACTGTCTTGGATAGACCTAGAAACTCACAGAACCCACCCCCACCCCGCTTCTTGTATCGTCTTGAAGAAGCCTCTCAGTGCGCTGTCTGGTCTGCAGTTCACTGCAGGCAAATTCCCTCACTATTTCCCAGCCATCAGTTATACTGTCTCTGGAAACCTTTTTTTTTGTGACCTGCTCTATCTAATTGTTTTAAAGGGGGAAAAAAAAAAAGATTAAGCTTTTTAACGCATCTCTGGATTCTCTCCGTAGGTTCCGAGCGTTGTATTTCGGTGAAGTCTGGGGTGAGGGCAGGCTCGAGGTCCAGCAGACCGACAGGGTAGCCTTCCCCAGGGCACCCTTCTCCAGGCAGCACAGGCTCGGTTCCCCCACGATGCTCGCTCCCGCATCGAAGCAGAAGGATCATCAGATGCGCTAGGAATTCCGTTTCGCTCTCAGTCACCGGATTAGTTCGGGTCTCAAGGGCTCGAACCAAAGTGACACTACGCTCCCCCCACCCTTTCGTTCTCCCATGCGACAGGTCCCACTGCATGGAAGCCACCTTCTTCCCAGACCCAGTCCAGCGCCCGTGGCGCCCTCACGGCGCCTCCGGAGCCCTTCCCCTGGGGAGGGGACCGGTGGCAGCATCCCTCCGGGGCGGGAAACAAAGGCGGAGGCGAGGCGGCCAGGTGGGCAAGCCTCTTTGGGCACAGCCGCGGCGGCCGCGGGGAGGATGGCAAGATGTATCAGAGGATGGGAAAGGGGAAACCAAGGCACGGAGGCTGGCGAATGCTGGGGCTGCATCCTCTCCAGTGCAGGGTTCCCGGGGCAGGCAAACCCCGAGCCATCCCCCGCCGCTCCCCGGGACCCGGCATCAGAGGGACCGCCCCACTCCGCTCACCTCGGGAGAAGCGCTCCGGCTCCCTCCGACGGCTCCGGAGAAAGCCTCGCCGCTCGCGCACGCGCACTCCGCGCTCTCGCGCCTTCGCCCCTCCAGCCCCCGCGGGCGCCTCTCCGACCGGGCTCTGGCCCGCCCCGGCCCTGTCCGTCAGCGTCCGCGAGAACCAATCGTGTCGCGTGGACGGCCCAGCGCTGGTCACGTGGCCTCACAAGCCAATCACCAAATTGCCCTCGGCAAGCGCCTGGCTCCGATGTCCCCGGGGGTTCGGTTGCTACCGAGTAGAGCGGGTGCTTGGCGGGCACAAAGGGCTGAGTCCCTTATTTCCGCGGATGAGTGGCGTCTAGTTGATCAATTCCTACATCGATTGATTTCTCAGATCCTAGCTTAAATAAGAATCACCTGGGAGTCTCGTTAAAATCTGGGGTGTAGCCTCGAGAATCTGCATTTCTAACAAGCCCCCAAGTGGCGATGAAGCTTCTCTTGGTCCAAGGCCATGCTCTAAGGAGCACTGTCAAAAAATGATGTGGCCAGCCCCTGCTCCATTTGTTTGCAAGTTTCACGACCTTTCTTGTCCTCCAGTGAAGAAGAACATTCAGCATGTGGTGAAGTGATAAGGCCCATGGTTTGGAGAACAGCTGAGGAAAGGCATAGAGTAGCCATTTGGGCCAACTTTATGTGTATAAGAAACAGACAAGCAGAGACAGATGAGAACACTGGGTTGGCCTCCATGCTAAAGTGCTTGCACCTGTGGCTTAGTAACACTCTGCGAGACTTGACCAGATAAGAGAAAAATCACCCAAGTGGTTCCAGCATTGTAGAATCCCAAGAGCCTATAATAAGGCTTTATTGTTGAATTCACAAACATTTTAAAACAGCGGTTCTCAATCTATGTGTTGTGACCCCATTGAGGTCCATGGCTACATATATTTACAATTTGTAACAGTAGTAAAAGTACAGTCATGAGGTAGCAACGAAAACAATTTTATGCTTGGGGGTCACCACAACCTGAGGAACTCTGTTAAAGGGTCACAGCATGAGGAAGGTTGAGAACCTCTGTTCTAAAAGGATGGAGAGGTATGTAACTAACGCTTTGGGCAATTTAGGTATAAACTACAGAGCTTGAAACGTTGTTTTCCCTTGAGGGGTTTTAAAGTTATCTAAATAATCCTTTGTTGCTAAGTCAAATAACCAAGGCCCCTGCTTCCTCAAACTTGAGATGGACAGTTGTAGACTGGACAGCTAGCATGTTTGCTGTCTAGTATTGCCAAGTTTATTGCTTAATAATGCTTCAAGATAGTTCAAAAGTTCACACACACACACACACACACACACACACACAGTCTCCCTACGCAGTCTAGGTTTGCCTGGAATTTATGATCCTCTCTCAGTGACCCAAGGGCTGGGATTATGGGCATGCTGTACCATGCCCAACTCTCAAGAGCCTTAAATATTAAGCTTTCCAAATCCTCCTTCTATCAGCATTCCTGGCCAAAAGATAGGAACAGGTGCCAAGTACTTTTATTTTACTCTTCAGAGAGTGATCAAGCTGCCACCTAGAAAACCTCGCCTTTGTCTGCAGGTTGGGTACCTCCGGCTTCTCAGCCAGGAGTGAGACCCACTTAGCAGTCTCAGGCATCTTTCATTGTATTTCCCCTACCAGAGGTGACCTAGATGAAAATTCAGAGTTCCAGGGCACCCTGAGCCTACACATCAATGGTCCAGTGGTCCTGGACAGAGAGGAGCAGCAAGACGCCTAGGCCAGAAGAAGAGGCCTACGAGATGCTTCTGCGGTCATGAGACCCCGTGTTCCATGGCGTGATTTGCATGTCCCATAGTTTTTTAAAAATCAAGCTGAGACCAAGGAGCTGGAAGACTCTGGCCAAATCTGCCCAGAACGATACACATGTCATAAGCTCTGTAGTTCCTATGATTCATATCCAGGGGTTGCTGAGAATACCTGTAAAAGCCGCTACATTTATAACGTTTGACTTTTTGTTTTGTTTTGTATTTGAGACAGTGTCTCAAGTAGTTCAGGCTAGCCTTCAACTTTCTTATGTAGCTGAGGATGACCTTGAACTCCTGAACCTCCTGCCTCTACCTTCTAAGTAGTGGGATTACAGGCCTGAGCCAACTAAATCCATCTTAGGCTCATTTTTTTTTTTTTTGAACAAGGAAAAAAATAACAACTCAGGATCATAAATCATTAATGACACCAGCATGCTGTAAACAGAGGGAAGTTTCCACATAGTTTGTGAAAACAGATTTTCCAAGGCCAAAAATAACTCATAGGTAATGAATACCACCAAGGCTATTGAATGGAACAAATTGGGATGTCAAGTCTACAACCAGGAGTAATTTCAGTGAGATGACTACATATTTTGGAAAAAGCCTATTACCTCTTGTTGGCCACACCCAATTGGTCGGCTCTCTAGCAGTAATGCCCTCTGTTTGATGCCTTTAACTGAAACAAATTTCTCTTTGGAATTTACAGAGAGCTTCGTCTCCAAGGCTTTCCCCCAAAGCATGCAGCAACCACCACCTAGGAGTGTGGCTAAAACACAGACTCCTGGGGCCCAACAAGAACTTCCCCCAGCTTGTGTACAAATTCTGAACACAGTAGTGGTTAAATTTGAGTCCAGGCTGTCCCTCCAGATATGGATAATCAGCAGACAAGCATGCCTTCGACTCAAACAGCTGTGCTGTTCACGGGCCTTGCTGTACTAGCTAAATAAGGGAGCCGAGTCTATTTTAAAGGATTCTCAATTCTCTTCACTGGGGCTTTACCAGATTCTGTTACTTTGTATAGTGAGGTGATTGGTACCAGAGTCTTCAAGCATGGTTGTCGCCCAGTTTATCTGTGCAATGGTATTTGCCACAGTGGTGAGCGACCTAGTTTTTAGATGAGTCAGAGGTCCCCTCCGAACACTCAGTAGCCATCTTGCTAGTAATGGGCTTTATTTGCAGCACCAGAACTACAGACGCCCCGAGTGTGAGCCTGCAAACTAGCTTCCCCCCTCTGACGCTTTAAAAATATATTTCACAGCAACCAAGTGGGAGAGAAATTTTCTCACCCTTGTAAACTTGTAGCTTTATCTATTGGGGGGAAAATAAGGACAGTTTTAACAGATATTTAACTACTAAGACTGATGTAAACTTTTAACTATAGAAAAGAATTACTTTTCTCTCTGTGGGTGCCATCATTATAGAAAGAGATGCAAAAGAAAGCAATGGGATCCTTGCTTGGGAACGTGAATTTGGAAAGCAAAAGAAAAAAGGAGAAAGAGAGAGAGAGAGAGAGAGAGAGAGAGAGAGAGAGAGACGCCCATACACTTTCCATTCCTCACCCAGCTTGCTTTCTAGACACAACCCAGCTATCCTGTCTATGGCCATGGGTGTGTTAGCATCTGATAGGGGTCAGCTCAGCTCAGGCAAGGTTCTCTAATCCGGAAATTGCTCACTAAGAGATTTACGTATATTGGAAAAGAAGAGATAAAATATAAACCACCCCACCCAGTTGCCAGCTCCCAGAAATCCACATTTGCTTCATTAGAACCAGAAACAGTGTTTTATCAGCACTAATTGCATTTTTATCTCATAATAAATAGCTTTTCCAAACCTAATTGACTTCATTCATGAAGTCCCACAGATTAGACAAGATTCTATTTTCCATCTGTCATATGAATCCAGCCAGGATAACAAATTTTTATCTATGTATCCAGTATTTCTTTCCACTTCTACGTACATACCGAACACAAGATATTTTTGTAAAAAGGTTTAAAAATTTTAAAACAAATTTATGAAATATAAAGAAAACCAACACCCTGATATGTTTTATAAAATATTTTGGCATTAAATGCATTTAAATAATGTTTATTCTTTTATACCTACTCTAACTTTAGGACCATAAATACCATCCAAGCCCCCATGTGCCCCTCCCAACAGCAGATGCGTTCGGTGAAGACTGCACACTGCCCTGCTTAGGCATGGAAAGGGGGAAGGTTAATGGAAGGAAATATCAGATTGTTTGCATATAAGACACAACACAGTGTGGGTAGATAACAATTCTTGCTGAATATTTAGCGGTCCCAAGCTGATAGAAGAGAAAATAAGAAGTCTGGGATCCCATGTGACACAATGCCTGTGTTTTACAGTGACAAATTTGGACATGAAAAGTAGGTCCCTTTGAGAAAACAACATAGGTGATTCTGTGTACAAATGAGGCGAAGCCTCTGTTCTCACTCATTTAGCAGATATATGCTACGTGAGTGTTGCCTTTCTTGGCCATCTTAAAAGATGTACGCTATCAAATCTTATGTGTGTACCACAGGTAAGGATCAAGTAAAGAATGCTGACTGATCATTCTTAGCATAAACCAGGAAGGCTTATGCTAAGAATGATGCCTGCATTGAAATCCATAGACTTTAGAAGAGCTGGCCTGAACTATTATGTACTGTTACGTACTGAACATTTGCCCACAAAAGTCATATTCCAAAATTCCACATCCTACTCCAGGGTGATAAAGTGATAAAGTGACAAAGGGTATTAGAAGTCAAGGTCCGTGGGACACCATTTGGATGCTGTGAAGTTGGACTTTTCAGAAACAAGATAATTTACTAAAATTGTGATAACTTCATAATTTGTAGTCCTTTCAACCCTTGCATGGTTGACCGTGTGCTGCATAAAACTACAAACAAGGTGGTCTGTAATCCGGAAGGAAACACCAGACTCTGAGTATGCTAATACCTGCCTTTCAATCTCTAGACCTTTGAGGAAAAAGAAATCTGAGGTTTCTAAGCCATCTGGGATTTGGCATGTGGTTGTAGCATCCTGAAGGGATGAGGAGCCCAGCAGCGGGACAGGATGGGGGACATCCCATAAAAAAACGCAAGAGTAAAGCAGCTGGGATGTGAATGCAGATGAAATCAATTAGTTGTCCAGCGAAAGGTGGAAACCAACAATCAGGAGATGGATAAAGAACAGAATGTAAGGGCAGGAAGTGCGTCCCCTGCCACTTCCCCCCTTCCTGTCTGTGTTTAATCGATCATGGCTCCGAGCTCTACTATGCTCTGAGAGTGAAATGTGGAATCTTGTTGTCTGGTTAAATGCCCAGCTCCTCCACACACCTGCCAGTCAACCCTGGACAGTTTCGCCTTTAGAATTGGTTGGAATGGCAGTATAACGGAATGTAAGCACCTGACTCCCATGGTTGGTAACAAATCATAAATAATGTAAAGTGATAAAGTGACAGTAAACAAATTTCAGCCATTATCAAGTATCTTCTCCCACCCCCGCATGGCCTCAGAATCTTCCATTCACTGTGACTGGCATCTCACTTCAACCAAGCAGAATTACCACCCCCTGGGCACCCGCCTCCCCTGCCCTCCCCCATCACCCTTGGTGCCTAACACAGCTCTGCTTGACAGCTCCTCCTGGTGTCACTCACTGACATCAGTTTCCGCCAACCACAAAGCAAGTTCTATATGATGAAATTTACTTTCAGCACTAAATAAAGTCATGAAAGATGTCCCATAAACACATCGGTTTTCTCAACGTCTCCAATTTTTCATTTGCCTTTTTTTCCCTTTTATACTATTCACCATACTTGAAGGACACTGTTCATACTTATGTTCCTATGGCATTTTAATGACTATGTCTCCTGGACATCGGAGCTGTAGTCCAGCCAACCTGACACCCCTGGTTACGAGAACTTGGCATCATCTTGGGGCTCATAGCTTCTAATTAATGATACCTAAAAATTCTCAAGACAGGCCACTGGCCTAGGATGGATTTCATGCCTGTATTCATCTCTACTCAGAAACACTTCTAGATCCTGTATGATGATAGGAAATAGATTGGCCGGTGATGACTTGGGGCCAGGAAAAGAGCTGCAGGTGCTCATGTAGGGAAAGAGTCTTATCCTCCAAGTTCTAGGGTGGCTCTGTTGGTGTCTCAGCAAGATCTCCTTAAATGCCCTATCCAAATTCTGAGTCCGTGTTCCCCAGCCCTTGCTGTGACCTTCAAGGACTACCTTCAGACAACTTTTTAAAAATCTGTGTCGGGGAATGCACATACAGAAGTCAGAGGACAGCCTCAGGTCTTCATCTTCCGCCGTCTTTGAGGAAGGATCTCTTTGCTGTTTGCCTCTGTGTTCATCAGGCTAGCTGACCTATGAGCTTCTGGTAAGTCTCCTGACTCTGCCTCCCGTCTCGCCACAGGAGCATCAAGATTAGAAAATGCATGCTACCGTGATAGGCTTTACAAGATCCTAGAGTCATCATCCTCGCACGGCAAGAGCTTTATCCACTGAGTCAGTTCCCAGGCCCAGAGGATTAACTTTGACATTGGAGCCATATCTTCTGGTTGTGGAGCCCCAAATGGCCTACAGTATACTGCCCTAATAGTAGGTGTGTACTCACAAAACCTGAGTCCATTTCCTCCTAAGTGTGATCAATCCTGAGGCTGATTCATACTAGAAAGTTCTCTTCATGATCAGACTGTCTGTTACCCTGGCATAGTGCTTGTGAGTTCCTTTTAAGCTATTTTTGTTTTTAATTTTAAATAAATCACTCATTCCTGAAAGTGTGGCTGGGGTGCTTCTGGGCAAACACGACATATGGCCATCCCTTTGCTAATGATTAAGGTGTAAGCTTTACACTGTAATTACACCTAGATTAGGTTATGTGTTGTGTGCTGCATGAGGACAGGGATCATGATTCCTCTGGCTATACAGAATACTATATAGAATCTCTGGTGAGTTGACCTGAACCAAAATGTCTCCTCTCTCCTCATCATTTCCACCCATCCAGCTCATCACCCCTTTATTACACAGCTCCACCCACCATGGATGTGTCCCCAGTTAGAACGACACATCCCAACCCCCATCCCCAAGACCTTGTCTCTGCATCCGTGGAGCCCTTCTCTCTGTCTAAATTCAGGTCTCTGCTCACACGGTTCCTTGGCAAAGAGCACTGCTCTGATCCAGTGAACCAGAGCTACCCCACCCCGAACCCCAACTGTTATCCTTTACCCAACCTTTCTCAATAGGTTTTCTTGAGATAATGAAGTCCTATAGAAAATCACATCAGTATCATTTTCTTGAGTCTCCCAAGGATGCTACACACCTAGCGCCAGTCCTGTTACATAGGACAGAGGCTGATTCTCTCTCTATACAGGATCCTTGGGGGCATCACAGTTGAATTCCTCAATAGAAATGGAAGAAAATGGCTGCTCTAAAATCTTGGTCTATGCAGTTTTTTTAAGAGGGAGATTTTTAATTTGCATATAAACTAATTTTTTATGACCACATTTTCATACATTTTCTGTTGTGCTTCCAACCCCATTTCTCTCTCCCACCCCTCTCTGTTCCTCTGCATTCTTGCTCTCTCTAGTAATCTAGCTTTCATGATATCACATGTATTCCATCATTATTTTTTTCCTTCTCCCTGGTCCTATGACCTCTTTACCCCACTTACATTAGGTGAATTAACCCAGACTCAGAGAGACACACATTGCGTGTTTTCTGTTTATAAATTTTAATATTTATAAACGTGTGTATATGTAGGATGATTTGGATGACTACCCTACTCCTGGTACCAATTTCTCACTGAGTTAGGGTTTTACTGCTGTGAAGGGACACCATGACCAAGGCGACTCTTATAAAGGACACCATTCAGTTGGGGCTGGCTTAGAGGTTCTGAGCTCAGTCCATTATCATCGTGGCAGGAAGCACGGCAGCGTACAGAGAGGTATGGCACTGGAGGAGCTGAGAGTTTCACATCTTGTCTAGAAGGCAAATGGAAGGCCGTCTTCCTCAGGAAGTGAGGAGGAAGCTCTCAAAGCCCGCTTCCACGGTGACACACTTCCGCCAACCAGGCCACACCCACTCCAACAAGGTCACGCCTCCTAACAGTGCCACTCCCTGAGCCAAGCGTATTCAAACTACCACATGCCAATCAATTTTTACTCTGTTGCCACCCTTCCCCATCTTTCTAGGATATAAGTGCATGAAGTTTGGTTTTGGCCCCTTCTCATGCCTAGGTTTCAAAACTGGCTCTCAAAAAAAAAAAAAAAAAAAAAAAAAAAAACCAGAAATGTTAAGACTGGAGAGCGGGCTCCTCAGTTAAGAAAGTATGCATACTGTTTGGTCGCCAGCCGTCATTCAGGTGGAGCACGAATGCCTGTAACTCCCCTTCCAGGGAAGCCAGGTACCTCTGGCCTTCAGGGGCATCTGTGCCCACTCAAATGTATCCACACATGGGTACACACGTCAGAATTAAAACTAATAAAAACACATCTTTAAAAAAATTTTGTTGAATGAACATCACAGGATTTGTCATACATTACATTTTGTGACTTTTCAATGATTAAAATCATTCATGTTAAAACTTCACTATACAGAAAAAAAATGTGCATTATAAGGTTACTTAAGAGGAATAAGAAGAGAAAATAGTAAATGGAACTTGAAAAAAAAAAGGACCAGATAATAACAGCTTTAGTTATCCAAGCACAGTGTGGCTAAATGCTCTAGCAGCCAGGTGGGAGTGGCTGATGGAGTGGGCATTAATACACCGAGGATGCTGCTCTGAGTGTTGTAGGAGGGAAAGAGGGCGTGCTATCCTAAACAGCAGAGAAATGGACCCCAGAGAGTGCTGTGGGTGAACCACAGACTGAAAACTAATAACATAATTACATTCCGCAGCCTCACGGGACAAGGGAAGCCAAAAACCAAATTCATACACTCCAGGGTTTTAAAGCGGGGAAATATGATAAACACATATCCCATTTAGGAGGCCGTTGAGGTAAAGGACTTCAAAAAAGTCAATAACCCACAAGAAAGGGCTGTTTACTTTGCCATTCGCCTTGTGTTAGAAGACCATGCCAAGGAACAGAAACAATCAATCTTTGAGGTAGGGGCTTAGAAGAGAAATGCTAGGGCCTATAAACTGTCAGAGAAGAAAAAAGTTCACCCTACCCCAGACTGGCAGTTCATGTGAAGAAAAATAAAGAAACCGAATCAATTATAAATGAGGAGGATAATTAGGACAACAAAAAGACTTGAGGCGCACCTTGCAAGTGTCTCCAAAGCCAATGAAAGAGATCGTTTTTAACACGCCAAAAGAATGATGGCAAGGAATCCAGAGCATCCTTTGATCTAGGATGAAGGGGCTTGTTCAAGACTGGAAATGAGCAACCTTCACAGGCTGGAATTATTTGCCCCCAATTAAAATATTGAACACCTAACAGAGACTCCCTTTCCTGTGACTTCCCAGTTAGACTTAGTTGGTAGTAATGGAGGTGCGCGGCACTTCTCAGAGCACCTCGCTGCAAAGTGGGACAAAACCCGGATGGGCAAACCATGGGCTCTGGGACACCAGGATCCATAGCCGGCTTGGGTGACTTGTACCTGTAAATGTGCAGCTGTCTCCCACAAAGGTGTTTGGGAGGACATCAAAGAGATGATCTTAAATATTCAATCTTAACCTCAAAATAGGTTTCACAACTTTGATCAGCTTAATATAATGACTATTTGATTAGGCCTGAGAAGATTCTTTTAAAAACATTTATTCATTTATTTATTTACTTCTTATTTGTGTGTGTGTGTGTGTGTGTGTGTGTGTGTGTTCAGAGGACGATTTGCAGGAATCAATTTTTTCCTACCATGTCGATTCCTGGGATAGAACTTGGGTCGTTAGGCTTAACAGCAAGCACCCTTACTTTCTGAGCCATCTTGTCTACCTCCTGATAAGAATTTTATGTGCGCATGTTTTTTCTCTTTTTCTTATCCCTTGACATTAACTACTTGTAAATTTATTAGCCATATAGTTCAAGCTGTATTTTTTAAATGAACTGAAAGCTCAGTACATAATAACCACTTAATAAATGCTATTTGCTTTTAAATGGATGTTTTTCAGTAGATAAATATAAAATAATAAAACACAATTCTGTCTGTTGCTCTTTTTTCCTTTGGGCTGAGCTTTCTCCTGAAATTTTATCAGCAATTTGAGCCATCATAGCAACAGTTCTTTTCCACAGAATTTCCTGTGAGCAAGGGGCCAGAAACATGACCCTCGAATATTTTGATAAACAGCTAGACTTAGGAAGGCCTTCTGAGAGAATCTTGGAGTAGCCAGGCACTAGCAAGGATTTTTGCATCATGTATTTTCAAAGATTATTAAAATTACAAATGAAATGAAAAGCTTTCATTTTTCTCTTAGCTAGAGCCATGGTGTTAGGATTTCCTGTGCTTCCCATGGCTAGCCATCAGGCTTCAAAGACAGTCCTAAATGCAGGGTTTAAGCACCTATGGTCCAACATTTCTCTGTTCTGGTGCTTGCCCTCACAGCATATCTGCTTTCCATTAAAACTCCAGACTGAGATGAATATATCTTATCTCACTTATAAAAGAGCTTTCAGGCCAGCTGCTGAGCTGGCTCAGGAGGTAAAGCCACCAAGCCTGACGACCTGAGCTCAATGGGTGGGGGGCGGGAAACATCTCCTTAAAGTTGTCCTATCACCTCCACACTGGCACCATGACACACCCATGCAATAAGTGCAAAACCATATTATTTTACTAATATGAAAGCTAGTTTTAATCCTCAACTCGACATAACCTAAAATCACCTGGGAAGGGAGTGTCAAGGATCGATCATCTAGATTTGGTTGTCTGCCGCATGGCTGTGGTGATTATCTTGATTAATGGGAAGACCTGCCCGCGATGGGCGGCACCATTCCCTGTGTGGTCAAAGGGTGGAGAGTGTGAACTGAGCATAAGCATGCATGTACTAGCTAATCGCGCTCTGCTCTCGACTGTGAATATGACGGATCCAGTCGCCTCTAGTTCCTGGCACCTTGACTTCCCTGAAGTGATGGAGTCAAATAAACCCCTTATCCCTTAAACTGCGTTATTTGGGATATGTTATCACATCAACAGGGAAAACTTAGATAAGTTTTGTTCTGGAACAGGTTTTCTCTGTAAGCATCATGGTTGCCACTAAGACATCACACCCTAAGGCTAGGTTTCACACTCACCCACACTCCCCAGTATGCTGTGGCCTTCTAATGTGGTTAGTGTCACATGGCAAGCATCTGGCTTCTCGGTAGTTCTGAGAATTCCACTAGACTACGTTCTGTGGTGGCAGGAACCGTTTCCCTATTGCCTGCCACTGCATTCTGATTCAGAATAATGGCTGGTGTTCCAGAAATGCACGTTCATTGAATAAATGCTCTCGTTCTCCTTCTGCTTCCCCACTAAAATGAAAGATTACCATTAGCTAAAAGTAAGGTCCACCATTAGTATTTCTTTTCTTTTCGGCGATCTTCATTCTTGCTGCTAATATGTACGTGTATAAATATTTAAACTGTCTCTCAAGTTAAATTCATTTCTCCATTACCACCTTTCTTTGTTTTGCCTGGCTAGTTTTAGTAAGATGACCAAACCCAGATATTCATACCAGATATTAATGCATCCAGTATTAACAAATGATCTTCTGCACACACTGCTAATGATTGTGTTAATAGCTATAATGTCCTGACAACCAAACAAAATCCAAGGTATTCTTAATATTCCATTTTCCAAATATTCCAATATTAAGGAGAAATGTCCTTTATAGTGAATTTTTCCTATGCCATCATATCTCATATACTTACAGAAAAATAAAGCAGTTTCAAACATGAGAGATCACTGGAACCACCCAGAGAGATTTTAAAACAAAAGCAGAGAGCCCTGGGCCTAGAGTTTCTTGATCAGTATATCTGAGCAAGATCTACTGTCTAAGAACAAGCTTTTCTCTTGGGTAATGCTGATGCTTTGGCCCAAGGACTACACTTTAGTATCAAAATATAGTGTCAAAACAGTATAGTGTTTAAATGACAAGCTAACAGTGTAAGACTCTTACAAGACAGTAATAAATAACCCAAAATCTAGGTGCAGAAGAAGGTCCTCTTCAATTGGTTATGGCCAAAAAAGTCAAAGTTATTTCAGAATGTCACTCTGACATGACGCCATGGCACTGATGATATTGAGTGCCATTAAAAAGAAATCTATATTTTTCTTTCCAAAACAGAGATTGGCTATTGGAACTCAAGGAAGCTGAGTTGTTTCTGAGGAGACACCACAAAGGGTAATGTTCCCTCCTGGAGGCAGGAAGGAGACTTATAAGACTTGGGAAGTGGAAAACATATAAGGTCTGTGAATTATTTTTAACTTATAAAGCTAAGAGGCTGCCAGAGGTCACACATGAAATAATGGTTGCTGAGGAGCGGAGACTCTTAGCCAGTGCGCCTGCGTGTTGTTCAGGGAACTCCAGATGTGCAGGTCTCATCAGTCTTCACCCACACTAGGGGGCTTTTTGGTTTTGCAGTGACCTTTGAATCACCCATGTTCCTGAAATTCACTGCTTCTCTACACTACACTCGAGCAGGATCACTGCTTTGATCTGTCATGCGTGTGCTGCTTTGGGTGAACAGACAGACCTCTGCTCACATCTTCCCAAGAAAAGTCACACGACAGGTAACAAGGCTGACACGGGGTAGAGGTTCCCTTGGAGAGAAGTCTGTTTAGTAAAGCCAAGTGGGAGAAGGATTCCTCATTCGAGAAGAGTAGACATTAAGAATTGGGATATTAGAACCTCTAGCAGCAGATACACAACAGCTGGACTGATACTTTTATTCTGAAACTATCATGAAAGGTTCTGAACTCTGTACTTATGAAAGTTTTATTCAATGGCATAATTTCTGGTTCTGATAAGCCCCAAATATGATGGGAGGGAAATAAAGATAATCAAATACATTCATCAAATAGGTGAATGATAGATATATGCATTGTTTACAATGAAAAGAATTTGCCCACAACACAAAAGTGAGGGCAGTTACTGACCTCAATCTCCTATTGTTGCTTTTGTAAAATGAATATGACACATACTCCTTGAGTTTTGCTCCATTCATATTTCTGGATAGACAAGCCAAGATAATTAGACTTAATCTGGTCCACCTCCTTTGAAACGGGGTTTGGAATCGAAATTGAAGACATGTAATTGAAAATATGAAGCTAATGAATAATAATTGTCTTCACTTGCTGGCTCTGCACCAGCTTTGGAAAAGCCTTCTCTAGGCATAATTTAGGCATCCTATCACTTGGCGATGTTTAAGAATAACTCTGTGACCCAGGTAGAGGCAAGTGTGGATAAAGCATGGCATAAGGTATAGTAAAGGAAAAGAGGCTTAAGACTAGAATTATAATCCAGATACCTACAGGGTAAAGAAGGTTCTACAAACGATGGAAACCGGCTGTGATAAGATCCCAGAAAGAACATGGTCATGTTGCTCCTGAGTTGCAACCTATTAGGACACTATGGGAATAAAGACCAACTATATCACATCTGGAAAGCCATGGGGATGTGAACATGGCTGCATGGGTAAAGTGTTTGATGAGCAAGTACGAGGACCTGAGTTCACACCCCGGTGGTGTGGTGGTGTGGTTGGCGGTGTGGTGGTGTGGTTGGCGGTGTGGTGGTGTGGTGGTGTGGTGGTGTGATGGGTGGTGGTGTGGTGGTATGGTGGTGTGGTGGTGTGGTGGTGTGATGGGTGGTGGTGGTGTGGTGTGGTGGTGTGGTGTGGTGGTGGTGGGTGGTGTGGTGGTTTGCTGGTATGATGGGTGGTGGTGTGGTGGTGTGATGGGTGGTGGTGTGGTAGTGTGGTGGTGTGATAGGTGGTGGTGTGGTGGTATGGTGGTGTGGTAGTGTGATGGGTGGTGGTGTGGTGGTGTGGTGGTGTGGTAGTGTGATGGGTGGTGGTGGTGTGGTGTGGTGGTGTGGTGGTTTGGTGGTATGATGGGTGGTGGTGTGGTGGTGTGATGGGTGGTGGTGTGGTGGTGTGGTGGTGTGATAGATGGTGGTGTGGTGGTGTGGTGGTGTGGTGGTGTGGTGGTGGTGGGTGGTGTGGTGGTGGGTGGTGTGGTGGTGTGGTGGTGTAGTGGTACATGCCTGTAATCCCAGTGTTGAGGGACCAGAGACAAATGGATCCCAGAGACTCACTGACCAGCCAGGTTAGTAAACACTGGGAGTTCCAGGCACAATGAAGAGGCCTTGTCTCAAAAACTATGGTGAGAATAACAGCAGAAGATACCCAAGGTTGACCTCTGCCTCCAGACATACATGTACAGGTGAGTATATCTGTACACACATGTGCACATACATATGCACATGCACACACACAAACACACACACACACACATAGAAAAAATCTGGAAAACTGGTTTGTGGGGGCTGAAGAAATGGCTCAATGGTTAAGAGCACTGTCTGTTCTTCCAGAGGTCTTGAGTTCAAATCCCAGCAACCATATGCTGGCTCACAACCATCTATAATGGGATCTGATGCCCTCTTCTGGCATCATATACATAAAATAAATAAATAAATCTTTAAAAATACTTGTTTGTGTATGCATATAATATATAGACATGATTGTTATGTGGGTATATGATGTGTATATGCAGGTGTGTGTGTACATAGATTGATATTGGGTTTCTCTTGACCACGCCCCCCACCTCTGTTTTTTGGGACAGGTTTCTTACTGATGTGGCGCTCATAAATTCATTTAAGCTGGCTAGACAATGTGCTCCCAGGATGTTACTGTCTTCAGCCTCCCCAGCCTTGCTGGGATTACATTTCTATGACACCATTCTTGGATTTTGACGTGTGTGCTGGGATTGAACTCTGGCCTTCATGCTTTCAGAAGGCACGTTATTCACAGAACCATCTCTCTTAAAATGCTGACCTCTACCCTCTATGTATGCACAGGTAAGTGTAGTTGTACACTTTTTACAAAAAGTGTGCATCACACATAAACACACACTTAAACAGAAATCAGGAAAGTTGGACTTAAACAAAGCTGCACTCTGACCTGCATGTATATGTGTGCATCATGTAGGTGCCCTTAGAGTCCAGAGGAGAGCATTGCATCTCCTAGAATGCAGACTTACACGTGGGTGCTGGGAACCAAATCTGCATCCCGTTCAAGAGGACTAAACTCTTTTAACTGCTGAGCTATCTCTTCCATCCCTATTTTTTTTAAAGAATTTATCAGATTTTCTTTTTTTTAAAAAAAAATATTTTTATTACTATATTTTGGGGGCTAAACAAAGCATATCTACAAATCAGAATTGCTTTTAGCTGAAAAGATCAAGTCTGACCCTAAAATTCCCCAGAACTCCTTTCCAAAACATTGGTACTTGGTTCCTAGCAAGAGATGCAGGAAGCATGTGCCTCAATAATGAATGCTGCTGCTGTGGTATGGTCTGGATGCTTCTAGAAGACAAGATAGAGGCTACACACACATCCTCAGGAAAGAGATGTCCATGCATTGGAAACTAGATGCAAGAGAAATCCAGAAGCATCTACCTGTTTTCTCTTTTTTTCCCCCAATCGTGAATGATACTTAGAGGTGTCTGGATTGAGGCACTGAACTGAGTATAATGGTGTGTACTGATCGTGATGTGACTAAATTAAAGGATGGTGGCCCTTGTGCTGAACTCATCATGATACAGCCTTGCACAACATAGACAATTGAGAAGGGGAAGGTAGGCAGGAGGGCTCCCACTATAACTGGACGCTCAGGTTTTGCCTGGATGGACTTTCATGATGCGACAGATGTACTTGTTCTCTTGTCCTGGTCTTGAGACAACAAATGTCTGAGAAGTTATTGGATTTAAATGACTTAGGGAAATAACCTCGAATTCCAAAGCCACATGGACCCAGTGTGCAACTCTCATTTTCATGTCAATGGCTAATTTGAGGAGTTAGCTGTATTGCTTGAATCTTATTTTAATTAGAAGATTACGCTTGGAGTATTTTATACATGCATACAAGGAAATATGATCACACACTCTCCTCTCTACTCCTTCCAATTCTCTCCAGATATTCTTCAATATGTCCCTCTTCTAACTTCATAACATCTTTTAAATTTTCTTTAAAGAATCAAACTAAATTCATTGCTAACCATATGTGTGGGGCCATCCATCAAAACACGAGCAACTTACCTAAGTGGCCGCAGCCCCAAAGAATGATTCTCCTCCCCAGTAATTATTAACTGCCAAAAGCACTTCAGTTGGGGTGGAGCCTCATGAGATCTTTTTCCCTTCCGTGCTGGAATTTGACTGGCTTGATCTTGAAGTTATTTAAAGCTCCAAAGACAGAAGAAAATAATCTGTTAGAAATTATACAACTGGTAAATTCTGATTCAGTCTTCAGGACTGCCTTGCCATTCTCCATATTTTAACCTTGTTTTGAATAACATGTTATTCAGATGGGAACCATCTAATTCAGACTCTAGATAGGGCTTTCTGTAGTCTTGGGCTTTATAGGTTCAACAATGATTTCACCCACTGTGGTGGTTTGAATTGGAATGGCCTCCACAGAGTCATGTGTTTGAATGCCTGTCTCATAGAAAGGGGCACTATTAGGAGGTGTGGCCTTGTTGGGATAGGTGTGGTCTTGTTGAAGGAAATGTGTTACTGTGGCAGCAGGCTTTGAGGTCTCTTATGCTCAAGTTCTGCCCAATGTGGACAGCACTCTCCTCCTGACTGCCTTCAGATCAAGATGTAGAGCTCTTCAGCACCATGTCTGCCTGCACTCTGTCATGCTTCTCACCATGATAATAATGGACTAAACATCTGAAACTGTAAGCCAGCCTCAACTAAATGTTGCCCTTTATAGGAGTTGCCTTGGTCATGGTGTCTCTTCAGGGCAATGGAAACCCTAACTAAGACACAAACTATTCATTTTCCTCAGTTTTATGATCATCAAGGTTATGCTTGACTTTATTTTCTTTTTCACTCAATGGGAAGAAGCAAAAAACATTTGCTTTCATTTGTTTCTTTTTATTCACTTCTCAGTACTTCTATCTGCCTTTGTGTTTGGAGGGCTTTTTTGTTTGGTTTGGTTATAGTGGTCAAGTCCATTACTGTTGTCAACCTAATTTGCTCTAGAATCATTTGTGAGCCTATGTGGGGTTGTCTTTAACATGCTAATTGAAATAGAAAGACCCACCCACATTGTGGGGTACCATTCCCTGGCTGGGATCCTGAACTGTATTGATGGAGAAAGGGCAGCAACATGCATTTTTTCACTATGATTGTAGATGTGATATAACCAGTTGTTTCAATCTTCTGTCATCTTGACATTTCTACCTAGACTGTACTCTTGAACTGTGCTAAAATAAATTTCTACACTGCTTATGTCATGGTACATTATCACAAGAGGCAAAGAGACTAAGGCAGGCAGTCTATCACAATGTCCATCCACATGTCAATATTCCACATTTCTACCATTCTTAGTGTCTAACATTCATGCTTACCATTGTTTCATGAGCTCATTGTGACTTCTATGCCCACCTCAAACTTATTTCTGAACTCCAGATGGGAAAGAGAAGCATAAAGAAGGAAGAGGCAGTAGAAAAGCACACAATACCCAGAAATGCCCTGAAATCTTTCATTTATACTGTATTGGTCAGAATTTGCCATATGGCTGCTCTAGCTGCAAGAGATGCCAGTAAATATGTTTTAACCAAGCACATTGACTCAATTACTCACTGGTTGCACTACCTCCCCAATCACTGAAGATTAGATTTCATTTTCTCTCCCTCTCCCTCTCCCTCTCCCTCTCCCTCTCCCTCTCCCTCTCCCTCTCCCTCTCTCTCTCTCTCTCTCTCTCTCTCTCTCTCTCTCTCTCTCCCCCTTTCTTCCCACTCCCCTCCGTGTGTGTGTGTGCATGTCTGTACGTGTGTGTGTGTGTGTGTGTGTGTGTGTGTGTGTGTGGTGTTATATGCCAAAGTCAGAGGAAGATTTTGTTGGCCTATTCTAGCACCCCAACCTTTTCCCCTTGAGACAAGGTCTCTCAGTGAACCTGGAGTCCCCTGGCACTGCAAGTCAAAATCAACCCTTCCTTCCTTAAACTGTGATGGCAAGTACTTTTGTTGAAACTATCACACAAGTAACTAATACAGTAGGGAACTCCATTATATAAATTGACTATGAATACATATACTAGATTTAGCAACTTGAAATAGAAGATGTCAGTTAAATTTGAATTTCAGATAAATAATACATGATTTTATACTTGAGCAAATTGCATGGGACATAGTGATATTAAAATATATTTATTTCCTGCTTATTTGCAACTCAGACTTAACTGGATGTCCTATATCTCAGCTGGCCATTTTACCAGGAGCAAGTCTATTCACGGTGCTATGAAGTCAGAAGTTGTCCCAGTACTCAGCCTCTGCGGCTATTGACTTTAACCCCTGGAGGTTCTCCACAAGCCTCCAGTCTGAAAATAGCTGATCAATATTTTTGGAGACTCATCAGTCAATGCAGTTAAAAGCTGAAGAATTTTTGTAGCAAAAAACATTTTTCCATATGTCCTGGAGCAAAGACCCCCTGAGGGTGAAGCACATGGATAGGTTCCAATAGGCTTCTTAATCTACAGAAATTGTGTGGGAAATGCAATGGCTGTGGATGTCTGTGCTTCCTCCTACCCCTCCTGGAGAGGAAGCCTAGAACGTTTGTCCCATTCTTAGGGAAAACTGATGAGTCAAGAAACTTCATCCCATGACATAAGGAAGCCTCTTCCCAGATCTTGGTTATTGGTTGGGGGGGGGGATGGTGAGATAAAAGTAGAAATATCAGTCACGGAACAAATGTTTCTGATTCTTTCCTGCAGGAAAAATCGGAACACAAGTAAGAAAGAATTCCTTTAATTTTCCCGTTGAAAAATCAATTATAAAACTAGATATGACTCAGACATGTTTTTCAGCAAAGCCTTCTTATAACAGAAATCACTCACGGGTTTCTCATCCTCCCTGTGGATGAAGTTTCTCTCCTTTAACTCTTGGGCTGTTTTACAGGGCAGATTGTGGATATCTCCAACTTTCCTTCCCACCTCCTGTCTTTTATGATCATATTAAGGGGTTTGTTCACTCCTTAGACATGACACTGTCGTTAATTTTTCCCTCTTAGGTGTCTTGATCATTCCTGTTGCTTGAAAATAACTTCCAGTTACAATGTTCTGCTCCTCATTTATATTCTGATGTTTAACTCAAACTGCTACAACATAGAAAGCCTAGAACAGCAGCGTGGTTTAATATAAGAAAGTGGTACCTCCCAGACTCCTCACTCCTTTTTAGTTCCCAGTAAATTGGAATGGTCCACTCCTTGAAGCACAGATCTCTCAAAGTTTCTGGATCCATAAACTCATAAATGATCCACTTATTACACCTTGGAAATTGTCAAGAAGAATTCAAATCACAGCTGCAGTATCCTCTAAAGCACCCCTGGACTATAACAGGCCTTTCCTGTATGACATCTCACTGTGCTTATGTTGAGTATACTATCAGCATCCCTAAGATCCTTTGTTTCCCCACTCCTGAGCCTGTTTAGTGCCTTAGCTATATCAAGGGATCATAAGTGCTTAATGGGTAATTGGATGGAGAGTCAGAAGGACGGATGGGTAAGTGCAAGATGGACGGAAGGCAGAATGGATGGGTAGAAGGGAGGATGGACGGGTGGATAATAGATGGTATCCACGACTACAAGGAGCCACCACTAGTGGAGTTAGGGAGAGCATCAATGCTTCCTCTCACGGCTGAAGGGCTTTCTGCTAGAAACTCAGAAATAAAACCAGTTCCCTTGGCCCCTACAAATAAGGAAACAGGGCTAGAAAATTCTTACTCTACTCTCAAAGCACCTTATCTTTCATTTTGAATTTTTTTTGCCAAGTTTATTTGAAAAAAAAGAATCAGAAGATTCACCTTGAAATTGTGCTTAGGGGCTGGGGAGATGGCTCCGTGTGTGCCATGAGCAAGGAACTGCGGACACTTGAGTTTGAAGCCAAAGCTCATGTAAAAGCCTAGATAGAAGTAGTCCTCATCTGCCGTTCCGGCACTCCCATGGAAGAGGGGCTGCAGAAAATCCCTAGAAACCTGCAGGGCAGCCATCCTCCTGACACAGAGGTAAATAACAGATGTGAGGTTTCATCTCAGGTGGGAAAAGGGGATCTGAGGTTGTCCTTGGCATGCACACACAGGCTGACACACACACACACACACACACACACACACACATACACACACTCCAAATCATCTTATCGGCATGCACACACAGGCTCTCTCTCTCTCTCTCTCTCTCTCTCTCTCTCTCTCTCTCACACACACACACACACACACACACACACACACACACACACTCCAAATCATCTTACTGGGGCAACTAGACCAGGACTCGGGAACTGGAGAGCCAGACATGTTTCTGGAAGACCGTTTTTCTAAGCTGCAGCTGCCCGGATAAATTTTCAACATGTGTTTTAATAGTGTTGTTTTAAGAAGGTTTTAATAAGTGTTGCAACAGGGGAGAAGCTTGTGCTCCAAGCAGAGAGGCACACACCATACCAAAGGTATAGAGCAAGATGACACATTCGAAGCAGATCAAATAGGGCTTACAGAGCAGGTCAAGAAGCCGTGCTCTCTGGCATCAGCGAGTTCCCGTCTCCTATTCCCATCCTAGTGTTGGGTACACGCCTCCGGTGGTTTGAGCTTTGTATGGGTAGAAACCGATCCAGTGGTTGTTCCTGACATTGTGATAGTGAGGCTATTATTGTTACACAGGACTCAGTAGCCAGTGTTGGTTCAAACTTCAGGAGTCTGACCCCAGTTGGTCTATTTAAACACAGCACAATCCGGTGAAAATTAGTCTTGTGATACTTAAGCCAATCCTGCAAGTACGACAAAGCATTCTTAAATCTCACTGAGAAACAGAGTAAGCTAAACACAGATCAGACATGACTACACTGAAACTCTTTGGAACGTGCCTGTGATACCGTTAGTAAAGGTGGGTTCTATAGACTGACAAAAAATGAGTTTCCGAGAACAGGTTTGGAGAAGGGTCTAACGCTGGAAAAGTCATACAAACAGCATAAAGGTCACCAGGCTAGAAAGCACAGCTGCTCCAACCTCTGGGCAGGAAACAGGTTTAGCATTCCTTCTCTTGAAGGAACAACCCTGTGTGCTTACCATTCCAGGCTCCCCTGGAGCCTGTCCGTGAGCAAAAAGACCTCTGTGCTGCCTACAGCAGAGTTCTACGCTTTGTGTGGGGATTGGACAGGTGATCCAGGGAGCTCCAGGGCACGACCCAAGCCCTAGTCCCAGGATGCCTGTCTGGGAAGCCTATTATCCCTGTCGGTAGGTGTAGCATTTCTCGTGTGAAATCACATGAGGCTGGCTCCTGAGAAAGGTGGTAATAGGTTCATCTTGAATGACTCAGACTCTGTGTGTGTGTGTGTGTGTGTGTGTGTATAATATATATAATTAATATTAATATATATTAACATGCCCAGATCATTCACTTTCTCTCTCTCATATATATATATTCTTTGCTGTAGAATTTGCACTTTTTCTCCAGTTAAAGGAAAGGTAGAACCACATGATCCAAAGACCATTTTGTCAAATCTATGTCTTTTTTGCTATTAACAATTATCATCCAATTAGTAAGCTGTATATATCATAAAAAAATTACATTTTAACCACCTTTAAGAAGGCAATCCTGTGACACCAACGTTACTAAGGAGACATGAACTCTATTTTGATAGAAGTAATTTTGTTTTTTGTTTTTTTTTTTTAATTTAGAATTTTCATGTGACATAATTTGATCCTGTTCCCTACCCCCCTCAAGTCCTCTCAGATCTTCCTTGCCTCCCTACCATAAAATCTCTCTCTCTGATCGAGTAAGAAACCAAAGCCCAGAGAGGCCGCAGAAATGAATCGCGGAGGAGCTTTGCTCTGCATCCTCAGCGCATGCCCAGTTCATTCACTCGCTGGCGAGGGATGCTGAGTGCTCAAACGCAAGATGATCCTGATCGAGTCAGGAGCAAGCAGGGCTGCGGAGCCCTCCTGACTTCCGGCCAGTGTGCTGTCCCGTTCCTCTCCATGCCATCTCCCTTCTCCAGCTCCTTCCACCCCAAATACGAGGTTTCCTCGCATGGAAATGTGAGTTTCACACAGTCAATTATCACCCAAAAAAATGCGTTTCTAAATTGGTGCTTCGGGGAGTGTCGCATCCATTGGCTGCAATATGTCTTCACACCAGACTGCAAGAGTTTTTCAGTTGAGAATTGAAGAAGCTACTTGGCCACCATTTCCAGTCCCCGCTACAGTTCTTCGATTTATTTTTTTTTCTTTTTTAGCTACAAGTAATTTTTAAGAACTCCATTGATCACTGAAGATTATCTCCACTGCTTTAGACACATCAGGATTGGGTGACCGTGGGAGAGTGTCTAGGTCATAGTAGGTGATACAAAAATATTCACTGAAGAAATGAGTGCAGGTAGCATTTTTTGTTTGTTTGTTTTTCCATTAAAGTTGAGGACAGGTTTGAATATAGTGAAGGTGCATAGTTTTTTAGTGTTTTTGAGACCCTGTTTCAAAAAATTAGTAAGAGTGATTGAAGAAGTCAACTCTACTTCAACCATCAGGATCCCAGGGCTTGAACTCAGGCCATCAGGCTTGGCAGCAAGCTCCTTTTCCTGCTGAGCCATCTCGCCGGCCCTTGGTTAGTTTTTGCTTCTGGTTTATTTTGCCAGGTAGGAGAATAATGACACTAGTTTTTATTTCCTGGTCTCATCTACTTAGGAAAGCGATCCCCCCTGTGTTCACTCTAAGGCAATGAAGGAGACGCTAAGTGTCCACCAGTTTGACGTGCTATGTATCCAATGTTCACCTCACTGCATCTCCCAACCGAAGGACCCTTTGAATCCCACCACCTTTTCCTCACTGCAAAGGCTGTCTGACAACCGTTCCTAAGCCTAGATCTTGGTGCCATTTTACACATAAATTCCCAGCAGGCAGCGCAAATGCTAGACACCCTGGACCAAAGCTGCGTGGATACTGCTGAATTGGCGGCAGGAACTGGGCGGGGTTTTCGCCGTGACGCTGTCCTATCAGCAACCCCACTTCCACAGGCCCTCGCAGTTGCTAGGTAGCATCAAGCTTTTTCTATTTTATGACCCCTGGGGAAAGAATGGTAACTTGTTTAGTTGTTCGTGTATTTAATTACAATTTTTAAGGCTTAAAAAAAACTTCACAGCAGATACATTTTTGGAATTCATTTCAAACCTCTTTTGAATTATTGTAGGTTATAAAAGATCCTATATATTGCTTTTATTTAAATCACATAAAAAGCAGCTTTTCTGCCACTAACGTGGTAGTTCTCCATCCTGACTGCATATTGAAACACCTGGAGTGCTTTAAAAAAAAATACCTTTGCCTGGGCCTCATCCCAGACCAATTAAGTCCGAGTCTCTCTGGTGGGGCTTGGCCTTGATAGTGTTTAAAAGCTCCTTGGGCGATTCACACAGATATAGCCAGGACTGAGTACTGCAGCTCCAAATGCATTATAAGGGATATTATAAATACTACACTCAAAAGGCTGAGGGCTCCAGTTTTGGATGGTGCCCACTGGCTGTGTAAGCACGCAGCATTTCTCGCACTGCTTTAAAAACAAGCAAGAAGGGCATAGCACAGTGGTTCTCAACCTTCCTAATGCTGAAACTCTTTAATACAGTTCCTCACGTTGTGGTGATCCCTAACCATACAATTATCTCATTGCTACTTCATAACTGTAACTTCGCTGCTGTTATGAATAGTAATATAAATATCTGATGTCTGACCCTGTGAAAGGGTCATTCGACACCCCCCCCCAGAGGGGCTGTGGCACACAGATTGAGAACAGCTGGTCTAACACATTCTTGATGCTGAGGTCACAGCCCCCTCGCTCAGCCACCATCCTCCTCCGCTCCACCCCTGCCAACATTTTCAGCAAACAATGAGACTCTCACACTTTACGAGTTAATAACCGATGTGTCCAAACTAAAGCAAGTTAGTAGCCGAGCAGTGCTTGATCTTTCTCTGATCAAAGGCATGAGCGCCGTCTCTGGCAGGCTATGACTGTAATTGGTTCCTGTTCTCCTAGACGAAGGAGAAAAATGCAGATCTGGTATCAGCAAGGAAAGCCACTGCCACCGCGCAAAGGAGGTCCTTTAAAGTTTGTCTGTCGCTCTTCGGATTCCCTGGCTCCTGTGACAAAGGTGTCATAAGCTGTCATCTTTTTCGTTGGATCTGAAGCATGGTGGCTTCCCCTGCCAACTCAGTGCAGACCTAATAGAGAAAAAGTGGCTGGGCAACGATCCGGCTTATTGGTTCTATTTGAATTTCCCGTGATATCAGGAATAGGTGAGATAAAATCACCACAATAACCTATCAGAGGATTTCTAACCACATTTGCAGTCTTTTCTACATTTTGAAGGTTATATTGGCAAATACTTACATGTTCAAAGAGTAATGCCTAATAACAGCACAGAGTTGTGGTGTGATGATTTGGTACAGGTGTATAATGTAGACTGACCACATCAGGCTAATTAGCATGGTCTTGGCTCAGACAGTTTTCATTACTGCTTCATTCATTTGGAGAGCTTTGAACTCCTGATTCTGGCTCTCTACGGATTCACATGTTACTGTAAGTTAAGGACAGACTGATAAGCAAATATCTGTATTCACACATTAAAAAGCAGTGATAATGTGAGTGGAGAAACAATTATCCATTCTCACATTTCAATTATTTCTGATTTTCCAATTCATATGGATATTTCACTTTATCCAGTCTATCATGGAAGAAGATCTTTTTTTTTTTTTAAAGCAAAAGTTGTTGTTAAGTCTCAGAGCATTGTTCACAATGGCCAAGTCACAGAACTAGCCCTGGTGCCCACAGACAGACAGGAGAATAAAGAACATATTCTATATACACATTACTGTTATTCAATTATGCAAATAATGGAGTCATGTCATCCACAGGCCGGTGGGTAGAACTGAAGATCATCATGCCATCCAAAAGCAACCCGACTCAGAATGACCAGCATCGCATGCCTTTTTTCCCTGTGTAACCCGGGACTTACACAAAGACGTGAAAGTGGAAGGGGATGATTTGGCAAGAGGAGGGGGACCAGAGGGAGAGCGAGAGAGGGCAACGGGACACATACAAAGTGCCTATGCATTCATGACGATGCCACAGTCAAGTCCATGCTGCTTGGGTTTTGTTTTCTTTTCCTTTTGTTGTTGTTGTTGTTGTTGTTGTTGTTGTTGTTGTTGAATTGATAACAAACCTGGATATACTAGGAAGAGGGAATCTTAATTGAGAAAATGTCTCCATTACATTGACCTGTAGGCAAGTCTGTCTTGATTAGGATTGATGCGGTCGGTAGAGTCTAGCTCACTGAGGTTAGAGACATTCCTGGGCAGGTGGTGTTCCTCCGCGCTGTAAGAATGCAGACTAAGCAAACCATGAGAACAAGCCTGCAAGCACTGCTCTCTCGTGGCCTCTGCTCCAGCTCCTGTCTCCAGGTTTCTGCCTTGAGTTCCTACCCTGCCCTCCCTAAATGATGGACTAGAAGCTGTAAGACAAAATAAACTCTTTCCTCTCCACATTGCTTTTGGTCATGTTTTATCACAGCAACAGAAACCCTCACTAAGACAAAAAAAAAAAATCCATTATTTTATATAATCAATATGTGCTCATTTTAAAAAGTCATCACTAGGGAATAATTATAACATAGAAACCATACAAAAACACACTGACAAACTAAACAGTAAAGAGTCTATGCTAATTAATGTCACCCCAAACAACATAACCTGTGGAAAAGAAAACTTGGAACATCAGTTGTTTCTTTAATTAAACTGGTTGTGGTATCACTTGGGCATGTAAGATGCACAAGTTAAAACAGTGCAATCTGACAAGGCTTTGAAGCCTCACGCTCTCCTGAAGCTATCACAATCAGGACAAAGAATGTCTCAGCCTTCCCCATAATGTCTCCTCAGGCACGGTTTTAGTCTTTGTTTCAACTATGACCTCCTTGCTGTCTGCTTTCTGACTTGAACAGTCCCTATTTTCTTTCTATGTGAAATGAATCACTTAAAGGGACACTTATTTGACCCCCCTTTGCTTGGTATGATGCTTATAACTGCATTGAGGTCATGGCCCATGCCAGCTCCCATCATGCTCCACCCACACACACACAGGCAACTATTACAGTGTGAATAGACTTCAGTGTGTTACCTATTCATCTGATGATGGGCTCTGGAGAGTTTAGAGGCGATTAGGAATGGCAGTGCTCTGAGTATTCATGCACATGTGTTTGGAGGAACATAAAATGCTTTCAGGATACTAAGATTTGTGTATGAATAGCTTAAACCCTAATACACACATAAAGTTTCATTGATCTGGGAAGAAGTTTTATAAAACCCAACCACTATGATTTCCCGTGGTCGATCAGGGGGCTCTTCACCCACTGACTTGTCTCTGTCCCTTGACAGCACAACTTTCAGCTGTACCTGCAAAGCTCCATAGCTCTACTGAGCACCACATACATTGTGACCTGCCATATCTGTAGCAATATTTGCCTCTAGCTGGTTCTCTTTCAGAGCGGTCTGTTCTGTTCTATGAATTATGATGAACTAATCCTTCTACACAGGATTCATGATTTGTTGTAAATAGGAATGGTTCACAAACCAAGAGCTGGCATTCCTGTGTTGGGGAGGTATTAGTACCCCCACATTTGCCTAGTGCTCTTTACAGTAGAAAAAAATGGAACTGGCTTAAGCGTCCATCAATGGATGACTGGACAAGGAAGAGCGTTCTATACCTGCACCAGTGGATAGTAGTCAGCTTTAAAGGGCAAACTCTGTTGTCTTTCCACAGTATAGGTAAATACAGAAAACATTATATTAAGAGATATAAAATAGACACAAACAATCAAATTGAACTAACCATACTGGCTGGTTTTGTGTGTCACCTTAATACTAGTTAGTCATCAGAGAGAAAGGACCCTCAGTGAGAAAATGCCTCCACGAGATCAAGCTATAAGGCATTTTTTCACTTTGTAATCAATAGGGGAGGGCCCAGCCCATGGTGGGTGGTGCCATCTCTAGCCAGGATCAACAGGCCCTGGCTTATAAAAGAAAGCAAGCTGAGCAAGCCAGGGGAAGCAAGCCAGTAAGCAGCATACTTTCATACCCTCTGCACCAGCTCCTGCCTCCAGGTTCCTGCCCTGTTTGAGTTCCTGCCCTGACTTGGTGATGAACAGCAATGTGGAAATATAAGCTAAATAAACCCTTTCCTCCCTAACTTACCTTTGGTCAGAGTATTTCACTGAAACAATGGAAATCCCAACTAAGACACTAATGTAAGTGGGAAATCTAAAAGCAGTGAACTCAGAGAAACACAGAGTAGAAAGACAAGTTGTCAAGAACTGAGGGACTGTGGGTAAAGTTGGGGAAATTTCATCCAACAGCATAATATTTCAGTGGGAAGAGTCAGCGCTAGAGAGTTGTTGCACAGCTAAAGCTAATATCAATGAGTTGCATTCTCAAAGCTGATACACTTTAGTTTTGCTACAAAGACCTTTTTACCACAAAATTACAACTTTATGAGGTAATGCAAATGTCTGTTAGTTCAACACAGTCGTTGCATGATATCCATATTTTAAAAAGTTATCTCATAACCATCAATGTACAATCTCAATTCATCAATAAAGGTAAATGTTACTAGCATACACACAGACACCCCAAAATAGTGTCGCCTTCTTGCCTCTTCTGCATCTGGCATGTAAACTGCATGGGTGAGTTGCGACACCAGGGAAGTCAGAACCCTTTCTCCTAGCTCTGTGATCTAATCCAGCTACACCAGGGATAGCCTCTCTGCCATTCTTACATGCTACACCAGGGGTAGCCTCTCTGCCATTCTTACATGCTACACCAGGGGTAGCCTCTCTGCCATTCTTACATGCTGTCCCCTGTATTCTGGGGGTTTATCCCAGCCCTCCTGGTCCCCTCTCCATCTACCTTCCTTCGAGCCCCTTTCTGCACCTCACCTCCACCCCTGTCTTGTGAACTTTCTCCTTCTCCAACATTCGCAAGCCCTGGTTGGTACTCTCTCTGCTCTGCCATTTCCTCCCCGGTTGATTCCCCGTGCTTGTGTAACCTGACTCAGATGTCAATCTCCCCAAAGACATCAATACAAAATGACTATCTTAGTGAATTTGTACTGATGCAGTGAAATGTTGCAGACTAGGTAATATTTATTTATACTCACAGACAAGATCTTGCTGTATAGCTAATACTACTCTGATTTGGCTTCATACTCTCCATCTTCCCATCTCAGGTCTCAATACTGAGATTATAATAAGCCCGTGCCACCATTCTTATGACCTGGTTAATTTATAACGAATATATATATATGTATATATACGTATATATGTATATATATACGTATATATACATATATATGTGAATATATATATGTATTCATTCATTCATTTGTGAAAGTTGGGAATCCAAGATGACAGCAAGACTAGTTCTTCTGACTCTCAGATGAACTTGGAAGCTATGTCCTCTTCACATGGTAGGGGGCACAGGATGAAGAAGCATGGGAGGGGTCAAAGTCCTCCTTTATAACACTATGAACGACAGTCCATGAGGTGGACCCCTGAAGACCTAATCACCTCTTAAAGGTCTAATGTCTTGCTATGGCCGCAGCAACAATCCAATACACTGAGCTTTGGACGAGACAAACATTCATAGCAATGGCAAATTCTGTGTATTTTAAGCCCTTAACTTCTAATAGCTGTCATAATATGGACATAGACTGCGGCTACCTTCACTTTGCTCACACTTATGGTTTACTTCATTTTATAAGATCTTTTCACGGTCCCATGTTTAGCCAGGCTAAACCAACCCTTAGCGCCACGTAAGACAGACTCTAGTTCCTAACTTTTAAAGCTTAAATTATATATTGGTGTGTGTGTGTGTGTGTGTGTGTGTGTGTGTACACATGTGGCCATGCATCATTGCGGTGCATGGAAATTAGAATGCAACTCTCAGGCATCTATTTTCTCCTTCCGTCCTGGGATGCAGGGGGTCACGCTCAGGCCATCAAGTTTGCATAGCAAGTGCTTTTGCCTGCTGAGCAATCTTGATGGCTGGCCCTAGTTCCTAATTTTGAATTTGTAGAGCCTGTCTTTGGATACGAAAAAAAATTTTTTTTCATTAGAAGAGTTTTCAGAAGACCAGGCTAGTGATGGTTCAATCTTTGGAGACCTTTGATGGCCCTGGAGCTAATATCCAGAAAGGAGGTAGCAAATGGGCCCAGAGTTGCTGATACCAACAACTCTTTTTTAGCAGAGTGTATTGAGCCCAAATAGACTTAGAAAGCTATTTTTAAAAGCCCTTCATTCTGTTCCTGCTTTATACGGCAGACACTAAAAATATTAATAAGTAGAAATGGTGCTGATCCCCGGACGAGATGAGCTTTCAGTTTCTGGAGCCCCCAAGGTGACAGACTGCCACGGAGAGGTTCGCATCCTCATAGCACCCCACTCTGAAGAAGACAACATTGGTATTTCAAGTCCTAGCTTGGCATTTAACTGTGTCAAGTCATTCTGTTACATTGGCATCTCTAAAATAGCCTTAAGAATAAATAATTTAAAAAAGCAGATTGTACTACATGCCACAGAAGCCTCCACATAAATGCTTTAAAGCCCAAGAGGGAATCTGCGTTGATGATAATGAGTTCCTCACTGTAGATTTCTTCCCGGCAACTTCATCCAGCTATATTGATACAGGTCAAAGGACGGTAAACAAAAGGGTGCTTTGGTCGGCAGGGTACTAGCATGAAAAACACTACCTGAAACAATGTATCACATGGTGGGGAGTTAATCAAGGAAAACAAGAGTTGGCAAACAAACTTGTCCCCAGACCAATTTTACCAACCCATCCCTGCCAGGAAAGCCAGGTGCAGCCTTTACCCACATGGCTTGAATAAACCATTATAATAATTATAAATAGAAAGTCAAAGCAAGGTATGAACACTCTGGAAGGGGTTTGGCAGTGCTTAATAAAGCTGAGGATGCTGACACTCTCACGACCCAGCAGTTCCATCCCTAGGTGCACACCCTGGAGAAGCGCATGCTCCTGTGCTCTGGTGGACCGTATTAAGAATGTTCAGAGAATTCTTTGCACTGGCTTCTAACGGGAAAGAATTGAATGTTTGCTAATAAGAAAACACACAAACAAAGATGTAGTCCCAAACAACAATAACCTTTAACAAACAGCCACAACATGATGAATGCTAAAAAGACACTATTGAGTGTGAATATTGAATTAGGTACCATTGAGTATACAGTATCTAATTGGCCTACATTATGGTGTTCAGAAATACATAATTAGGTGCTCAGACTATAAAGAACAGCAAAGGTATGGATGGCCATTTAGAATAGTAGAGAAACAGTCTCATGGCAAAGAGAGGCACCGAAGCGTCACTTCCTACCTTAAGTAGGGTAACTTACTTTTATTTTCCCATGGTCTGAGAGGCTGTCTTGTGCACATTTCAGGATAATTGTAACAGTTCACCTTTTTTTTTTAAAGAAGTAAAAATAGGAGAGATAGATTTTAGGTCTCATAACAAAATTATTTTCACTCTCATGCTGCTAGGAGAGCTAAACAGTCCAAAACTTCTGCTTGACAAAACGGTATTCAGTCCTGTTCTTTAAAACAAAGCCATGGCACAAGTGAACAGGAAAGAATAGAATACAGAAATTCATTTTTTTAAAACTGAAATCAATGTCTTTGATCTAAAAGGAGAAAAATAGAAATGGTTTCTGGAAGTCATCACCTGAAAGCTGTCCAAAGATTTCCATTTCTGGATGGTTGCAGGGCCCGGGAGCCCTCCTGCGTGTTCCTTTTCCTGCAGCTGATCATCTCAAATTATTCCCTCCCCGAGTCTGACCTCCTTCGGGCAGACCACAAACATGAAGTGTGCACGGGTCATTGATCTACCCCCAGGCCTAAGAAATGAATCCTCAGAGCCCAGGACCCCACAGTGCTGGGATCTTGGCGAGTGCCCCTGGCAACACTGAGACCCTTTTCTCCATCATTAAATCCAGGTCACAACTGTCATCTTCTCCTTTGCTGTTTCAGCACATAGATTCATTATTTCAAGGCCAAGGAATTACTTCATTTAAAAATGCCTAAATCCATGAGGAAACTTTCCTACATTCATAATAGTGTTTGTTTTATTTGTCCATTGCACTAGGTCGCCAGGACCATTCTCGTGTGAGTATATACTGTGCTCAGAGCATGCTAGCCCTTACACCCAAAGGCTCTCCCACTTCCCCACCCCCATCAGTGTTCCTTTTGACCCTCAGATAGTTTTGCTTCTATTCCATGTCATATGTACGCATATAATATATATATATACATATATATACATATAATGCATATATATATGTATATATATTCTAGGACCCACAAATGTTTTTGTTTTGAGGATTTAAAAAATGTCTATTTAAAAAAATCTTCACTAGTTTTTTTCCCCTCTGTTGTTGTAAGTAAACTTTATACCATCATTAGAAAGCTTTAATTTTTTCTAACCTCTGATGGATTTGGGGCAGTTTTATTCTCTTATGTATGACTGAAGTGACGTTGTGTGCTCTTCCTTTCTCTTCCTAAACACCCTGGGATTTAGAACTGTTTCTCCAGATACAGTCGGGTGAGAGTGAGCAAGTCGGAGGCAGACGAAGTGCACGTGGAGGCGCACGCAGTGTGGGCGGCTGTTCTTTCAACTTGAAAGCCTCGGTGAGGCCAGAAACTATGTCAACTCCCAACTTACAGTGCGACTTTGGACTCTCTGAACATCTTTCCCTTGCCCTTCATTTATGCATCAGATAGAAAGAGAACACTTGTCCCTCGTGTCTTTTAAGATAAAAGTGGTCATGTCAAATGGGTAGACATTCAAGGGAAATAAAACCTAGGTAGGTAGAGCACATAGAAAGAATTACCACTCCCAACCACCCCTCCCTGATTCTTTAGTACAGAGTTAAGATATTTGATCTATTAAAAAAAAAAAAGCTGATGATTCAATCCTCCATAGGCCTAGATTTTGTTTTCTGTGTGCAATGGTTTAAATCATGGACTTCTTAGAGGGTCTAGAGAAAATTATGAATCGTATTTCACCTCAGAAAAAAACGCACAGAGACAAATAGCTTTACTTACGCTATCAGATGATTTGTAGATTTGCTCTTGACCAAGAAGGGAGAAGATCCTCCTCCCTTCCCGTATTTCTGAATTTATGTCTTTTATTGTTTCCTATTATCTTCAAGATTTCCCCTTAACACCCACTGTTGTGGCAGCCCAATTTATAACAGCAAAGCAACCAAGAAACTCTCCAAAAGGTCCACAGATTCAAGAGTAGATTACTAAAAGAGTTATTCTCGCACAATGGAATAATACAACAGTGGGAGGGAGTCCATCATACTTCACCCAGAAGCACACACAGCGCCTAGAATACTAAGTACCTTGGATTTGGGTCTTAGGGTGATAATTCATTGTAGTGCTTTGTGAAGAGGAAGTCTGTCATCTAACATATTGTGATGGGATTATTCTGGGTACTCTGTTGAGGATAGACTTCAAGAGGTCAGAAGGGGGGAGGGGCCGAACAGGAATTGGCAGGGTACTGGAATACTTCAGGCAAGAAATGGCATTGTCTTGGACCAAGATGATGGCATGCAAATGCTGAGAAGTGGTGGAACTCTGGGGGTACTCTGAAGATCCAACTCCCCGAATGTGATGGATGTCAGTAAAAAGAAAAATGAAGAAGGTATCAAAATGAAGACAGGATGACTCACTGTCTCTAATAGTAATACCACAATCATATAATGAATTATATTGCAAAAATTGGAAAGACGGCAAAGCTAACAGATTCAGTGACCTAGGGACTGTAGCAGAATGAAAGGTGGAGTGCTATCTCCTGACACGGTGGTCTTCCCTCGTCTTGGGAGTGGGGGGGATGCTTCCTAAGGTCCGTGTGGATGCTGGAAGCCACCCTCAGTGCAGATCCTTGTATGGGCTCTTGTTTTCCTGTACATATCTATGCCTATGATGGGGTTTCATTTTTACACTAGACACAACAACAGTCAACAAGGAAATTAAACAATTCTAGCAATGCACTGCAATAAAATTTCATAAATGTCATTCCCTTTCCTAACAATATCATACTGTACTAAAGTCACGAGCAGTTTCCATATACAGTATTTTTCTTTTTCTTATAATGTAGATCATTTTCAGGGTTTCCCTTAAAGCAAATGCTTTATGACTTCTTTCTGTCGCACTGCAATTACCACTGTTACTAATCCTGTGTTTTATGCTATGATGCAAAATAAGGGTTCCTTGAACATAATCATGGATACAATGAGCAAGTTCATCTGATAAATAAGATGCCTACTGAGTAACTAACAGGCCAGTAGCCCCTACCATGAAAACACTCTGGGAAAAAAAAAGGATAATTCATACCAGGTGGAACTGGGAAGAATAATGTATGGATTCCACCATGCCACTCAAGTGACATTCAATTTTGAACTTACACTTACTTATTTCTGGGACATTCCATTTAGTATTTTGAGACCATGGGTAGTGGAAAGAACAATAATGAAACCATGAGTAGAGGATGATTATATCTACCCCATGCTCTTGTCCATAGCTTGAAGCTACAGCTTTAGAAATAAAGATCTTATCTCATAATATGAACTGAATTGAGTTTCTTAATTTCCACATGGCTTCTATGAATAGACCATTCCAGTCCCCTTGAACATCATGTGGGATTTTTGTGAGACATAATGTTCTTCTCTCTCTCTTTCATGCTTGCTTATTTATTTATTTATTTATTTATCTATTTATTATTTATATCCCAAACACTACCCCCCACCCTGGTCCCTTGCAGACTCCCTCCTGCCAGTCTCTCTTGCCTCCTCCTTTGAGAGGGTGCCCTCTATGCCTGCAGCTGTCCGCCTTGCTCATCAAGTCTTTACAGGATTAGGCACGTCTTCTCTCACTGAGGCCAGACAAGGCAGCTCTGTCGGGGACCAGATTCTACAGTCAGGCTACGGCGTTAGGGACCAACTCCCTCCTGTTGTTGGGAGGCCCACATGGAGACTGAGCTGCACACCTGCTACATATGTGCCAGGCTCCTCAGTCCAAGCCATGCTTTTTGGTTGGTGGCTGAATCTCTGAGAGCTCTCAGGAGTCCAAGTTAGTTGGCTCTGTTGGTCTTCCTGTGGAGTTTCTACCCCCTTCAGGGCCTTCAGTCCTTTCCCCAACTCTCCCAGTCCCCAAGCTCTGTCCAATGTTTGGCTGGGGGGTATTTGCATCTGTTTCAGTCAGCTGCTGGACAGAGCCTCTTAGAGGACAGGTATGCTAGGCTCCTGTCTGCAAGTATCATTGTTAGTATCATTGATAGTGTCAGGGACTGGTGCTTGCCCATGGGATGGGTCTCAAATTGAGCTGGTTATTGGTTGGCTTCCATCTTTGTCCCTGCATTTCTTTTATACAGGACATGTTTTGTGCGTGAGTTGGTGAGGTAATCCAGATCCAAAAGGACATGCATGGTATGTACTTACTGACAACAGGATAGCCACCCTCCACTCCACAATAGGTTTCTTATTAGAGCTTGCTATCCAAATGAGACCATTATTATTACTTTTGACAATCTGCTAAACTCTCTTCAAGTCTATTTTTTATTCATAGTTTTTAACATCATTGCCAAACTAATTTAATATGACTATCATTTTTAAAATGTCAATCTGCTATCACAATTGCTCATTAGCAGTGTAGTGTCTAGAAATGAGTGACACCGGGTCCCCCAGAGAAAGATAAAGTAGATGTAGGAGAAGAACAGTTCCAGATTCCTTATCTTTTAACAGTTTCATGTGGTGTAATTTCCCAATGGTAATATTTCTTTTACAAAAGAGTTCACCTCCTAAAATATGCTAAAAAAAATAACACCAGTCAAGTTTATGTCTTCTGTGGGATTTTCTTGTCTCCAAACTAAATGTTATTTTCCCTACCTTTGCAGTATTTATTTTTCTTTCCAGGTGGATATTGTTAGGAGCAGATTCTTTATAAATGGCTTTTAGTGACAGATATTTATTACATATAATGATAATGTTTTGTGATAATATTTTCATCTCTATAAATATGCATTTCAATCATAGATCTCTCCATTATCCTCTCTGCACTCTCTCTCCCTTATTCCTACAAACTTTTTACTTGTGTGTGTGTGTGTGTGTGTGTGTGTGCACATGTGTGACTCAGTTTCATTAGGTTGTTTATAGGAGCATAAACATGTTACCAGTTATTATGTCACAAAAGATAAATCTCCTCCTCCCCCATCAATCTTTTGTTGAATATGGATTCTTAGAGAGTGACGGGGCCCCATCAGAGCCCCAAGCTTTTCCATGACAGTGTGTCAATAGGCCCTATCTTGTGTAGATCTCGTGCAGGTAAACTCTGGTGCTGTGAGTTCAATTGTGCAAGTGCCACGTCACACCTCGAGGTCAACATTCCACACCGCTTCCTGTCCTCCTCCAGGTCCTACAGTCACTCTGTCCCGTCTCCCGTGATTTTCTCCGAGCTCTGGATGGATTGACTTAGATGGACCACTTATGGTGAGGCATCCTATAGTCAGTCATTTGTAGTACTTTCATAAGTCATGTATCTATGTACCTACTGCTAACAGTTAAACTAAGACGTTTCTCCAACCAAAGCTTACCTTATGGCTTGAAAAGTTATTTAAAAAGCAGTTTGATGTGTCCATCATGTCCACTTAGCCAGACAGCAGCAGGAGCTTGCCTGGTAGAACTCACGACCTCCTCCTCACTGGCTGTTGGATAGCTTTACGGTATCAGATATGAATTTCCTCCTGTGTCGTATCATCAGATCCAAATAAGCAAGCAGTTGCTCACTCCCAAAATAGCCTTGCCACTGCTGTCCTCGTGGTCTCATCTTGCCTGGCTGGTTACTGTTGTTCCACAGAGGCTCCATAGCAGAATAAGACTGTTAAAGTCTATTATCCCACAGTAGACCGTATCACATCTTCCAGATAGGAAGCTGATATGAATAAATCATTGATAGAGTCGATCAAGGTTGCATTTATGCCTGATGCTAAAAACACTAGGCCTTAAATTCGGTGCGATATAAGCCATTAACAACACGTTGTATTAAATGTATTAAAATGTGGTTTGAATCTAAAATGTTGCCCAAGTTCACATTTTGGGTTTTGTTTTTGTTTTTTGGTCTGTGAGTGAGCGGCTATATCTGAGGAGGCTGTAGCCTTGAGAAGGCAGAGTCTGGCCGGGGGCAGTAGGTCAGCAAAGGTGAGCCTTGGAAAGCTATGGCTGACCCCAGGTCCAACACGTCCTTCCTGATTCTTGGTCTTCCATTTAATTGGGAGTCTGTCACGTCTTCTGGCCACCATCAACTTTGTTATGCCTTCCTCACCATGATGGATGCAAACTTCTGAAACCATAAGCTGAAGTAACCCCCCAACACACGAGTATGTGCATGCACACACACACACATACACCTACACATAAAACACACACCCATACACATATATATATATATATACACACAATTTGTTCCAGGTATTTTGTTCATGGTGACTAATATCACACTTTTGACAATAAAAAAAACTTAGTACCAGACATGTAGGATTATTGTTGATATTATTAAGCCTGGATATGTGATTCTTGGGCCTTTGGAACTGGTATGTGGACAGATTATGGAAGAGTTTACACCTACGAGCCAGAGAAGCCCCAGAATGCTGTAGGCAGAGTCAAATCGGGCATTCTATTGAGATTTTTTTTTTTAAGTCCCTGACAAAAATGGGGAGAGTAAGATGTGCTTGTGAGGTTTCAGATGGTAATACTGACTAGTGGACACTGGACAAGAGGACATTTATGGTACATGTTGGTAATGAATTTGGCCATCTGCTATGCATTTGAGTGAAGCAAAATTGGAAAGAAATGGGCTTTTTACTTGGCCTGGAGTAATGAAGTCAGCATAACATTTAAGCTTTGACTGGCCATTGATCGCTGCTTTTAGTCAGATTTACAATGAGAATTGAGAGCAGAAAGGAAGTATAAAGTTTTAAAAACATGATACTTAGGAGGTGAAGGCATTTAAAGCAGTAAGTCAAGCAAGAGGGGACAAATCCACTGTTAAAGCTATTCGAGCCAGTAAGAAGAATCCACACATTTGTCACCAGAGCGCTAGGAAAGGTGTATTTGCATCTGGGCCTCACCCCACAAGAGCCTCCATGATACATGTAACCTCATATCAAAGAGGACTGTCTGAAATTAGGTGTGGATAGGTCATGAAGTGGGTGTCTAGAAAAGTGGTTTCTCATGTTCATCCATGCAGGTGTGTAGAGCCTACAAGCCCTGCTCTGCCCGTTCTACCACAGTAGGTTGTAACTTCTGAAGTTGTGAGTTAGAACATACATTTCCTCCCTACAGCGGTACTGTCACATGCTTGGGTTACAGTGGTGCAAAAGTAGCTAACATGCGAGCCAACACACAAACTTATCAAAGTGCCTGGGGCATAGTTAGTGCTGTATATGTGTTAGCTGTTTTGAGCCATAGCTTTGAAAAATAGATTTAGTAAGTATGCTTTATGGGATCTGGGTTCCTAACCAACTGGACAATACCACAGAGCCAACCATAGCATCAGATGGCACGAATCTGCCTTGTTACTTATAAGATGGGATTAAAGAACATGGCAAATCCTGGTCTTTTCTTTCTTATCTAGGTGTGGTGATTTGAACAGATTTGGCCCTCACAGACTCATATGTTTGAATGCTTGGCCCACAGGGAACAACGGCACTATGTGAGATGTGGCCTTATTGGAGGAGGTATGGCCTTGTTAGAGGAAATGTGTCATCATGTATGTGAAGCTTTGGGGTCTCACAAATATGCTTAAGTACAGGTAAGACAGCATCTCCTAGTTGCCTTCAGATCAAGATGTAGAACTCTTGACTCCTTCAGCACCAAGTCTGCCCGCACGCTGCCATGCTTCCCACCATGATGACAACGGACTGAACCTCTGAAACTATAAGCCAGTCTAAATTAAATGTTTGCCTTTATAAGAGTTGCCTTGGTCATGGTGTCTCTTCACAGCAATGAAAATCCTAACTAAGATACTAGAGACCTGCAGGACCCTAACTGAACACCTAGATCTTGGTGGGTGTGGAATGGGTGAGTCTGCTGAGCCAGAATCTACATGGCCTTCTTTCAATATGAATTCATAAAACACAGGCATTCGTTGTTTGAATCCTGAGAGAATGCAAGGGAGAGTTTCAGTGCAGTGGCCTTGACACTTAAGCAGACTTCATCCTGAGGAGGAAAGGATGAAAGCAAGAGAATGAGAGGTAAGCAGTAGTCCTTCGATAATTTCATTTATTAATGGTCAGCCTGGAATGCCTCGTGACTATGTGAGGACAAGGAAACAAAGGATCTTCTCAGCCTGTGCACTGCATATCACCTCATATGCATATGCACACATCTGTCCTGATGAGTGTATTGTCAACACCTCATACTCATGTGCACACATCTGTCCTGATGAGTGTATTGTCAACACCTCATACTCATGTGCACACATCTGTCCTGATGAGAGTATTGTCAGCACCTCAGACTCATGTGCACACATCTGTCCTGATGAGCGCATTGTAGTCCTCAGAAGCAGCTACTACTTCAACATCTGTGACAGACTGTAGTCACCAAAGATGGCTGCACCATTTTCTCTCATAACACATGCACTCTTAGAACATGGCATTCCTTCATCAGTAGATGGGGGTCTGTGTCTTCTCCGCTTAAGTCTGCATAGAACTTTGACTACATTAACTGAAAGAGTACGGCAGAAGTGCCTCCTGGATTCCAAGGCTAGATCACAAAATGCCATGCCTTCTTCGCTCGGGAACTCTTTTGGAAACTCCACAACAAAGCCCAAGTAGAGGTGAAGAGGCCATGTGGAGAGGAATTGAGACCTTGGCGCTACAGCCAGCCCTAGCTGAGTTCTGATCTGGCAGGGATTAACCTGGCTATTGTGTAAATGGGTGGACATGTTTGTTATCTTTCAGTCAGTGTAATAAATGCCTATACTAGATTTATTAAGAAAGGGATTTATTTTGGCTTATAGTCCACGGTCAACTAGGCCCATCATTTTGGGCCTGGGCATCATGGTGGTAGCATCTGATGGGTCCAAACAGGTTCTATCACAAATCAAGGAGGAAAAGAAGAGAAAGGAAGGGAAGGGAAGGGAAGGGAAAAGAAGGGAAGGGAAGAGAAAGAAGAGAGAAGAGAAGAGAAGAGAAGAGAAAGAAGAGAAGAGAGAGAAGAGAAGAGAAGAGAAGAGAAGAGAAGAGAAGAGAAGAGAAGAGAAGAGAAGAGAAGAGAAAAGAAGAGAAGAGAAAAAGAAAAAGATTCTGTGACTGTAGACCTCCTCCGGGGGCACATGTGCAATGATCTAATAGCCTCTCACCAGACCCCACCTCCCAATAATGTCACCCCAGAGATTTAACATATAATGGGTCCACTCTGCATCCAAGCATGGCAGGGAAACCCAGGAAGTTTGCCAGTCACCCTTTTTTAAACCAAGATACCACAGCTCATGCTGCATAAAGAGGGGGCAATACGCCCCTTCTGACCTCTGCCAAAGCTTCAGCTCTGAGAATAAACTGAGTGAGTACTATTTTAAGCCAACATGTTTTAGGAGTAGTTTCCTGTTGTGCTGGTTAGTTTGCGTACATGTGCATGTGAACTTCACACAAGCTAGAGTTATTTGCGAAGAACTGTCAATCACGAAAACATCGCCATAAGATGTTTACTCTATGGGTAAGTCTGCAGTTCATTTTCTTAATTAGTGATTGATATGTGAGGGTCCAGCCCTGGCTTGTGGTCCTGGATGCTATAAGAAAGCAGGCCGAGCAGGCCACGAGGGAATAAGCCAGTAATCAGGAGTCCTCCATGGCCTCTGCTTCAGTTCCTACCTCCAGGCTCCTGCTTTGAGCTCCTGAACTGTCTTACCCATGTAATGAACCCCATGGTGTAAGACAGAATTAACCCTTTCCCTGCCAAGTTGCCTTTGATCATGGTGTTTCCTCATATCAATAGCAACCCTAAGACAGTCATGCAGAAATATGTGAGAGATACTATCTGGCCAGTGTAAGATAGGCATCATAGAAGTAGTAGCATCATAAAGGCAGTGTGAGAGCTGCTGTGATGCATCTTACTGTATTATATGAATGACTTTGAGTATGGCTAATGGTGGCTGTTCTGTCCATACAACGGACCCACTGCTGTGTGAATCTCTGTGACCGCCATGATATCTTCAGTCCCAAGCTTCAATAATAAAAGGAGAGAGAGAGAGAGAAAGGAGAGATTGCTGCAATCAGGTCCATACCTAGAAACCTGGTAAAAGGAATTTCACTCTGCTAGGGCTAACGGGCGAGGTGAGAATGAATGTCAGGCCTGAGCTTTAAATGGCACTGCAAATCTTTCAGGGTGCCACGATGGGGAGGAGACCACCCCCTCTTAAAATACTCCCCTCTTAGTTGGCAAATCCCATCAGACAATTGGATCAAAACTGCCTGCAATGTTGCACTTGTGAGTTTTCCACTTCGGAGATCATTTGTGCACCCCTCCCCCCACCCCCATGCTTTTCCTGTGACCTTTTAGGCCCTGGAGGCTTTTATGGGTCCAAACAGTCACAGAAGTAGACTTTGAAAGCATCTTTAGGGGTGGATTGGAAACAATGCTATGGGCCATTACAACAGGATTTGGGGGGCTCACTGGGAATCTCAGGAGCATCCCAGGTTCACCCCACTGCCAAACCCGGTGACTTTAGGGAGGTGTGGAGAAACTGGGCAGAGGGGACCCCGTACTGAAGTGCCTCTGTATTGAAGCTGAGCCACGCTGAGCCTTCCTGCTGTAATTTCGACACCAGCGTGCAGCCGAGGCCTCTGCCTGCCTGACCTTCCTTCCTTCTGAAGTCAGCATTGTGATCTGCCGGTTTTGTCCAGGTAATTTTCAAATTCTCTTTAATGATTATCTACAGAAAGCCCTCTCTCCACCAGCATACATATACCCCCTTGTACCCATACACACACACTCCCCTAGGATGGAAATTTTGGGTAAACTTTGAGTGTCTATGTGTACATGTTCATGTATGTGCAGGCATGTGTTTGTGTCCACACATGCAGAGGTCAGAGGTTGAGTCAGGTCTCTTTCTCTGTAGCTCTTCTTACTTGCTGAGTCAGGGATTCTCACAGAACCCGGAGCTTGCCCGTTTAGCGAGACTGGCTGGCACACACACGCCTCAGGGATTTATCCATCTCTGCCTCCTCCATGCCAAAGTTAGGAGTGGACCACCGTGCCTGGTGTGGCAGGTTCTGAGGACTAACTCAGATCCTCACGTTGGCATAGCGAACACTTCAGAAAAAACAACTCTCTCTCTAGCACCTGCACTAACTTTCGGAATATACATATTAAAAACGTGGACCTGAAGAACATATACAATTCCACAGAACAACACAACCACATAACCGTCCCTGACACCACAAGGTAGCATTGCCAGTGCCCTACAAGCTCCCTTTGCATCGACTCCCAGCTCACTGGACCCCTGCGGCAACACGAGTAGTCGATTCTCAGGTTCACAACGGTGTCTCCTCAAATCATCCCCAGGCTACATTCAAGGCTGCACGGAACCCTCATATCACCCTCAGTCATGGGACTTCGCCTTATTCTCAAGGAATAGGATGCTCCATCCTGAGGATTTCCCTAAATACAGTGGAACATGATTGGCGAGCAAAGACAAAGGGTGAAGCTTCAGGTCTGATGGAGACCCTAAAGACAGAGCGCCATTCAAATTCAGTATCTCTCCATCTATAGAAAGAAAGCTGTGGTCCAGGGAGACTGAGCGGATTGACTTTTGACCACATAGCCAGGTAACGAGGCTCAGGCTCATAGTGCTTTCTGCTACACAGCCATGCCTGCCTCTCCACCTTCTAACTGGTCTTAGAAGGAAGAGAAGACAGACCGGCTCCCTTACATGGTTTGTTATCCTCACAAGAAGAAGGAAAACCACTGGTTTTCTCCCAGCCGAGTCCGACCCTTCCCCGTGAGTCTCTAAGTGTTTCTGAGGGCACTTTGCTACAGCCTTCTCTAATCTGTGCATTTGTGCTCCAATCATTTCAACCCTTTGCCCTTCCAGAGTGTCTATAGAATATCTGTGATGCTCTTGGCATCATTCTATTTCCTGGAGGCATAAATAACAATAAGTAAAAACAGTGTGGCAGGATTGCTCAGTGGGTAGAACAAGCCTGATGACTTGAGTTCGTTTCCCCAGGACGCACACACACTGTAGGAAGAGGGAACTGACTTCCACAAGGTGTCCTCTGACCTCTTCATGGATGCCATGACACAGGTGTGCACCTCCACAACAGACAATAATAAATGTAACAAAAACCTTAAAGGGAAACCCATGCCCTCATCTAGCTTATGTTTTAATAGAATTAAGAAATAAGACAAATAAAAACCTACATGTTGAGGGAGGGTAGTGGCTGGAGTTCTGGGAAAACTGAGCCAGAGAAGAGAACACAGGGACCAGACAAGGTAGTGTCTCACCGAGGTGGTGTCCTGATTTTAATATTATACCAGTCAGGGCTCTGGAGAGGAAGATCAATAGAATATAAAGGTTGGAAGGTTCCTTAGATTGGCTTACGTGGTATGGGCCAGATAGTCCCCCATGGCCATCTGCATGCACGAGAGGCAGAGACCCCTAGGGGCTGCTCAGTCTAAGCCGCTCTGTGTCTCAATGGCTCCTCCTGGCCTCTATTGGACACTATGGAGCTGGTTCTAAGAGAGATAAGGTAGACACATGATTCCTGTTCATTGTAAATTAGGGTATCATGGAGTGGGGATAGGGAACTGGAGAGTCATCCTGTCACATTGGTTAAGTTGGGATTCATTTCGGTCTAAAGGAACCTGATTACTACAAGAACGGGTGTATCTAAGTGGTAAAAACAACGCTGAGATTCTTCCCTGGGGATCATCTGTTGAGGGGCTGCGTCTCTTCTCCAGTACAAGCAAGGGGTATGGCTACACCGACGACTCTATCTGGTGACCTTTGACCTGATTCATTCATCAGCTCCCTGGTCTTTGGAATGCCTGTCTTCTTCATAGACCTGACTTTCATGCTGTGAAAACTCACCCAGCAAAGGCAGGGCTAGAGACAGGAGTTCCAGCAGATGGCTCCCACAGAATCCAGCTCTTAGTGATTCCAGTCCAGACCACGGCAAGGAAGACAGAGTTTGGGACTTCTACTTGTCCTTTCCCTCAGTGTTCTCCTGTATAAAACCCACAAGATGTAGAAGTCTTAGATTTATTTAGTATTAAGAGGACCACAAGGAATTTCTGTGGAAATTTCTCTGCCAGATAACACTTAGACCATGGATGGCTCCAAAGATGTTTCACAGAGAAAAAGAGATCAAGAATGCCTGAGCATGCTGGTCCTCCTTTAACGTATTCATGACTGGGTCAAAAATGCTGGGGTGTAGGCACCATCAGAAAACCCCGCGTGCTGCTGCTGAGACCGCAGAAGTGGAGGCCAGATCCCTCTCCCACAGCAAAAGGCAGCGATGAAGCCGCAAAGGTGGGCTGGGCAGGAAGGGGCTGGGGGGCGGGGCAGGGAGGGGAGCCTGGTGGAGGAGACCTGGTGAGGCTGATGTGCCCGCTCCACTGACAAGCAGAATGGCTGGCAGAGGAGATGCGTGACTGGAAATCTCGCCCTGGCTTCGAATTCTGAAAGGTAGCTCTCCCGCATCAAAGCAGTGATGTGAAGCAGATGATACAGGCAGCTGTAATAGCGCCCAGGGGACTTTAACAGAGCTAAACAGAGCCTTGGATTTGAGGGCAGCTGGAGTTTACCTAATCCACCTTACTTCTTTCAGAATTTGGAAGAACAAAAATAATGTATACTACTTATCAACAACACCATCAGTAAAAAAAACCACGTGATTTATTACCATTTCTCCTAGGGCTCCTGGACCACACACTGAGCTGAACAAGTCATATATACCATTGTTAGCTATTTGCTACATCCTTTCCAGGGTGTTTATTGCCTTACATGCTGGCTTCTTAGAAAGCTTTCTCTTTGAAAGAGCATCCTGTCTTAGGCCCAAGGACCACCCTATGTGGCCAGAGAGAGCTGATCTGGTCTCAAAGGTCTCTGACAGCGCTTGAGAATTGATAGTCCAGTGAATCAGCCTCTACCCAATGACTTAGAAAGGTGAGAGTAAACACCTTAGGAGACAGAATCCTCCAGCTCCCCCTGCCTCTGTGATATTGCTACATTCCTCTTGGAAGAAACCCTGTGTGGCTGAGGTAAAGTCACACCCTAGGCTTGATGGCTCGCTCCTCTTTGTCTTCCTGTCCCTGACTGTCATGGTGTCTGAAATAGGCATTCTCTTTTTTTTACACTCATGAAATATCCTGACAGACAGTTTCCACATTCAGTTGATTTCAGAGTTTGCTCTAGTGGGTTAGCCTAAAACAGGGTCTTACACAGTCTCCACTCCCACCCCCATGCAACAGTGCGACCAATCCTATTTCAGAGACTTAGAAACTTTGGCTGTGAGTGGATGTCAGTCGCTAAGACATATACCTTGGCTTTGAAACTCGTCCTTTCTAATTTAGAGACACACCCTGCCTTAAGCTAATCCCTAAATCCCTTGTCATGTTGACTGGTCTAGCAGGGGCTCATACCAACAGTGAAGTAAAGGTGGCCTTCATCATGTCCTGTCTCCAAGCTGTAATGCAGTAGAATAAAGGGAACACAGGTTCTTTGACATTCTTCTCACTGAGGGCTGGAGTCTAGCTCCTTACTCTTTGAATCTTGGCTGGCCCATAGCAACTGTGACAAACAGACTTGGGAGGTGTGAGCTGAAACTGGCTTTTGCCTTTGTGTTTTGGAATCCTGAATATTCACGTAAAAAGCCTATCAGTCCTGCAAGAAGCCCCTGATAGCCACCAAAGAGTTCCTGAGGAGACCAGCCTCCAGCCTTTTGAGCCATCTGAGTCGTGGCCTCCACATCACAGAACAGAGATGAGTCGTTTCCACTAGGGCTCGTCTGAGTTCCTGACCCACGCAATCCATGATCAGAAACCAAAGCAGTTGCTTAAATGGCACTAGGTTTTAGATAGATTATGTATTGCTGGACGACTGTTAATACCCAGACGCAGATCGGTGCTGGAACACCTGGGTGTCTATAACCGCCAATACTGAGCATCCTCAGGATCTCCTTGATGCCCTTCTAAACTGTCTACTTCCCAAGCTTCCTCACCCTGGCCTCGAACTTGGGACTAGATGAACTCTTTTGAGTTCTAACAGGACAGCTGATCTGAGACAGGAACCTGCTGTTTGGGATCAACTAGTCCTGTATAAATGTGTTCTGAAGTCAGTGTCCTCTAAGAAATGTGAACTCTTCTTCTTTTCTTTCTAATCACCCTATAGATGATGTAGCCATCGTGGCTGGAACTCTAACCATGGTCACCATGCGACATGCTCTCATCTGTACAAAAGGCACTAGGTAAGCATGGCTTCCCTTCCTAATGTTGCCATTCCCCAACCTTGGACAAGACACGGCCTCTCCAACTTCCTAGCCTAGCTTCTGGAATGAGGCAGCTGACTCCTTTTATGGTCTCCCTAGGACAATGACTTACTTGGAGGGCTGGATTTCTGTGACCCCCTGTCCATACCCATGCTATTAATCACACCACATACACCACACACATATTTTAGTTCTCTCCTGTAGCACAGACACAGGCAGAAAGCACAGAGAGACAGATCCAGGTTTGCCATTTACTATTTGGGTGACCTTGAGCAAAATATTTACTTCTCAAATCCAAATTTTATCTCCATACGAAGTGAAGACTCCCATATTTCCCTTGGACAGTTTGTGGTGAGGCTCAAGCTGAATAAAGAAGAAAAACAGGAGCTGCTAATGTTCTTAGCCTGAAAACTTTGTAAATAATTCATATTATTTAGTTCTACTTAAACTTAATTGGTCTGAGGCAAAAAAATTATGACCCTATAAACAGACGGAGTGTAGAATGCTATCAATTACTAAACCCAAAGTAAAAGATTGCATTCATTTTGAGCTCATGGGAAAGCGAACCCTTTGCAAACCACCGACTAAAGCATATAGCACACATCTTCTGTTGAATCCCAGCCTGCCAAAGAGGAGAGGCTATCTCGTGCAGGCCCGGCAAGCTTCCTCTGGCTGTAGTCTGAGGTCATCTTCTCCACCTTCTAAAGCCTTTGAAGATATGTCAGCAATGAAGCAGTTCTCAGCCATTTCCACAATCCTCCCAGTAAGCTAGGGCAAGATAAGCCTCTTTCATCTTAAGCCCGCTGTGACTGTCAGCACAACCAGGCTCCTGGTTCATCTTCAGGTGAGAGAGGAGCCTGTGAGTCCTGGGGCTGGCTCTGGTTGTCACCAACGTTAGTGACTTTGGTAACCTGGTCCTACCCGATGTGCTCAGCACTTGGCCTCTGAGTTTGCTTTATCTCATTGCTAAGACCTCCCCCGACTCAGCTTTATCTAGGGGCATCAGAGCCCAAGTATTCATCTCTAACCTCCAACTCTATGACTCACTCTTCTCATTGTTCTAAAAAAAAAAAACAAGGAACTTTGTAAATAATTCATATTATATAAGGAAGGAAGGGAGGGAGGGA
>OZ030012.1:106670972-106683472 GCA_964023405.1 Apodemus agrarius
GACACCCAGTTGTGCATGTACAGGAAAGCTGGAGGCAGGTGGATTGTGCTTACTCTGACAGAATATACTTACCACGGACACAAGCCCTGGGAACTTCCTCCTTTTATTATGTACAGCACAGAGGAGAGGAGCTACATAGTTTCGGCAGGAGGTGTCTATAGGCAAGGGGGCTCAGCTGTAAACATGCAGGAGGAGCAAAGCTGCAGTTGTAGGTTTTGCACAGACTGCCAACATTCCCATTCAGATTGGAGGAAGGCCAAATTCACACGGGTCCGAGGCATTGAGCCTGTACATAGCGGTGCCAATCTCAACAGTACGCGGTCGCTCAAGACTTCATCCTAGCCACACACATGGCCGCACACACAATGAGAATTGTAGTCCCGCTAAGCTTCTGTATGAACCAAACTATCTGTAAACACTGTACTGAAAGGTAAGTAATTTCAAAATATCTTACAAAGATAGAGGGAGGTAATAAGCTTTTCTGTGTCGCTCCAGAGGTACAATATTTGAGTTTGCTTGAAGGCTGGGTTTATCCCGAGCAAATCATGTCTATTATCAGGATCTGAAGGTGGTGATGGTGGGTGGGCTCTAGAGAATGAAGAAGGGACAGAAAAGGAGAAAAGGGTCCCTTTGGCAAAATGCTGATGCTTATAAGACCTGAATATTCTGAATGAAATTGAGACTTATTAAATAAAAAAAAAAAATAAGACCCTGTCTCTCCCAAGGAATGCTGAACCTCAGAAATCTGCATTTGGGTCAGCAAGCAGCAAGGCTACCTTCCACCTTAAGCATCTTTCTGAGGATCAACCCAGAAGTAAGGCTTTGAGGGTCTCTGAGCAGGACTCATACCTCCTACGACCTCCTGAACTATCTGTCAGGGGTGGCGAGTCTGCTGGTGGGACGACTGTAGAGGATAAGCCAGCACTGCGCCGGCCACAGGGTACTCTTGCCACGGTCTGACAGAAAGCCACGCAAGGTGAGAGAAAAGGAAAAGCCTCCCCGTTCTGCAGTGGTCAGTGTGGTGCTGCTCTTCCTCCTGCGCTGTCTTCTCTCCCTCTTCCTTTTCCTTCTCCTCCCCCTCCTCTTCTTCCCCCTCCTTTTCTTGCCCCTCCTCTTTTCTCGCCTCTCTTCCCTCCTTTCTCCCTTAAACATTCCAGTTGCAAAAAGAATTCAAAATATAGAAAAATAGAAATTTTAGCCCACTGGATGGGAATTATTTGGCCAGAATCGGAGGCCTAGTGAGGGAGCCTGAACCTTGGCTCGATTTTAGAGACCTGTCATTCACTTCTGCTTGAGAATGACTCAGCACGACCTGATTAAGCCCGCCCTTGCCTACCTAACACTTATGTAGAATAACTTGGCCCTGTTAGTCACCCATACCCTCTGTCACCCTTCCCCAATGTCATCCCATCTCGCCTGGACTTGCCAGCAGAGAGCCGGCACACAGTGGCCACCCTTTGCCCATCCCCGAATCCAGCATTATCAATATTTTAACCCAAGCATCCTGCCGACCTCTCTCATCATTCAGTTTTTAGAGAAATCATTTTATACCCTTTCAAAATAAACCACAGACACCTGACTACTTGGAGCACATATTTGGAAACTAAGGGTATTCTCGTAGGAGCCTGGGAGCTCTTCAGCACTACCTGATGGTTTAATGTTGTTCCCGGGTTTCGGCACCATATGATGGGGTTTATAAAAGGGAGAAAGGGGATTAGAGAGTGTAACACAGTGGTGTGGGGGAAGGGGGTGCCTAGGCGGGCCTGTGCCCAGGCACCTCTTCCCCCGAGGGACCACACACACGCAGACATGGTATAGAATAGAGTTTATTCAGGGAAGAGGATAGGAGTTAATGGTATAGTTGAGGCAGAGAGAGGCAGAGAGAGTGAGTAGAGAAGTAGAGAGGAGTGGAGGCCTGCCATGACCATGTGGAGAGAGGGGGAAGGGGAGGAGAGCCCAAGAGGGGCAGAGAGGTGAGAGTGCAGAGAGGTAAGTGCGATGAGACAGAGAGAGGAGGGGCAAGCAGCCCCCTTTTATAGTGGGCCAGGTCTATGGGGCGGGGCATACCTGGCTGTTGCTAGGTAATTGTGAGGTGGAGCTTAGACAGAATACTAACACTAGGCTTGCCTGATTTCTAGCTGAGGAAACTGCTCAGTGCCTGGAGATCTCTTAGAGGTCAGCAAGGAAGCTGAGCCTTGCTGCAGGCAGCTGTTGGGCACCGGTGGAGGAGGGGGAGGAGCACTGCGGAGCTATGGTGGAGCATCGACCCAGGTGGCAGCTCCTAGAGAAACCGCTGACATATGAGAAAGGCATAATATTTTTACTTTCCATTTAAGAAAAAAAAATACCCTAAAGAAGTAAACAGACAACCAAAGCTTTTAAAAGTCCGTAGGACTCAGACATACAGTCGTCATTAGCGAAGAGCGGTGTTCAGGTCAATACAAAGAAAGGATCTGAAAAGGAGCATCTTAAAGTTGCCTGCTGTTTTACCAGCCTGGCTCCCTGCTCTTCTTCTTTGCCATCTTTTCCTTTGGTACCATACCTTCTACCACCTGACAGAGCTGCAGCTCTGCCTCACCCGCCACAGCAACAGGCACATGATCAGAATGTCTCAGCCCTAGACAAACTATCAAGCCAGAAATTAGAATCCTCTTAAGGTGCTGTAGCTACTGCATATTCATGAGATTAAAGCAACACTGCCACCCCACTTACTCCTTCCAACCCCACATCTTCCTCCTCTTCCTCTTCCTTTTCTTCTTCTTCTTCTTCTTCTTCTTCTTCTTCTTCTTCTTCTTCTTCTTCTTCCTCCTTCTTCTTCTTCTTCTCCTTCTCCTTCTCCTTCTCCTTCTCCTTCTCCTCCTCCTCCTCCTCCTCCTCCTCCTCCTCCTACCTTCCTCCTCTTCCTCCTCCTCCTCCTCCTCCTCCTCCTCCTCCTCCTCCTCCTCCTTCTTCTTTGTCATCACTGGCTACAAGGATCACATGGAGCTGAAGCCACCTCCCTCCATTTTTTGTTTATCTTTAACTGCATAACATACATACAACATAAAATTAACATCTTGAGGCTAGAGAGATGGCTTACTGGTTAAGAGCACAGGCCACGCGAGTCTGTAACCCCAATTGCAGAGGACCTAATGTCCTCTTAAGACCTCGTCAGGAACTGCACACATGTGGTGCACCAATACACACGCAGGCCAAGCACCACTCATACAAAATTAAAAAAAAAAAACCCAGCAGAATAAATTTTTTAAAAAAATAAAGAAAGTAAAAGTAACTATCTTAACCACAGTCAGCCCATGTTAAAAGCATGCCCACTGTTCTGCGACCATCAGAACAACTCCATGGTCCTCCCAAGCATTTTACTTGGTGAGTCTGAAGAAGAAATGAAGGCTTGTCCTTGGAAACCCTTCAGGGAAAGTGCTCCACCCTGGACAGAACCAGAAGCAGTGAGGCCTGGCTGTGTGCTAAGAGAAAGCTTTGGATTAGTCTCTGGTTGGATGGTCTGGTGTCCTGAAATTCATGTTGTCATCATAAAAGATCCAGATGAGGCCGGGCGTGGTGGCGCATGCCTGTAATCCCAGCACTTGGGAGGCAGAGGCAGGCAGATTTCTGAGTTCGAGGCCAGCCTGGTCTACAGAGTGAGTTCCAGGACAGCCAGGACTACAAAGAGAAACCCTGTCTCAAAAAACAAAAAAACCAAAAAACAAACAAAAAAAATCCAGATGATAATGCACCAATCCTGACTGACCTTAAAATAACTCCTTAATAATTGGTTTCCACTGGACAGGTTATATAGGTTTATTGTAGCTGTGTCAGAACACATCATATGGACAAAAGCTTTGCACAGTGCTTAAGATCATGGTGCCTTTGTGTCCAATATATTGCCAAAGTGAGAACCTGTTTCAAAGTAAAATAAAACTCAAGTCCCGGTGTTATTGTATGGCTGTATGTAGATTCAGTATGTATTTGTCTCTATGTAAACAGAGACAAATAAACTAGGAATATTTGTGACTAACCTAAGAACATATAACTTATTTTTCAGGAATGTGTACTTTGTAATCACTCAATTACTACATTAGAATGATATGCTGATTTGGAATTGTGTGGATTCTTCTATGAACTTTAATTCAAAAGTATGGAGTCCCCCAATGCGAACTACATAAAGGACAAAATATGGACTATCTCCCCTGGAATCATGCATTGTAACACTCGGTTCCCACCTAGTGGTGCTGTTTGTGCATTCCACAGAAACTGTGGGAGGTGGAGCCTTGCTGGAGGAAGTGGGCGGGGAGGAGGAACGCCTTGAGTTGCTATGGCACCGCCCCACTTCCTGTTTACTCTGGGCTTCTTGACTGTAGACATAATGTGTGGTCCCGGCTCCTTCCTGCTGTTATGTCTTTCCCAGCATAGGTCTCTATGTAGATGGATGTGGTGGGATGATCCCCTTGAACTGTGAGCCAGAATGATGTTGCTTGAGTTGCTTTTGTCCCATTGTTGTCCCAGCAACAGGAAAAGTGACAAATGCTCAGAGCCTGACATAGAAGTCCACAAAGCATGCTGAGAATTAATTTGGAAAGAGATGTAAGAAGTCATGCAGGGAAAAGGAAGGTGCGCATTTGTATTAGCCAGGGTTCTGTAGAGAAGCAGCGCCAGTAGGATGAATGTGTCTATATTAAAGAATTCATTAAGTCAGCTTGTGCTAAAATAGCAACAGCAGCTGAGGCCAGGAACAAGGAAGTTGCCCTAGGCTCTTGGGGCTGGGGCTCTCTGCCTCCAGTGGTGGCTGCCAACTCACTAGGAAGGGTGGGAGAGAGAGAGAAAGAAAGGAAGAAAGAAAGGAAGGAAGGAAGAAAAAAGAAAGGAAGGAAGAAAGAAAGGAAAGAAGGAAGAAAGAAAAGAAAGAAAGAAAGAAAGAAAGAAAGAAAGGAAGGAAGGAAGGAAAGAAGGAAGAAAAAAGAGGAAAGAAGGAAGGGAGAAGAAAGAAAGAAAGAAAGAAAAGAAAGAAAAGAAAGAAAAGAAAAAAAAGAAAGAAAAGAAAGAAAAAAGAACAAAACCAGTAGGTGCTCAGTCCACAGCCTAATCCAGTGCAGAAACCTGTTCCTTCAGAGGTTATGGGTCTTACTCAATGATAGAAGCCTGGAAATGCTGGTTCTGGGATCAGTGAAGAGCTCAGCAGGGGTGGCAGAGGGGCAGCCGTGGCAGAGGGGCAGCAGCAGTGACAGAGGGGCGGCAGCAGCAGCAGCAACAGCAACAACACAGCAAATCAATTCAGTGGTAAGAGGGAAGACAAAGAGATGGCTACTAGAAGGTGTCAATCAATGTTGGTCTTCCCACATCCATTAAAACCGTTTGGACAGTTCTTAGATGAGGATCCCTACTCAGGTGATACTAATTTGTGTCAAATTGCCATTAAAACCAACCATATAATATGCAAATACATCAGGACCGTCATCAGCAATAGACCTCTACTCCAGCACTAACCCTGCTGTCGTGTGTGTGTGTGTGTGTGTGTGTGTGTGTGTGGTGTGCTCACACTCATGTTGCAATGGCTCACTGAAAAGCAGTGTGTCTACTTCCTAGTAGCAGCCATCTGCTGCTTTGCCCAGGTCAGGCAAATGGGGACAAATCCTTCTGAGAGGACAGGCATCAAAAGTCCCCACATTGCTGGGCTTCCAAGTCTAGAATGATGTGGAAGATAAAATCTTCCACACCTTCAGTACATCAGGCATCTGGGTCAAAACTACCTAGCTGGGAAGGTGCCTCATTAGTAACTAGATCCATCAGTATACAAACTTGGGAGACTTTGTTTTGATATGGTTGAGGTAGAAAACCCTCCAAAGTCTTCTGGTCCAACTCCCCCAATTTAAAAGAAAGAGAAGCCCATGTATGCAAAGTCACACAGGTGGTGGACATCAGCAGCAGCACCAGAGGCTTCTATCCTTTGAATCATTTGCCGTGGGGCAGCATGTCTATTCACCCACCGGCTAGACAGAAGCCCCCACTCTGTATCTCTTGCCTTCTTGCCTTTCTCCGGTGGATTCTGAGATCCTGCGTTACCATCCCTGACATCTCTCTGTCTGAAGGACCTCAATGTTCTACTGATAAATCTTCAGAGAAGGGAGTTCATTTTAATACAAACACAAGCACATGTAGTAGCTTTAAAACTGACTTGGCTAATCTTCCACCTCATTAAAGTGAAGCACTGGGGCCAAACTTGTGCACACTCATTGGGGAGAAATCTCCTGGGCAGTTGCCTCTGACCGATGAGATGAGAGAACGCATCCACAGCGCCGTAGCTAGCCCCAGCTTCACACTGCCCTTCCGCTCCACACTTAGCTACATCTCTCTACTAGTTTATGTCTTTTGGATTATTTAATCCTATAGTTTAATCTTTCAGGTCTTCTGGATATTTCTCATGGGCTGACCATCAAAGCAACTGCTATATTTAGCAAGTCAAGGGAACTGATGCCAATGGCATGCATAAGAGGAGACTTTTGGTAGAGAGAGAGAGAGAGAGAGAGAGAGAGAGAGAGAGAGAGCTATTTCTAGGACAGACAGGAAGGTGTATGGCTCAGTTTATGAATGGTCTTGTTCTATTATCTACCTAAAGGCAAATGCTGTGCACATAAGACAGACATGTATCCGTTGTCTTTGAATCAAAGGAGGAAATAAAATGAATCAGCAAGAACGGAGCCCTTACCACGTAGTAGTTCACCTCTGTTCTGAAGGCCTGTTGCACTTGAGGTTAAATCTGTCCATTGGATCTCAGAACTTACCTTCAATGGCTCAGAGGCAGCATTTCCAAGGCAGTGACCCTCCTCCCCAAATCTCCTCTCCATATGCAAACAAGTCTGTGACCCACCCTGCACCCAGGATCATCAGCCAGTATTGGTCCAGGAGGGCAAATGGAGCAGAGACAATGGATACAAGGTGGAGGGAGCTTGTGGGGAGGAGGGATCTAAAGGCCTGTGAACAATGCAGTACTGATGACACGGGGCCCAGCTTCAGGGAGAAAGAGCAACTTTGCTTGGGGTGATTAAAGGCTTATATGGTTTTGGGGATGGGGGGGTCAGAATATCCAGGATGGACAGAGGTCATTGGCTGAAAAACTTCCTCATTAGCATAGGGAAGCATTCCTGGAATCTCAGGTGCTAGCTGAAACGGGGTCTAACTAAGGCTACATGACATTCTACAGGTAGAGGTGTGTGAGGGTTAAGGGCAGAGAGGGGAAGCCCTGTTAGTAAAAGGTGCTGAGCCCAGATGGCTATCTGGACAATGGTAGACTTTGACCTTAATTAGGAGGGAAACAAAGTCTGGCCTTTGACATGAATGTAGAAGACTTGAACTCAGATCCTCATGGTTGCATAGCAACCTGGGCTCCTGAATGTTCTAGAATGTTGTCCACCTCATGGTCCTCATGACTGCATAGCAAGAACTCTTAGCCACTGAGCCCATCTCCCCAGCCCCCTCCTGTTCTACATTTTCGTCCACCCCTGGTTCCCTGCTGATCTCAGAAAGCCACTGACTCCTCACATCATGTCTGGAGGCTGGTCCTCTCCTTTGAACTCCCAATGAGGATTCAGTGACCTACTTTGATTTCCACATGGGCATAAAATGGCTGCCTTCAACTCCACATGAATAAAAGTGAGCTCTTTGCTCTCCCATCCCTTTGAGGGCTATTCTTTCAGTCATCCAGGTCACATCCATGGGAGACAGCTCTGTTTACCCTCACGCAGTGGTGGACAACATTCTAGGACATGAGGGAACCCTCCGATAAAAGGAACCAGAATTCCTGAATAGGCAACAGCCACCCAGCAAAGGTGGACCACGAGCCACTAGACTGCTAATAAGAAAAGCTCTATACTGTAGAAACCACTGTGTTTTTGGACTTCCTTGTCTCAAACAGCTTGTTTACTTGGTGCCCTAACTAACACAGGAAGGAGAAGCTGTGAATGTAGACACCATTCTTTTAATAAGTCTGAGTATGTGGGAAGGAGAGAAATAAATAAGACGTTTGCTGGAATGTTTTATTGAAAAGGTGGGAAGAAGCCTGGCTCCAGGGGAAGCCGTTGAACTGTGGTCAGCTCCCTTTGCTCTGACACCATCAATTTGCTGAATGTCTACCAGGAAACCCGTGCCTCCCAGAAACTTGCGGCAGAAGCTAAAACTAGCTGGGCTTGAATACCTGAGTTCCATTTTCCATATGACTCCTTTTTTGGAAGTAATAGAAACTGTAAACTTTAAAATAGTGTATAGGTGACCTAGTTGTAGGAAATACAGGCAGAATTTTTAAATTCTTTCCATTTAATTTTTAAGGGAAAGTCTCTTGTCTGTCTGTCTGTCTCTCTGTGTGTCTGTCTCTCTGTGTGTCTGTCTTTCTGTGTGTCTGTCTCTTTGTGTTTGTTTCTCTGTGAATGGGGGTCTGTCTGTCTGTTTGTCTGTCTATCTGAGTTCATGTGTTTCATTGCACACATGGACATGTGTATGCATGTCTAATATATGTATGACAATTAGAGGACAGCCTTGAGAGTAGATGCCTTCTACCTTCTACATGAGACTGGATCTCTCGGTGACCTAGAACTTTACCATGTGTGATAAGCTGGCTGGCTGAGGAACTTCCAGGAATCCTCTTGTCTCTGCTTCTAATATCACAGACCTTCCATGCCTGGCATCTAGAACTTCAGGCCCTTATGCTCATCAAGGCCGGTGCTGTATTGACCAAGCCTTCCCTTACCTCTGAGTATTTAATGCTTAAACAGCATTCTACACTGAACCACTGGTGCTCAGAGTTCCTGCTGGTAGCAAAAGGGACATGCCTGTGCCATGCCATTAAGGGTGGGGAGAAAGCAGGGGAGAATTTAAAAGGCCAACAGCTCTCAGTTATTACGCTCTTAAAATAGTCCTTGTTCTATGCAAGGACTGTCTGCCATTCTTTCCTGAAGTGCTCCTTGGTGGCCTGAACTGAACATATATGGCTTAGTCTCATATAAGACTAGCCTCGATGGCTTGCCCTTGGCAGGCTGGTTACCTCTATTAAGACCCATTCATGAAGATTAAAGTCAGTAGGAATAGTTAAGTTGCATGTCAAAAATTGAAAATGGCTGAAGCTTAAAAAAATGGATCCACATTTATAAAATACTGAAATCAATTATATCCAAAGTAAAAGTGATACTGGATTTTAGAGCATACTAAATATTTTAAATGGACACTGTATAGGCCCCATTAAAGAATTCTGTTTGCTGACATGGTTAGGTGAAAGTCGTATTGAGAGCCTAAGAGCCTTGGTGATGGATGACCCACTGGCTGGGCTGGGTACTTAACAGAGCTGCAGAGTCATGGACATAGATCAAGTACAGAGATTACATCCGTGATCCTCAGAAAGCAGGTGTCTTAGCCTGTCTTTCAGGGGAGAAAAGGGTGAAGGGATAAAGGAAAGTGTAGAACCAAAGTTTGAAAAGACAAGGCAGGAGACTTTGAAGCATGGAGCTTCTCCCATGGAAAGGGCATGACAAATATTTGCAAATGCTTCGAGCCTTTCTTTTCTTCTCACCAGGTTTAAACATACCTGCCATTAGCCTAGAAGAGAGCAGGTTTCTCAAGGAGGTTTACATTAGCCAGGGTTCCCCCAGACAAACAGAATCAATAAGAAATAGATTTCTCTAGATCTCATCTTTTTGACCTTTTATTTTTAACTAGAGACTGGATTTCAGGTTCTTGCAGGTGCGAGACAAGTGCTCTACCACTGAGCTCCAGCCCCAGCCCTTATCTGTTTATCTCTAGAGGCTTGTTCTAAAGAGCTGGCCCACATGACTCTGGCTGCTGAGAAGTCCTGTGATCTATTATCTACGTTGCTGAAGGTTCAGGAAAGCTGACGATGTAATTCAGTCTCAGTCCAAATGCCTGTGAACCGGAGGAGCTAATGTTGTAAATCGCAGCCCTAGGGCTGGCCATGATGAGAAATGTCCCAGCTGACGCAGTGGAGCAAGAATTAAAGAGCCAGTTCCTCCTTCCTCTACCTACTGTCTATTCTAGTACTTGGTGGTCAGAGTGAGGCCCACCCACGTCAGAGAAAGCAATCTAGCCTGGTGAGCCCATCCACTCAAGTGGGTGGTAACCTCATCCAGAAACACTCTCACTTTAATCTGTAGTCAGACAAGCCGGCCGATAGATTTACGACCTATCACATGTCTCTTGATGAAGCGGTAAAATGGCCCAGGTGAGAAGCCCATGAAGAGTGATAGCAGCCAAGACCAAGAGACCAGAAGAGGTCACACTCTCTGCCTGGAGTCACATATTCAGAGCCAGTAGACAGGTAGATCCACCCATCATCAAAGAAAGGTTGCCTGCTTCTTACAAGTACTCACCCATGTGTCTTAGTTAGGGTTTCTAAGGCTGTGAAGAGACACCATGGCCACAGCAGCTCTTATAAAAGGAAGACATTTAACTGGAGCTGGCTTACAGTTTCAGAGGTTCAGTCCATTAACACCCTGGTGGGAAGCATGGCAGCGTGCAGGCAGACAATGTGCTGGAGGAGCCCAGAGTTCTACATCTTGATCTGAAGGCAGCAGAAGCAGACTGAGTGCCACACTGGGCAGAGCTTGGGCATATAAGACTGCAAAGCCTGCCCCCACAGCGGCACACCTCCTCCAACAAGGCCACAGCCCTCAATAGTGCCGCTCCCTATGGGCTGTGCATTCAAACACATGAGTCTATGGGGGTCATTCCTATTCAAACAGCCACACTTTGCAAAAGGGAGGGAGAAATAGCTGCTTGCCTCAAACTGACTTGAAGTCATATCTAAGATCATAAGTGAACATTTAACTGGAGAGAACTCCATCTACCAGGATCAAGATTTACCTTGTCCATATGCAGCATTAAGTTCTTCTAGGAAGACAATGACCTGGCTACTCTGGGTACTTTCCTTGTGATAAGATGAAAATATATGGTCCCAAATGGTCTGCCAGTGGAATTCTTAGACTTTCCTAAGTCCCAAATGCTTAGCTTGCTGTTTGTGGTGTATAAAAGAACAATATGCAGTGCACTTGATGTTTTCCGTTGTTTCAGAATTACTGATTAGACCCACTACCTGATTTTGTGGCATACTCGTAGGGTGGTCATATGTGGTTTTACAAATGACAGTTTGGTTTATCAGAATGGAAGGATTCCTACAGGTTAGTTGACTAACAAGTTAGGAGATTTCTCTTGCTGGTTTTCTGTCTTTAGCCTTCCTTTCTTCAGAACTTGTCCCTCTTCTGCGAGCTTTCTGAGTGTAGATACTTAACCTGTATCTAAACAGTTGGCATTCAGCAGCCCCATATGCTGGCCTGGACTTTAACCTGTTCATGGACTTCTGAAGCAGATGACCACTGGGATGCAGAAAGTGGAAGCTAGGAACAGAGGCAAGATGTTCAAACCTCCTACCAGAAGGTTCTAGAGAGGGGAACTATATCGAAAAATAGAAAGGAGGAGACATCAGAAAGAGCCTGGTACTTTTCCCCCACCCCTCTGTTTTCAATTCTGCCAGCCTAACTGCAATGTCCACACCTCTCTTCCCCATTTCACCCCTTTTAAAACTTTCTTTCGAGGTTCTCTTTCTGGTTCTCCATATCTCTATCTACCACAGGGTTATTGAAAAGAATATTCCCTTTCTGGTCTAGACTCTCCTTCTTGACAAGCCCAGCACCTTCACCACCAAGAATAATATCTTTATAGACAAGAGAAAGTTCCTCAACTCTATGATGCTCTTGCCACACAGGAAAGAGAAAAGCATGAGCCATCAGCTGTCTGGCTTCTCAGAGTTCATCACTGCAAACACCAGGCTACAGATATGACACACAGATACTGCAACTCGCTCCGAAAGTTGACTCTCAGTAATCAGGAAGAAGAGGCGTTAGTTACTGATAAACTGTTGTGAACAAAACTCTTGATAACAATAAATTAGTGGATGAGGCCTCACGGTTTGGAAAGGTTTCAGTTCACTGAGGTGGGGAAGACATAGCAACTGGGATCATGGCTGCTAGAGCATGGGGACAGAGGTTTGTTACTATGGCAACAGAGCAGGAACCAGAGAATTCAGACACCGGCCAGAAGCAGAGGCAAGTGTAACCCTCGAAGGCCTGCCAGTATTGACCCACTTCCACAGCCTCGCTCTATCCACCTACAGACTCCACAGCCTTCAACATGGCACCCCGCCCTGGGACCAGAACATTTCAACCATGAGCCTATGATACACCAGATTCAAACCATATCAGAAGCTTGGGGTACATTTAGTTCTTGGGAGAATGTAAACAACCAAGATCCACATTCTTTAGTAGTTCTGGAACAAATAGTATTAAGATGAAAAGTCTCAAACAGGAGGTTCAACCTCAGTTATACAGAAATCCCCTATTAGTATAAAATGCCCAGTTCACAATGGAAAGGACATAGAGGGCTGGATCTCATTGGACTGGTATTCAGACAATTTATTCATCTTCTGTGAGCTTTCTATTTAACCTGTATCAAAC